>CAIGQW010054166.1:560844-594663 GCA_903798125.1 Danio choprae | reverse complement strand
AGCTAGCAAAACAAAGTATAGAAGTCCAATCATAAGGCTATAGTGACTTATATCCATACACAAGAGCGTCATGAGCCACAAAGTGTCATAAGCAAGTTTACAATGGCAAGTCGGTTGAATGTGAAAGCGGCAAAGAAACAAACTCCCTGCTTGACTGCTATGACTAGGAGGAGGATGTTTCTGACAAATGGAGTAATGTTTCATCAATTGACTGGGTGGTAGATACATTTGCATTTTAAGCCAATTTCAATATCACTAAGGGGTTTAAACTCCAATCTACTATCACTTTACCTACTCAGTCTTCAAGAGGTACTCCAGGACCACCAGCCAAGCCACGCCCCATATCCTCAGCTCTCCAACCATCCGCCATTCTGTGGGGGGACGAAAGCCCACCTCCACAACGAAGCTATCGTACCATGCACTAACAAAGACGTTTCCATTCACAGTTGCTCATGCCCTTTTTAAGACTCCTCGCATGGATATCAGCTAAAACAATTCATTAAGTCTGCTTTACATGTACCTTGTTGTAAAAAATCATATTTCTGATTCTCTTTTGTTTCTCATTCCAGAGATTATGACAGCCGGCTCCAGAAGCTGACCCTCATCCACACCGTCCCTTGTTATTTAGAAATTATACTTTGAATGTTAAACTTCCCCCTACAACTCCCATATCTCCTCCGTCCTCGTTTCCCCCACCCCCCACAACCTATTACACTCCACATCCACTCTAAATACATTAACACTCAACGCAAAAGTTACATTTCCACTCACACAGCCCGCACCCTCGATGTCATGTTCACAGTAGCCTTTTTCGGTTTTTGACATGTTCTGAACTAACACCAAATTTTAACCCCACAATCCACCCCACCATATCTGATCTAACTTGCAGGATAAAGAAACTCTATCTTAACAGATCAATTACGCAAAGGACATTCTATATACATATTTGACATCCCCTCCCCCATACACCCATTCCAAACCCTCTTAGCATTTTTACACTACAGGAGAGCAATACCACTTCAGGGAAGCCCAGCTGATCCTCTCCAGACAACTTCCACCCACATGAGTTTCTAGGCATAAGCACAACTCTGCTTTTTCCCCCTATTCTCCCTCCTACTAATATAGGAGCTCTTTCACTACCGTCCCCCTTTTTCTTCCTATTAACTTTTACCCTCTCGCATTATCCAATTCATGATTCACCAATCAGACGATTCCTAAGCCACTATAAATACCCTAAGTTTCATATCACAGCCATCTTTGTTTTGAAGAATCTCCCCTTCCACACCTACTCCTCCTTTCCTAGCTGGGTGGTATGGTGGCCCAGTGGTTAGCACTGTTGCCTCACAGCAAGAACGTCACTGGTTCTAGTCCTTACCAAGCCAGCCAACGTTTCTGTGTGGAGTTTACACGTTCTCCCCGTGCTCCCCGGGTTCCCTGGTTTCCTCCCAACGTCCAAAAACATGCAAATTAAATTAATTGACTAATCCAAATCAGCATCATAGACCTGCTCCTAGTAAGTAGTTATCTCAAGAGCAATCACTATCTGTTCATTAGCTACTACAGCAGGGGAGTTCTCGAGATCTACCTGAGCTCAAACTCCCCTCTCGCCTTGCAAACGGGAGGGAGCCCCGGGCTCGAGGATCTATGAGCTCAGGGCTCTCTCCCGGGACAGCATGCCAAACAAGCTTTATAACCAATCATCAGCTAAGTGTGAACTCTTGAAAACAGGTTAAAAAGGTTTGTAACCGGGTCAGTTTTAGTTTAGTAAATCTTAGAACTATGGATGATTATGTGTCGCTGCCCTTATTTATTATCACTCTATAATAATTTCTCAAATCACTTATTGTTTAACCACTTGGTCCCAAGCTAGTATTACTACTTTGAAGCCACTTGAATCCTTGTACAAACAATCTCTAAAAACCCTTGATAAGAAATCAGTTAAATTTTACCATTGTTCAATATTAAAGAAATACAATCTGCTTAGCTGGGAAAATGTAATTAAATAAGTACATATTTGTCTTCTGTTTAAGACTTTACATAACCCGACTTTACCACTAAATGAGTTTGCGAAAGTTAGAATGTATGTATGTATGTATGTATGTATTGTGTATATATGATTGTGTATTCTATGTTCTTATGCTTTGCTTTTATTTTAGGTGTGACTTTTTAGCATTGTGTAAGCGGTCTACAGATGAAAAATAGCCATTCTTGGCTAATTCTGGCACATTTTACAGTAATGTTTATTATGTGCATTGACCCTGTAAACAAATAAACTAAACTAAACTAACAAGACACTGCATCGTATTGCTTGTACACTTTCCTGTAGACAAGCACTGTATAAAATGTGTTCTAAAGGTGTCCTTTTAGTATGGCAATAATTTTATTGGCCAAAGTCAAGTTCACTGAGATGTTTCGGTACTGCAGAGGAGGAGGCATTGACATGAAATAAAGCTACAATAAAGCAATTATAGAATGAACCTTAAATAAAATGGTTTTCTGTGTTGAAAATCAGAGGGTAGGTATCGATTGTGATCATCAGTACATCTAAAATTAAAAAAAAATTTAAATTCATGTTCATTTGTCTGATAAAAGTATTCTCACACCAGTCGTTTTGCCAATTGCATTTGCTTCAGAGAGTTTGAAACAAAGGTTCTCTCTAATCCTGTTCTTCTAAATTAATGGAAAGAATAGTGGCTTTATTTAGTATTCTCCCTCCATTTTACCTAATATATGGTTAGTCATACAGTTTGAAATGGACACTACAAATACAGAGTTCCAGATTTTCTGTTACTTTATTCTGTTTTGAGATTTGTTGTAGCCTTTAGACACTGCCTACAACATTCTGG
Organism: Danio choprae; assembly: GCA_903798125.1. Lineage (NCBI taxonomy): Eukaryota > Metazoa > Chordata > Actinopteri > Cypriniformes > Danionidae > Danio > Danio choprae. The sequence goes on along the minus strand of CAIGQW010054166.1, from coordinate 591,817 downwards.
GTACTTTACTGTTTAATATTTAATTAATGCGACAAATGATCATTATTGCTCAATGACATAATGACTAAAACCCAAAAACATAGACTAAGAGTGAATCTGGACAGCAATACACCTGTTACTGTTTTCTTTAGTCTGGTATCCCTGATTTAAAACATTATTTTATTATATCATTGGTATAAGCAGCAAAGGTATAATGGTATAAGCAGCAAAGATTTACTGAAATTGCATTTTTCCATTGGTGAAATACACTTTTAATAATATGCAAATGTGCTCACATCCATGCCTTGAGGCTGTTAAAAAATAATAATAATTCTATCTCCATCTCCAGGTGGTCCATCTCGTTGGTCATCTCCACCTTGCGAGTGTTGCTGCAAGGGTCACAAAGGTGAAGGTGAGGGTGAAGGTGAGAGTGGAACTTCTTTCAATGAGCTCTCCACTTCAAGCTCAGAGAGTCATTCTGAAGCCAGCTCCCCACAAGGTACTGTCATCTGTGGCCCAGTTAGCCGACAGACACGTGTGCAAACATTAGATAGGCCTCCCAAGAAAGGTCCTGTTCAACATCTACTGCAGCAGCAACAGTCTGAGCAGCGCCGTAAGAGTGATCTTCTCCGGACACTCACTGCAAGTTCCCGGGACACCAGCACCTGCAAGAAACGGCCAGCCAAAGAAAAGTTGACTGTGGAAGAGGAGCTGAAGAAGTGTATCCATGACTTTCACAAGATCAAGATTCCTGAGCACTTCCCAGAGCGCAAGTACATGTGGCAGGCTGACCTCCTACGCAAATATCGTCTCTGAGGGATGGCAGTAGCAAATTTTAAATGTAAAGTGTAAAGTTTAAATTTTAAGTGTAAAGTTTAAATGTAAAGTTACAATAATGTACGTGTTCACTACCACTACTATTGCAAGTCCACTCACACTACTACTGCCTTTTATCAGTGTTGGCCGATGTACCAAGAGAACACTTCATCTTCTAGAAATCCAATTGTTTCCGAGTGGCACATTACTACTTGTGTCAGTTTTGCTCCCTTGCTAAGCTACACAAATTTATGTGTAAGTGTGTGTTTGTTACAACTGAATTTTTGACCTCAGTATGTGCTACAGTGACTGATTTGAGGTGGTCCAGAGGTTAAAAGATGAATGTGTATCCACCTCATAAATAATGCATGTGGTCCCAACTGTGCCCTTACTAAGAATAGCCACTGTTGTGGCAGATATTACAGCTGGCTTCAATTTCAACACTCAAAGAAGCACAGACCATAAAGCTAAATTTTATTTTTTGAGTTTTTGCTTTTTTGGATTCTTTAAGTTCCATTTTCATACCTCAGTCAAGTAACAATCATTGGCTTGCAGACCCCTCTGGAATCCAGTGTGGAAATGCTGGATTCCACACAAATTTATTCAAGTTGTCCCAACACAAATTTATTAAGTTAGTTTATTTGTTTAAATAAGTTTATTTAAACAAATAAACTTATTTAACCCCCCCCCCAAAAAAAACTTAAGAATTGTGTTTTTTCAACTCATTTTAAATAAGTAGTTTGAACAAGCAGCAAAGTAATTGTTGAGTGTATATGGTATATGATGGAATTCCTTTTCTTCTAATTTTTCATAAACTCGTAGAGCCCTATTATACACACAGCACAAGTGTTTTTGCTAGTTTTAGCCTGTGCTGGTATCATTTTCATATTTTGTGTCACGTTGTTTAAATAGCAAATGCATCCAGTTGTGCATCTATGGGTGTGCTGGTGGGGAAAGGGTGTCACGGCGCATTGTAGCATTGCGCATTTATGCGAAATTATTTTTGGAGTATAGTAACTAACAACTTAACACATGAAATAAAAAACAACTGTTATTTAAGGTTTACACTGCAAATCCAATTTAGTCTATTTGTTTGGAAAACAAAGTAAGTCACACATATAATATATTATAAACTAATAAAAAATATTAGTTTACAAACTGTAATGTAAATAAATCATACAAACATTTGCATATTAGTTATAATATTATTGTAATTAATATACAAATCGAACAAATATATATTTGTATATATACTCGATAATGGTGTAAAAATATGTGTAAATTTGTGGATTTCTGTGTGTGTAGATTCTAGAGATTCTGATTGGTTTAATCCACATTATGTCCAAAACACACCCAAGTGTCCATAGTGTTTCAGGGAATGTTTACAAATCAAAATTTTTAATTGTACCCATTCTCACCGACATATTGTATTATTTAGATTAAAACATAACAAAATCTAGTGTATAATTGTACCCCTCACAATCTTTGTAACCATTTTCACTTTTTTGTTTTCTGATTTTTTTGGTAAATCACATTAAGGATGTGGAGAACCTTCATTTTCATTTTTAAATAGTTGTTTTACCATGATATGTGGTTGTTGTGCTAAACTAACAGGATATCTAAAAGGTATTTTGAGTCATAATGATGTTTTGTGTTTCAATGAATTTTGTATTTTTACAACCACACAGAGGAAACAAAAACAAGTTTCTAATAGCATTTTAAATGGTATAGATGTGCATCTCAAAATGAACAATGAAAATCAAATGCAGAATCAGTTGGCTTTTAAGCTCATCTTTTAAATTTTTTGATTAAAAATCAGTAATAAGACGTGCAGATTTCTGAAAAGAAAAGACAACTAAAGAAAAGATTTTGATGATACTAAACTATACTAAGGCATTTTATCTGTGTCTGCTGCTTTTAGATGCTCACATAATCATATCCTGCTCTCCTGCCAAGCAAGCCTGTTTAAAATGATGTCTGTCTTATCATCCCCAACACCCCCCCCCCCATTGTTTAGTCTTTTTCATGTTTTTTTTACCCAACAGAAAAGCCAGTAGCATAAGACTGACAAAACTGTATGTGTGAGAATAAAACTAATAAATGAATGCATCAAAATGATGTTGCAGAACACACCACAAAAAGGTTGTTTGATGTTGGTGTTGACCTGAAAAAGGTCTAGATCATTGTACGCATGCCAGTGTATGACATTTTTCAAACCATTGTCTGTTTCATGATACTGTTATAGCATACCAAAAATACAGGGAAAAGATAAAGCACAAAGTGTGGATTGTGTCTGCTGATGTTTGCCACAAATGTACTGTATATTGTTGCATAAAAGAGAGCACAATCTGGAATAGTCTGTGATGTATTTAGCTACAAACATAGAGCATTTAAAATGTACAAGTACAATAAAGTTCTATAGAAACACTGTTTTGCCTGAACGATTTACTTGGAATATGTATGTATCTGTGTATTGTGCATTGTGTGTGGGTGTGTGTGTGTGTGTGTGTGTGTGTGCGTGTGTGTGTGTAAAATGTACCCTGGACTATCTTTATACAGTTTTTGTTTTCACAAATACACTAGAGGTTGCCGTGTACTTGTTTGACAATCTCAAATACATTACTGAGGCACATTTTTCCATATGTGTCATTTTTTGTAAATCCACCAGAGACTGTAAATCCACCAGTACATTTCTGGCCATCTCAATGTCGCTCTCGTGCACATTTATGAGATAAGCCATTTAGCTAGTTGTTGTGTTTAATTTATCAGCTTGATATATCGACTGACCCACCCGCCCCTTCCCTAAATCCAACCAATAGTGTTTTCAAATCAAACTAGAAGAGAAAAGGCATTGTGGCTGCATGCTTTTACCACAATATCACTGCTTCTTTTTTGGGATTTGTTTTAACTGGTTTTTGGAATTATCTTTTGCCATACTCAAACCCCAATCTGCTCCACTCTGCCTCCCAAGTTTGGCACAACTTGTGGTGAGCTACTGAGAAAACCAGTCATGCTGGAAAAGTACTACAGTGGGACTGCCCCAAATCATTCATTTTACACACAAAATTTTGCCAAATGTACCCTCGAGCACATATTTCTTGATTTTCAAAAATGCTAGATTCTTTTTTCAAACATGTAAATCTATGTGCTTTATATAATTAGTATTTTCATTCCATCCATCCATTAATTCATTTTTCTTCAACTTAGTCCCTGATTTATCAGGGGTATGTTTTATGCAGCATATGTCCTTCCAGTTGGAACCCACTACAGCCAATCTAGACTGCATGTCTTAGGACTGTGGGGGAAACCGGAGTACCTGGAGGAAGATAAACAGGTGATCGTTATCTAGCAGTTACAAATCTGAAATATGGGTCTGAAATAATAATTAGGAAGACATAACTAATGTTAGCCTATATGTACAGATCGATCTCCTGTTGATTTCGATGAACTTGATTTAAAGGATGCTCTGACATTTTGAGTTTCAGCATTTTATTGAGTTAATCTACTGAATTTGATGTTTAAAAAATATGAATGTTCTAGAAACTGAATATTATATAACAAATAGAACTGTAAATGTTATATATTATTTATATAGATTTACTGTTGGCGTTTTATTTGAAAACACCTAATAAACATTACAAAACGAATGTAAATTCCTCTTTGCCAGATATAAGCTAAGGCATCAAAAAAACCAAATAAAAACGGAGGCAAAGAAAAAAAACAAAAAAAAAACAATAATGTTGCAGCAGCTGATAGACATCAGTTGATGTATTAAAATGGCTAAGTTTATTGTAGAAATTGATACGGATTATTTTATACAGTGCAGGGATAGGATTTTAGGCGTCTTTTAGGGGAGTGGGGTTGTACACTTAGATGCCGATTTAGTTGAAACAGACATTCAAAAAATTGTTTTACTCCAAAGTGAAGAACAGGAAACAATAACTTCTGTACAAATGAAGTTGATTCATTTACAGGTGGTGATGGTGAAACAGTCAGTGAGTTGTTTACCATATATTACTCTTACACTGTAAAAAAAAAAAAACATACATACATACATATATATATATATATATATATATATATATATATATATATATATATATATATATATATATATATATATATATATATATATATATATATATATATATGTCACGGTCACACAAGGAAGAGAGGACAGGGAATGAATACACAGGGTGTTTATTCACTTAGATGCATGTAATAATGTTCGTGGCCACCTGGCCGCCGGGAAGAAGGAGGCGGAGAACCGACGAATCTTTATAAAATATATTTATTATTAAAAGGGACGGCAGCTCCTCACGGAGACTGCCGTCTAAACCAAAACAAAGGGACGGCAGCTCCTCACGGAGACTGCCGTCTAAAACAAAACATAAATGTCCAGGCCTGGACCTCTCTCAGCTTCCTCTGCCTTCGTTCCTCCTCTTATAGTCCAGAGCTCCTTCCGTGGGATTCGAGGCCGGTGTGCACTGCACCTGTAAGCACTTTGGGCCTCGGCCTCATTCAGTTCCCACGGCTCTCGGCCCTGCCCCCTCACCACATACCCCCATCACCCATCACAGGCCGGGGGCACCCCGTGCCTGTGCATACTCCAGGGGGGGGGTCTTGGCGCCACAGCACCCGCGAGACCTATATGAGACGGGCCGAGAAAAAAGGAGATGGAAAAAACAGGAGAAAAGACAGAGTAGATTGAGAGAGGGGAGAGAGGCAAAAGAAAAGAAAAAAAAAATTCTTGGCTCGGTTCTCCTGACACGTTGTCTCCCGGTCCTCCACCAGCTGAGAGATCGGTGACATGCTGGGTCCCTGTGGAGGAATCTATCCACCCGCCCGTCTTTTGGCGTCCGGCGGCGGATCTTCGGGGTGGCGGCATTTCTGGTCTCCTGCTCCGCTCCCGCTTTGGTGGATGGATGCAGGCTTTGGCATCATGGCAGACAACGGTGACTCCCTGGTCTCTCTGGGATGGCTCCCTTCAGCGCTTTCCCTTCCGGGGTGAGCCCCGCGTCCCCTGCTCCTCCCCATGCTGGGAGACGGCAGCAGGCAGATCCTTACCTCGCCAACCCCTGACCGCTCCGGCGCTCTCTGCAGACGGACGGTTTCTCCCCCACTCAGGTTTACTCCCAAACACTCACCCCTCTCAGCGGCGAGTACGACTGGACAACGCGTCCCTCCTTCTCCCGGATTTCGGCACCACTGTAATAATGTTCGCGGCCACCTGGCCGCCGGGAAGAAGGAGGCAGAGAACCGACGAATCTTTATAAAATATATTTATTAATAAACTAAAACAAAGGGACGGCAGCTCCTCACGGAGACTGCCGTCTAAAACAAAACATAAATGTTCAGGCCTGGACCTCTCTCAGCTTCCTCTGCCTTCGTTCCTCCTCTTATAGTCCAGAGCTCCTACCATGGGATTCGAGGCCGGTGTGCACTGCACCTGTAAGCACTTTGGGCCTCAGCCTCATTCAGTTCCCACGGCTCTCGGCCCCGCCCCCTCACCACAATGCATAATCATGAAAAGTCACTGGTCACTGATCATGAAAAGTCACCTCAATACATTACAGATATGCTCACTGAATACAAACCTAACAGATCACTCAGATCTTTAGGATCATATAAACTAGAAATTCCAAGAGTTCAGTCAAAGCAGGGTGAATCCGCCTTCAGCTACTGCGCCCCCCGCTGCTGGAATCAGCTTCCAGAAATGATCAGATGTGCTCCAACGTTAGGTACATTCAAATCCAGACTTAAAACATATCTGTTTAGCTGTGCCTTTACTGAATGAGCACTGTGCTACATCCGACAGATTGCACTATTATGTCTTTCTTTTCTTTTTCATTCTTTTATAACCTGTTTTAACACATTTTAATCTGTTTTTATCTGTTTTCATATTATTATTATTATTTTATTTTTATTTTATATTTTTTATACTTGTCTCTTTTATTCCTGTTTATGTAAAGCACTTTGAATTACCACTGTGTATGAAATGTGCTATATAAATAAACTTGCCTTGCCTTGCCTTGCCTTGGTGACGGCTGTGTGTGTGTGTATGACACACGCTGGCGCTAGCCGTGTGTGCTGTAAATACAGCAGTGATGCAGTGGTAAAATAGGGGAGTGAGTAAACAGGTGAAGTCTAGCACACACTAGTTAAGGCGGTGTATACGTGGCTCAGACAATGGTGACAAAAAGACACAATGATCGTGGAAAATGAAAGAGTCACTTCCCTTTGTAGGTTGTCGAGTAAACAGATCTCCTGGACTCCTGGCACTCCTGGCACCCTAGATCAGCGGCCTCGGGGAGCTGGGTAATCTGGGTGTTGACGGTGGAATTCCTCGAGGAGAGTAGGGTCTAAGATGTCGTCGCAGGGAGTCCATGACCTCTCCTCGGGGCCAAATCCTTCCCAGTTTTTAAGGTATTGGAGTCGACCGTCCAGCTGCCGAGAGTCGAGAATCTCCTGGACCCTGTAGATGTGGTCTCCAAGGATCTCGGGTTGCGCTGGAGGGGGAGGCAGTTCCGGTTCTGTGGATGGAGGAGAGACAGGGTCAGTGTAAGGTTTAAGTAGGGTCACATGGAAGGCAGAGGAGATTCGGGAATGTGGAGGTAGGTTGAGGCGGTATGTGACAGGGTTTATTTGTGAGTGGATGGTGTATGGCCCTATGTAGCAGGGAGTCAGCTTCTTGCAGGGCAGTCGGAGGCGAATATTCTTGGTAGAGAGTCATACCTTGTCTCCAGGGTAATATTCGGGGTTAGGTAACCTGCGGCGATTAGCAGTCCCACACCCTTTCGCTTTCCTGGAACCAGTGATCTACCGCAGGAACTTCTGAGGACTCGCCAGTCCACGGGAACAAGGAGGGTTGGTAACCTAAAACACACTGGAAAGGGGTTAGTCCTGTGGAGGCTTGTCAAAGGGAGTTTTGGGCATATTCGGCCCACGGTAGATGCTGGCTCCAGATGTTTTGATGTTGGGCACAGTATGTTCGGAGGTAGCAAGAGATTTCTTGGGTCTTCCATTCGGTCTGGTCGTTGGTTTGAGGGTGGTACCCGGAGGAGAGGCTGATTGTGGTACCCAGAAGTTGCAAGAAGGCCCGCCAGACCTTGAAGATGAGGGAGATGCGTCCAGGGTCGGCGGGGAATGGGTAAGGGCTGTAACTTGTCTTCAGGGAGTTGGAGTGGAGTGGTGGTAATCTTGGGCCATGATAATCTTAAATAATCTTGGCCCATGCCCGGCCGCCAATATTTCCCTTGTAGGAGCCGAGGGACGTGTGCGTACTATCAATGAGAGAGAGTCGATGACTGGAGGGCACGTAGGTAAGGCCTTGGGGAAGTTCAGGAGGTGCGGGTTCTTCGAGGGTAGCGGCACATATTTCATCATCCACCTGCCATAAGATGGGTGCTAGGAAGATTGAGGGAGGCAGAACTGGTTCGGGAGTAACTTGAACGGGGTCAGGTGAGTACATGCGGGAAAGGGCATCGGCTTTGCAGTTCTTGTGTCCCGGCTGGTAGGCAATGTGGAAGTTGGAACGTGCAAAGAAAGGGACCAGCGGGCCTGTCGAGCATTCAGACGCTGAGCATTGTGAAGGTATTGGAGGTTCTTGTGGTCAGTGATGACGATAAAGGGGAACTGGGCTCCTTCGAGCCAGTGCCGCCACTCCTCGAGGGCAAGTTTTATGGCGAGCAGTTTGCGGTCCCCAATCCGTAGTTCTACTCCGCGGGACTTAATTTCCTGGAGTAGTACGCACACGGATGGAGAGCTCTGGGTTTACCAGACCATTGGGAGAGTATAGCACCTACTCCTACATCTGATTGGGGTGCTTGAGAATGGGTGCTGAGGTGAATTTGCTCTTGAGGAGCGTGAAGACGTGGTAAGCGTCAGAGCTCCAGGAGATGGTACGCCGTCCGCCTTTAAGGAGGGAAGACAAAGGGGCAGAGTAGTTCTTGATGAACCGTTGGCAAAACCTAAGAATCTCTGGAGCTCTTTGACAGTTTGGGGTTCTTTCCATTTGGCCACGGCCTCCACCTTGGCGGTCTCCATCTGGACCCCTGCAGCGGAGATCACGTACCCGAGAAAAGAGATGGTGGAGAGGTGGAATTCGCACTTCTCCACCTTTAGATAGAGGGGGTGTAGTACCTGGCACACATGAGTATGGTAGTCTTGCATGTTGCGAGAGTATATCAGAATGTCGTCTATATAGACGATGACACATTGGTGAAGGAGGTCAAGGAAGATTTCATTTATGTAATTCTGGAAGACTGAGGAACTGTTAGCTAGTCTGTAGGGCATCACCTGGTACTCATAGTGGCCAGTAGGGGTGATGAAGGCAGTCTTCCACTTGTCTCCCTCTCGGATAGGGATTAGGTTGTAGGCACTACAGAGGTCCAGCTTGGTGAAGACCTGTGCCTCCCGGAGTTCCTCAAGACCTGCTGGCACAAGCGGTAGCAGGTAGGCAAACATGACTGTGGCCTTATTCAGCACCCGGTAATCAATACATGACCATAGTCCTCCATGCTTTTTGGAGACGAAGAAGAAGCTTGATGCAGCAGGTGATGTGGAGGGCCTGATGAACCCCTGGTGAAGGGCTTCCTGGATGTAGCTCTCTATGGCCTCGTGCTTAGGACGGGAAAGCGGGTAGATGTGTCCGTGTGGTAATTTGGCATTCAGCAGCGACGAATGTTTGGCGACAAAGTGGGAGGAGATGAAGTTCCCTGCCGCTCCAGATTCCACCAGGACATTAATGGGAAAAGTGCAAGAATTAACGGTTAGGGAGGCTTTGATACGGGGCATGTTAGAAACAAAAGGGGTAATGGAGAAGGCACTCACCATTGGACGAGGTGGACGAACTGGACAGCCGGAGATGAGGTGGGAGGCTTTTCCACAGTATAGGCAGAGTTTGTTCCGGACCTGTCGTTGATGTTCCTCTGCAGTGATATGGTAAGCGTCCGTGATCATGGGTTTATTGACGGCAGGAGGTGGCGAGGGATGATGGTACGTGGGTGCACTGGGTTTCTGCACAATCGTGGAACAGGCGGTGAGGTGCTGGGAAACGCTTATGGCTTTTTTAATGAAAATCTCCAAATCAGCGCTGTCATCATAAATAACAAGGTGTCGGCGGATATTGGTTTTCAGTCCTTTGCGGTAGGCTGTCAAGAGCGCTACCTGATTCCATCCACTGCTGGCCGCTAGGGTGCGGAAGTGTAAAGTGTATTCGTGAATGGAGAGGTTGTTCTGGCTGAGTATTATGAGCTCATCGTGGACTGTGAGGGGGGTGAGAGCAACACCAAACACTTTCTTGAAGTGCTGGGTGAAGGTATGGAGGGACAGCAACACTGGACTGTGGGCATCCGCCCATTGAAGTGCTCTTCCAGAGAGGAGTGATATCAAAGGCTACCTTTGTGATTTCATTCAGGATTGCGAAGCATTGGCTTCAATGTACAGGAAACATTGGAGTATGAAGCCTCCACAGGTGCTGGGCTCGCCAGCGTAACTCATAGGAAGAGAGAGGGGTGTACTGGTCACAGTAGGAGGGTTGGCGTTGGCACCCAATGGTGCGGAAGGAAGGGATTGCTGGAGAACATTCGCCATTTTGGCGAACGGGTCCATATCGATCCCGGAAGTGGTAGCGTTAGCTTCCATGCATAAACCGGGAGTATTTGCGGGGCTGGAATCCTGTCACGGTCACACAAGGAAGAGAGGACAGGGAATGAATACACTGGGTCTTTATTCACTTAGATGCACAATCATGAAAAGTCACTGGTGACGGCTGTGTGCGTGTGTGGCATGTTGGCCACACACACACACACACAGTTGGCGCTAGCCGTGCGCGCATGTTGGCGCTAGCCGTGCGTGCTGTGAATACAGCAGCCATGCAGGGGTAAAACAGGTGAGTGAGTAAACAGGTGAACTCTAGCACACACTAGTGCAGGCGGTGTATACGTGGCTCAGACAATGGTGGCAAAAAGACACATTGTTCGTGGATAATGAAGTCGAGTAAACAGATCACAGGAGTAAGCCTTGATGATGCACAGGAGAGCATAGGACAGCACAGGAGAACACAGGAAGACGAACGAGGAAGAGATAACCATCCAATGTTGATTCCAGCCGGTGAGTGAAAGGATGAGGTGAGTATATATAGTAAGTGGGTGATTGCAGGAACAGGTGTGGGTGATTAGTATTCGGGTAATTGTTCACGGTGTGTGGTGGATGGTGATTGTGAATGGTGATTGGGGCTGATGGAACGTGCAGAGGGTGTGACAAATATATATATTTGTATATTTTAGAGAGTCGTTGTATTCCAGGTTGAGTAGATTCAATAATCCAAAAGCACCAAAAAATGCATTGATAAAGTCTCACCAATGTCAATACAAAGTCTACATACAGGTCATCTGGAAAGTATTCATAGCGCTTTACTTTTTCCACAGTTTTTTATGTTACAGCCTTATTCCAAAATGGATTAAATTCATTTATTTCCTCAAAATTCTACACACAATAATCCATAATGGGCCTCACGGTGGCGCAGTGGCAAGAAGGTCGCTCACAGCAAGAAGGTCGTTGGTTCGAGCCTCGGCTGGGTCAGTTGGCGTTTCTGTGTGGAGTTTGCATGTTCTCCCTGTGTTGGCGTGGGTTTCCTCTGGGTGCTCCGGTTTCCCCCACAAGTCCAAAGACATGCGGTACAGGTGAATTGGGTAAGCTAAAATTGTCCGTAGTGTATGAGTGTGAATGGGTGTGTATGGATGTTTCCCAGAGATGGGTTGCAGCTGGAAGGGCATCCGCTGCGTAAAACATATGCTGGATAAGTTGGCGGTTCATTCCGCTGTGGCGACCCCAGATTAATAAAGGGAATAAGCCGAAATGAAAATGAATGAATGAATGATACTCCGTAATGACAATGTTAAAAAAAATTGAAAAAAATTGTTGCAAATTTATTTAAAAAAACCCTCCTGAAAAATCACATGTACATAAGTATTCACAGCCTTTGCCGTGAAGCTCTAAATTGAGCTCAGGTACATTCAGTTTCCACTGCTCATTCTTGAGATGTTTCAGCAGCTTAATTGGAGTTCACCTGTGGTAAATTCAGTTAATTGGACATGACAGGGAGGTGATCAATAACCCGACAGTCACTCTGTCTAAGCTCCAGTGTTCTTCTGTGGAGAGAGGAGAACCTTAAATGAGCGCAACCATCTGTGCAGCAATCCACCAATCAGGCCTGTATAGTAGAGTGGCCAGATGGAAGCCACTCCTTAGTAAAGGGCACACAGCAGCCCGCCTTGAATTTGCCAAAAGGCATCTGAAGGACTCTCAGGCCATAAGTAACAAAATTCTCTGGTCTCTTTGGAGTGAATGCCAGTTGTTACGTTTGGAGAAAACAGGCATCGCTCATCACCAGGCTAATACCATCTCTACAGTAAAGCATGGTGGTGGCAGCATTATGCTGTGGGGATGTTTTTCAGCAGCAGGAAATGGAAGACTAGTCAGAATAGAGGGAAAGATGAATGCAGAAATGTACAGAGACATCCTGAATGAAAACCTGCTTCAGAGTGCTCTTGACCTCAGACTGGGGCGAAGGTTCATCTTCCAGCAGGACAATGCCAAAGCACACCGCCAAAATATCAATGGAGTGGCTTCACAACAACTCGATGAATGTCCTTGAGTGGCCCAGCCAGAGCCCAGACCTAAATCCTATTTAACATCTTTGGAGAGTGTCTGAAAATGGCTGTACACCGTCACTTCCCATCCAACCTGATAGAGCTTGAGAGGTTCTGCAAAGAGGAATGGGCAAAAATTCAGGTGTGCCAAGCTTGTGGCATCATATTCAAAAAGACTTGAGGCTGTAATTGCTGCCAAAGGTGCATCAACAACGTATTGAGCAAAGGCTGTGAATACTTATGTACATGTGATTTTTCAGGTTTTTTATTTTTAATAAATTTGCAACAATTACAAAAAATATTTTTTCACATTGTCATTATGGGGTATTGCGTGTAGAATTTTGAGGAAATAAATGAATGTAATCCAATAAGGCTGTAACATAAAAATGTGGAAAAAGTGAAGCGCTATGAATACTTTCCAGATGCACTGTAAATGGAAGAGCATTAAGCAAAAATACATGGAGGAAAAAAAAAGTTATTATATATGAAAAAGGCCTCCTAACACAGCAACTTCCATTTTCCAGTTTATCAGGAACGACAATTTGTGACAATTTTGTTCTCTTGGATTTGTTGGATGGAAACGGTGCTTTATTCGCAAATGTTTTATGCAATATTCTAGTTTTGCGCATACATTAAATTTACATCTTTAAATGGAAACATGGCTAATAACACCAACAGCAGTGGCACCTGTTACTCTTTTGATAAACAACTGCTGTGGCAAAAATAAACACCAAGAAAGAATGAACTGGGAAAAAGTGCCTCTTATGCTAACCAAAGAAATACTGGTGTTTGAAAACTCACCGACCAACTTCAAAAAACACATTTAGGTAAAGTTGAGATTCAGCAGCCAACAGTGTTTAACATTTTTTACATTTGAAATAAAGTTTAAATAAATTTAATTTGAATTAATTTAAAATATATATTTTTTAAAACACGAATCTTCCTTTTTATTATTAGGGGAGAGCAAGGGCGAAAGTAACAAAACGGTTACTACGTAACCCTTGTTCCCCGAGGGGGGAACGAAAATGCTATGTGGAAACTTCCAACTTCCGTCAGAAACCACTCACTCTGAAGAGTAATAAAATGTGCCAATGAAATGCCAATGAGCTGGTGGTGTCAGTGCACACAGCTGGCATCAATCACAATCAATTCGTATATAAGAATTTCAGCTGTGCATCGCAACAATACCTTTTCTAGCTGAAGAAGCCGAACTACAGCTGTCAGCTAAGGCGCAATCACTGTGGCAAAGGAACATAGTAACCGTTTCATTCCCCGGCGGGAGGGGAACTACAATGCTATGTGGAAACTTCCACTATGGGGAAATGTATGGAAACAGCCACAGTGATTGAACCTTACCATGTCGCTGGTGAGAGGTTTGCCGGGCTCCAGTGTGAGCGCACCATCATCACCAAAGATGTAGCCCTCCAACGTGTCCCCTGGCCCTTACTTACCTTACATGTGAAGTGCTTAAGGCTTATTTATATTTTTTGGGGAGTTGTAAAAATACACCTAGTTAGTTTCTAGGAATTTTAAAATACGACAGTAGCTGTGAAGCGCTTAAGGCTTATTTATATTTTTGGGGAGTCGTAAAAATACACCTAGTAAGTTTCTAGGAATTTTAAATATGGGGATGGGGAGGACGCTGCGGAGGCCACCTGCTGCCCAAATGGGGAGACCTGGTGGCAAGAAGACATATGGACTAACCCTGAGAAGGGGAGTACACATATGAAGGATGGTTAGTGGGGAGGGATGACACGGGCCCGCCTGGAGAGCGAGGAACTATACCGTGGCTGAGTGAAGCATATGGGATCGCCAATGGGGATCGCGCATAGCAGGCACCTATGCCCAGAACGCGGGCTGACCGATCGGGCATGCCAACAACGTAATGGGCCAGGCACCCTACTCCTCCACTGAGTTAGGTGCTGGGGGCCCCGGAGGAACTCTGCTCAGTTGAGGTCCCCTTTCCGTGAACCCTACAGAGTAAGAAAAGTGCACGCATCTCTGTGTTAGAGAGAAAGGCACAGCAAGCATGTTTCAACAGCGTACCAAATTTTTTCATTCACTGGTGTTATCCAGCACTCGTGAAGAAAATCAGCTCCACTCAAAGATACAGAATCTTACAAATGTATTAGGTTCTGCCCAGCCTGCAGCTCTACAGATGTACAGGAGGCGATACTCTTTCAAGTGCGCTCTCACTCCTGGGGGACGTGGCTCACCCTGGCACTGAAAGCGAGGGAAATGTAGCTGCACAACAGACATGCCATCAAAGTGATGGGATGCACTGCCCGCAAGCACCGCATTAACATGCTGAACCCCCAGACATGCAACACAGTGCTCAAGCCCATCGTCCGTGGACAAGGAACCAACGCATCCAGAAACGCATGACCGGAATGATGTCTTTAAAAAGATGCGCTGCACGACCGTGTTGCTCTTTTAGGAGAATTTGCTTTATACTCACCACTCTTGAAGTACCGCTCCAACGAAACGCCCAGGGATGGGAAAAGCCTAGCTCGACCGGCGCTGCTCGCGCTGTCGCTCGCACTGGAACCGGGAGAAATCAGCCTCTCAGAAGACGGCAGCTTTCTCTCACTCTCCCTCGAACGAAGTCAGAGGATGACAGCAAAAACGTCTTTTTCAGTCTGCAGTCTGTGAGGCTTCTGAATAGGCTTCTTATACACAAATTGATTGTGATTGATTGTGCCAGCTGTGTGCGCTGACACCGCAAACTCATTAGCATTTCATTGGCCCATTTTATTACTCTTCAGAGTGAGTGGTTTCTGACGAAATCCCCATAGTGGAAGTTCCCAAATAACATTGTAGTTCCCCTCCCGCTGGAGAACGTGGGACGAAAGTAGCAAAGTGATTTTCTCAAACCCCTGACAACATTTGATTTCCAGGCTATAAAAGCACATTCAGCATGCAACCTTTGATAGAGCTGCCAAATATCATGTGATTTTGGGACCATTTTTTCTTATCACAAGTTGTGTTTCTCTTTTCATGTGTCACACTTAAGATCAATCAATAAGTTTTATAATTTATTGGCTGTTAACTGTGTTTTTTGTTATGTAGCCTATTGATTTAAAAAAGATAAAGCTTTTATTTACAGCATTTACTATTACTCTTATTCATTCATTTATTCATTTTCATTTCGGCTTAATCCCTTTATTAATCTGGGGTCGCCACAGCAGAATGAGCCGCCAACTTATCCAGTATATGTTTTACGCAGCGGATGC
Organism: Danio choprae; assembly: GCA_903798125.1. Lineage (NCBI taxonomy): Eukaryota > Metazoa > Chordata > Actinopteri > Cypriniformes > Danionidae > Danio > Danio choprae. Next base: position 576,135 of record CAIGQW010054166.1, on the reverse strand, counting down.
CCTTCCAGCTGCAACCCATCACTGGGAAACATCCACACACTCTCATTCACACACATACACTACAGACAATTTAGCTTACCCAATTCACCTATACCGCATGTCTTTGGACTTGTGGGGGAAACCGGAGCACCCAGAGGAAACCCACGCCAACACGGGGAGAACATGCAAACTCCACACAGAAATGCCAACTGACCCAGCCAAGGCTCAAACCAGCGACCTTCTTGCTGTGAGGCGAACGTGTTACCCACTGTGCACCGTGAGGCCCTCTTACTCTTAATATTTAAGTAAATTAGATAGTAAAAAATACTTTTGATACTTAAATACAACAAATATCAAATACTTTAAAACGTTTACTCAAGTAATATTCTAAACAGTGACATTAACTTAAAGTAAATTTTCTAACCAGTCATTTTCTAATAAGGTATCTGTACTTTTACTCAAGTATGGCTTTCAAGTACTTTATACACCACTGTTTGTAACCATAAATGTAATTTCCACCACATGCTGTCTTTTCCACCACAGAGGTCAGTGTGGTGGAATTGATATTTTTACAGTTTTATTTGTGAAGAAATGGGAGATAGCTTTACTGATAAGCTTTGAATTGATATTTAGCAGTTCATGCATGCAAAATACTCTAACTTAAAAATGGTTAGCTTTTTAAAAAACATCTTTGCACTTGCAGCTTGTTTGGAAATTATCTAGTATATATACTAACTGATCAAGAAATATTTAACTTAGATTTTTCTTTTTAGCTTAGTCCCTTTATTAATCTGGGGTCGCCACAGCGGAATGAACCGCCAACTTATCCAGCATATGTTTTATGCAGCGGATGGCCTTCCAGCTGCAACCCATCACTGGAAAAATGTAAATTTTCAGTTACCAGATAATATATATTTTTAAACTTTATTTTCATTGTTCAATTTTAAAAGTCTGGGTGTGCGACAAAAAGGAAACAGTGATTTTGAGACATATAAGTTGAAAACTATGAAAGAATCATAAAAGAAAGGTACTAAAAATCCTATTGGAATTTTGAAAAAAAGAAATAGGTTTGTTTGTATCACAAACAAAATTCTAAATGTTTCAATAAAAGAATTTCTTTCCAAATTATTTCATGCAATATACAAATTTTAACTTTTTTCCAAGAATTTAAAAGCAGCTGTCCGATTTTAGGCAGTGAGACTTAGGCATGGTTGAGTATTTTTTGCCTTACAGATGCTGAGCTCATTGCTAAATATCTAAAAATCTTATTTTATCAAATATTTACCCTATTACAGAGAACATGTAAGTCAAATTGAAAGTATTTTAGATTTGTTAACATCAGATACCTGTCCTGATTCCAGGTGTTTTGTGTCAAATACCTTATACATCATATACTGTAACTTCAGATACCTGTCCTGATTCCAGTTGTTTCTTGTCTGATAGTTATTCTATTATATACAGTAATGTCAGATACCTGTCCTCATCCCAGGTGTTTCTTTAATAACTTTAATACTGTTATACCTTTAATACTGTTATACCTTCAGATACCTGTCCTGATCATTTCATGTTCACAATATACTATTCAGTATACAGGGTGATTCAAAAAGAACACAACTTTGAAAATCTGTATTTAATCAAAGAAACATGATGAAACCTTGGGTAATTAATCAATGTGAAAAATGCTTAACAAAGTTTTTTTCAGTAGAAAACAAGTTCATAGATATTCAATATGACCCCCTCCAGACACTTGAGTGACATCAACCCTGTGGTATTCTTTGTGAATAACCCTGTACTATTCACAATATACTATTAAGATTACTGACTTCACATCAGTTCTAGCTTGTGTCTTATCACAAAAGTTACACCAGTTTTTATTAAAACTGTAAAACAAAAATTCTTTCAATTATCTATAATTCCACACTAAATTTACACAAAAAATATGGACATGAACATGTTTAACTGACTTATTTATTCAAGGCTTACACAATCTTCTTGTGTACAATGTCCCAGACCATAACTTTCCCGAACAGTGGAATGTCATACTACATTGATAATAAAATAATAAAAAGTTCATAAAAAGTTTGAGAATTATTTGTATAATAATAATATGAATACTGTTGATTGATCAGGTACCTGTCTGAAAGTGTGCAGCTTTCCTTGGGAAATGCAGGCAAATGTGGCCCAAATCTGATTTTTTTGCCCACATCTGGCTCAGATCCGTTTTTATCATGACAGTGTGAACAGCTCAAACCGCATGGAATCTGATCTTTTCAATTCTGATTTGTGCCACTTTCATATGTAGTATTAAATCAGATACAGATCTGATGTCATGTTGGAATTAATATGTCATGTTGGAATTAATATGACTTTTACATCATTTTTGATCCACACGCGTCATTATTCTGTACTGGTTAGAGCTGCAAACACCCTCTACTCCTCAGTGGCATAGCAGAATAGCATACAGAGCAAATACTTTACCCCAAAAATTTAAGGTTGTTCATTTTGAATATTTTTTGAATGACACAAACATTAACCATTAACCTGTAACCAAAGAAAGAATTGTTCGTTAAACATACAACAATAATAAAATTGCATATAAAAATAATAAAATACATAGGCCTACATGAAATAGCTATATTTCACATAAATAGTTAACACATTAACAAAACCAAATGCAACAGGTTAATGCTCTTTTTAAACTTTTTTTGTTGTTAAAGACAAAATGTTTCAATATGCCGGTAGGCAACGTTTCAATTTCACTTTGATGAGTTTTGACTGGATACAGCCTATTTTGTTTATAACAAAGTAAAATGAATTAACAGTAGGCTAGAGACTCTGCAAACAATATAATTTTTAACACCAGAAGTGATCCCTGCCTTAACAGTTCAGTCTGTAACCCTTGATGACTTCACTACACACCGGTGGTCAGTGAGACGCGCACCGCACTTCTCATTAAAACCAAATCATCACAAAACAGATATTTTAGATTTCAAACACTGAAATGCACATCAGTAAAAGAAAAACAACCATTTAGAATTTAAAAAAAGGACAATGGTCTGATTTCATTGCTAGTTAAAAAAAATAAATAAAATTCAGTTCATCTTTATTTCTATAGCGCTTTTACAATGTAGATTGTGTTAAAGCAGCTTAACATTCATTCATTCATTCATTCATTTTCATTTCGGCTTAGTCCCTTTATTAATCTGGGGTCGCCACAGCGGAATGAACCGCCAACTTATCCAGCATATGTTTTACGCAGCGGATGCCCTTCCAGCTGCAACCCATCTCTGGGAAACATCCATACACACCCAATCACACTCATACACTACGGACAATTTAGCTTACCCAATTCACCTATACCGCATGTCTTTGGACTTGTGGGGGAAACCGGAGCACCCGGAGGAAACCCACGCCAACACAGGGAGAACATGCAAACTCCACACAGAAACGCCAACTGGCGAGGCTCGAACCAGCGACCAGCGACCTTCTTGCTGTGAGGCGAACGTGCTACCCACTGCGCCACTGTGAGGCCCCTTAAAGCAGCTTAACATATAAGTTAACTGTGTCAGTCCAGTTTTCAGAGTTAAAGTAAAATTTAATTCAGTTCAGTATGGTTCAATTTTCGCTGGTGAAAGTCCAAACACTGAAAAGCAAATCCATCAATGTCCAGCTTCACAAATCCCAAACCAAGCAAGCCAGTGGTGACAGTGGCGAGGAACAAAACTTCACCAACTGACAAAAGTGTAGGAAAAAAATCTCGAGGGAAACGAGGCTCAGTTGGGCACGACCATTTCTCCTCTGACCAAAGGTCCTGTGCAGAGCTGCAGTCTATGCGTCGGAGGCTAAAAGCATTTGTATTTTATGTGTATGCTAATGCAAAGAGATGTGTTTTTAATTTAGTTTTAAACTGACTAGTTTAAGAGTGGGTCTGCCTTCCGAATTGCGCTAGGATAGCTGTTTTAGAGTTTAGGTGCCAGATATGAGAAAGATCTACCGCCTACAGTTGATTTTGATATTCTGGAAATAATCAATTGGCCAGAATTAATTGAGCATAGGGCCTCACGGTGGCGCAGTGGATAGCACGTTCGCCTCACAGCAAGAAGGTCGCTGGTTCGAGCCTCGGCTGGGTCAGTTGGCGTTTCTGTGTGGAGTTTGCATGTTCTCCCCGTGTTGGCGTGGGTTTCCTCTGGGTGCTCTGGTTTCCCCCACAAGTCCAAAGACATGCGATATAGGTGAATTGGGTAAGCTAAATCGTCCGTAGTGTATGAGTGTGAATGGGTGTGTATAAATGTTTCCCAGAGATGGGTTGCAGCTGGAAGGGCATCCGCTGCGTGAAACATATGCTGGATAAGTTGGCGGTTCATTCCGCTGTGGCGACCCCAGATTAATAAAGGGACTAAGCCGAAATGAAAATGAATGAATGAATGAATAATTGAGCATAGTGGACATGAGGGGCTGTACTACACTAGGAGCTCCCTTAAATACTGGGCAGCTAATCCATTCAGGGCTTTGTAGGTAGTCAATGATTTTTTTAAATTGATACCATATTTAATAGGGAGCCAATGCAATGATGAAAGAACTGGAGTAATATGATTATATGTCTTTGTTCTAGAAAGCACTCTAGCAGCTACAATTTGAACCAGCTTGTCAATTAGGCCAACAGGGCAACCGCCTAGTAAATATTTACAATAGTCTAACCGAGAAGTCATGAAAGCATGAATAAGCTTTTCCGCATCAGACATTGATAGCATATGTCGAAGTTTGGCAACATTTTTAAGAATGCGGTTTTACAGATCGTTGATCTGGCCTTCAAACGAAAAGTTGCTATCAAAAATCACCCCCAAATTTTTATTTCCCAGGAGTCATTGCTCCAATCACTCCTGCCAGAGCTGACAGTCATCTGAACACGCACGCACACACGCACGCATGCACGCACGCACGCACACACACACACACACACACACACACACACACAGCTGGTAACTCATCATGGACTGATTATCTGGAATATATTGTATATTCACCTCTCAAACACACACGTTGCTGAGTCTTGTTTTTACTGAGTCTGGTGTTTACACCACCTCTGGAAAACTCTAAATGCCTGCTTGTCCTTTTTCTTCTTCTTTTTGATTAAATGTACAACAATTGAACATGAAATTGTTGAACCTCCCAAATACCTCCCAATTGAACCTCCCAAATACATAACCACCTTTTATCAACATCATTTCTTATTTCAAGGCATTTGTAAACTTTGCTCTCTTTCAGTCTTTCAACCTCCCTATCACAAGATGACTAGCTTGGGTCACTAGATATGTCATGAAGCTATGTCATGGAAGTTCATTTTGCTCAGAAGGGGACAACTTGATCTTGGCTGTCAAGGAGAGTACAGAAGAGATAAAAAGTCAATGAAATAGTGATAATTCCAAAACAAATATTTTACACCTGATAGCATTAATACAATTATACAAATGTACTTGGACACCTCAGTGCAGTGATCAAAAAATTCTGGTATAGCCAAACCTGTTAATTAGACACGATTGCCACTATACTTTGGGCCAAACAGTGTGTGTTAACTGTATCTTACAGCTGTTATTTATAAATAAATCAATAGAATAGCATAAAATTTGTCCAAAAATGAAAAAAAGCTGTGAAAAATTATGACAATTTTGAAATTTATAAAATATAGTTACACTTCTGGTTTACGGAAAGTACTTAAGTCTGTACTAGTGTACTCCTAATCATAAGTAAAAATGGCAACCAAAGTCAAAATTTTAATTTGATTGTTACCATTCTTAAAGACTTTGGGATATATAGTCCGAGGAGTATATTTTAAAAGCAGTGCAACATTTTATATATTGTAAATGCAAGTTTACTTAATCCATACCTTGCCTTGTCCATCGCAACAAAGCTTGCTCATGATGGAATAAGCACAGATATTTCTAAGACTACCAAAGCTTGGTATGCTTGTTGTGAGTAATCAAGCATGAAGAATTTTGGTTTCCAAAGCTGATTCCACTGTTTCAAGATGTTGATTGCTTCGGCTATTGCAGCAGTCATCTCATTTTCACAAATAAACTCAGCAATGGGTTTGTATCCAACATTTGTCCAAACGACAAGAAGAAACAAGGGCAAAGCATATTTGGTTGTAGCATCAAGAAGGACCATATCTCCATAGCGCTTAAGTAACTCCTGGTTTTGTGCATTCTGACGAATAAACAAGAAAGTTTTCTAAATCTGCAAATCCTTGTTCTTCTGCTTTCACTTCAAACTTCACAACTGTCTGCTCAATGTTGTTCACTGTACATTTCCTAAAGAAATAAACTGGCACCTGGATCTGTTAATTTCCATTCATCAATTTTCTTTTCAACCTGCAGTTGATCCATGCCAGAATATTTTGCGGAAAATATTCTGACCACAAATATTCTAACCACTTTATGGTTTGAAGTGTTGTACGATGGGTCACGTGGATGTGGTACAACACTTCCCAATTTGAGAGCTCTTTGTGCACAAATGTTTTTAGAACCTTTCTCAGGAAAGGGACTTAGGTTATTCTAAGTGACACATATCCCTGTATTTTGTCATACACCATGAAATAGATGTTGTTTGAGAAATGACAGAGTTTTGTGAAGTGGCTGTGTTTTTTTTGTGAGCTTCTGCCAAATGTATTTTGATATTGATACATTCTGAAGTAACAGTGGTGTCTTCTTTTAATGACTTCAGAACTCCATTAATTGCCACTTGTTTTTCCAACCTAAAACTTATTTTATCAACAGCATATCTGTAAAAACAACAAAAACATGGTTTAATGATACCATTTCTATAAATATCCAATATTTTAAACCACTGTTATATGAGACAACACAAGTATAGCAGTATCAACTTTGGGTGACTGTTTTTAGTCTGGAAAAACAGAAAACAATATAAAGGTGCTCAATGCCCTTATGTTGTGAATTAGACCATTTTAGTGAGAAATTGAAATGGGGAAATAAGTGAAGTTTATTTATAAACTAATTTTGAGAGGATCACGTGCTTATGATTGCTGCGGCTGGTCCCGCATTATCCAATTCATGATTCACCAGTCAGACGATTCCTAAGCCAGCATCGCACCATTTAACCTATCGATACGGAAGAACAACCAAACAACAACATAACTACAGCCAGAGCCCTGCTCTCCCCGAGACTTCAGCCGCAGCCCAGCGCCACCCAGCCTCGCCAGCATACGAGCAGGTCTACAAATCGAACCTGAGGTCCCGCAAGATGCAACCGGTGTAACATCGGCCCACCAGCTCTTCCTCCATCCAACCACAACGTGGTCAAAAAATCTTCTTCTCCATCTACTTCAAGCAACTACATACCTCTACCTGACTCATCCTAATATCCAGCCAACGAACTCTGCCTAACCTCTCAGACGCCGGTATCCACGATTCCAAACCATCGTTATGAAGCCGAACTCTCCCCTACCGATCCACCCGCGGTACATAGCATGAATTAAGGAGAAACTTTGCCAAAATAACGACTCACCAACAAAGACTAAACATTTTTATACACCTTCCGAAAGCCGAGACTTGCGTGACCAGAATGACACAAGCATCATCTATCAATCCTGGCATCTACCACAAGATAATAACAAAATAAACTCACCTCACAAGCCTCCCGCCTGTCCACAGATTCATAACCTTCCAACAGCATGGAGTAATTCGACTACACGGGGTCCAGGCAATCCAATTGCGTAATACATCAGTCCACAACCCATTTATATATCAACAAACAGCCACGGAAAGCACTGCTGTCACCCAGACTAGTCACTGAAGCGCGTTTAATAGAGTAGCATTTTTTAGATGTAAACAAATGTCACAAAATGGCCGCCGATCTTTTGATTGACAGTTCATTCAACCAATAGCTGAAAGGAGAAGCGCCACCATCCAAAGAGCTCGCAGGGCTCAAATAGTCCCGCCTTCTCTCTTGAAAGTTATGAATGAGCCAATTGCAAACGACTGGTATAATGACTTTGGCCAGATATGCTTGTGATTCTAATCATGTTAAGATTGCAAGGGAAATGCTGTTTAAGCATGGTTTAAATTAAATGGTGTCACCATTCTTAAAAATTATTGATTAGACGACGGCAGTTAGACGATTAAGTTTATACTTAATTTTTTATTATTTATATTAATTATATTATTTATATTTAAAAAAAAAAGGAATTAAAACTTCTGAAAGATTAATTTGCAGCTAGCAAACATATAGTATAGAAGTCCTATCATAAGGCTATAGTGACTTATGTCCATACACATGAGCGTCACGAGCCACAAAGTGTCATAAGCAAGTTTACAATGGCAAGTCAGTTGGATGTGAAAACGGCAAAGAAACAAACTCCCCGCTTGACTGCTATGACTAGGAGGAGGATGTTCCTGACAAATGGAGTAATGTTTCATCCATTGACTGGGCGATAGGCAAAGGATACATTTCCACTCACACAGCCCACACCCTCTGCCATGTTCACACTAGCCTTTTTCGGTTTTTGACATGTTCTGAACTAACACCAAATTTCAACCCCACAATTCACCCCACCATATCTGATCTAACTTAAACAAAGCAAAACAGATAAATTACGCAAAGGACATTCTATATACATATTTGACATCCCCTTCCCCACACACCCATTCCAAACCCTCTTAGCATTCTTACACTACAGGAGAGCAATATCACCTCATGGAAGCCTAGCTGATCCTCTCCAGCCGACTTCCACCCACATGAGTTTCTAGGCATAAGCACAACTCTGCCTTCTCCCCCTATTCTCCCTCCTACTAATATAGGAGCTCTTTCACTACCGTCCCCCCTTTTTCTTCCTTTTAACTTTTTCCCTCCAAACTCAAACTATCCCATACTTCCATTCACTCTCGTTCACCACAGTTCGCACCCACTTAAAGGTTGCCCTGAGTTTTAATTGCTGCAGCAGTGATGCTCTAAACAAGCTCATATACACTTACATTTTCCAAAATACTACTATCGTCACACTCCCCCGCACTAATACAGCAGTAAATGCTTCTGCGGGAGCGCATATTGCCTCCATACAAACTAACATTGCACCTGCAGCAGCTCCGCTGAACCACAATCTCTTGTAGCATCATTTTACCAGTAACGATGCCCTAGATGCCCCACTGAGCTACACTCACACATTGCATCACTGCCGCAACAGTGATGCCTAGCTGAGCTCATACACACGCCAATTTCGACATATCACTACTGACAGCAACCCTGCAGGAGCACAAATAACTCAAATACCGACCACTACTACACCACTACAGCAGCTGAGACGCTCCGACGAGCTACACTCACCCATAGCTCTACTGCAACAGCAGTGACGCTCTAGCCGAGCCCTATTCAATTTCATCTCTATACATCACTACTGACAGTATTTCACATTCCTGCGGGAGCACTCTTAACTCTCCAATACCGATCACCACTGCACCTCTGCAACTGCAGAGATGCTCCGCTGAGCTACACTCACCCATTGCACCACTGCAACTGCAGTGGCGCTGTAGCTGAGCCCTTATTCACTTTAATTTCTACATTTCACTACTGACAGTATTTAACATTCCTGCGGGAGCACTCTTAACTCTCCAATACCGATCACCACTGCACCTCTGCAACTGCAGAGATGCTCCGCTGAGCCACACTCACCCATTGCACCACTGCTGCAGTGGCGCCCTAGCTGAGCCCTTATTCACTTTCATATCTACATATCACTATTGACAGTATTTAATATTCCTGCGGGAGCACTCTTAACTCTCCAATACCGATCACCACTGCACCTCTGCAACTGTAGAGATGCTCCACCGAGCCACACTCACCCATTGCACCACTGCCCTAGCTGAGCCCTTAGTCACTTTCATATCTACATATCACTACTGACAGTATGTAATATTCCTGCGGGAGCACTCTTAACTCTTTAATACCGATCACCACTGCACCTCTGCAACTGCAGAGATGCTCCGCTGAGCTACACTAACCCATTGCACCACTGCAACTGCAGTGGCACCCTAGCTGAGCCCTTATTCACTTTTATATCCACATATCACTACTGACCGTATTTAACATTCCTGCGGGAGCACTCATAACTCTCCAATACTGACTACCACTGCACCTCTGCAACTGTAGGGGTGCTTACCTGAGCTACAATCACCCATTGCACCACTGCAACTGCAGTGATGCTCTAGCCGAGCCCTTATTCACTTTCATCTTCACAAATCACTATCGACAGTATTTAACATCCCCATAGGAGTACTCATAACTCTGCAATACTGACTACCTCTGCAACAGCAGAGACGCTCCGCCGAGCCTATTCTCCCTCCGCACCACTGCCACAGCAGTGACGCTCTGCCTGAGCTCACACACACTTCCATTTAGCCATTTACTACCGACACTCGCCACAGCAGGTAAATCGCTTCCGCGGAAGAGTACTTGCCTTTCAATATTGACTTCCATCGCACCCCTGCAACAGCAGAGATGCTCACCTGAGCTTCATTTCCCCTCTGCACCTCTGCCTCAGCTCACATACACTTCCATTTAACATGCCACTACTGACACACTCCCCAGCACTGCCACAGCAGTTAAAATGCCTCTACGGAAGCATATTCACCTGTTATTATTGACTTCCATTGCACCTCTGCAACTGCAGAGATGCTCCACTTAGCTTAAGTCCTCTGCACCACTGCCGCAACAGGGACGCTCTGCCTGAGCTCACTTACACTTCCATTTATTTATACTATTACTCTCCCCAGCACTGTCACAGCTGTTAAAATGGCTGCGTAAGAGTTCTTTGATACTGACTTCTATCGCACCTCCGCTGAGCTTATCCTGACATTTCATCACTGCCATCATAGTCTCTCTAGCAAAGCTCATACATCCTGCATTCAAATTATTACATCTGTAATAACACACATAGCATGTGCAACATCGGCTGCCAGTACACCACCTTAGTAGCAGCGATCACTCACTCTAACCTAAACCATTCACACTCTGCACTGGTTCCATCTTTGCCTCTGAAAATCCTCTCCTGGTACCATCTTTCTAACACTTTCCATTCAGCAGCCGGTTCTTGCTTTGATCTGTATTGGGGTTCTTCAATACGCGGCTGCCGCCGGGTTCCCCAGTTTCCTCCCACCGTCCAAAAACATGCAACTTAAGTTAATTGACTAATCCAAATCGACATCATAGACATGCCGCTAGTAAGTAGTCATCTCAAGAGCAATCACTATCTGTTCATTAGCTACTACAGCAAGGGAGTTCTCGAGATCTACCTGAGCTCAAACTCCCCTCTCGTCTTGAAAACGGGAGGGAGCCCCGGGCTCGAGGATCTATGAGCTCAGGACTCTCTCCCGGGACAGCATGCCAAACAAGCCTTATAACCAATCTTCAGCTGACCAAATCTTCAACTTTTGAAACATCAATAATGTTGTCACGCTCAAGTTGTGGGACATGAAGGTACAAGAACACGAGATTAAACGAACACGAATTTATTAAAAAACGCTTACTACAAACACAGGCACTGGAAGAAACAGGAAACTCAGGAAGGGCATGAGGTGACAACAGCATGGACAATACACCGGGCATGGGCATAGACACTACAATACCGGACAACGAATGAAACAAGCTGAGGGGTATAAGTACAAGAGGGCTAATGAGACCAATGATACACAAGGGAGGAACACAGGTGATACAAATGAACGTTCACAAATGGCGGGAAACAGAACAAAGGACTCACATGACAATAACAAACGCACATGGAACACAACAACAGAAACAGACACCTGACAAATGTACACAATTTTAGTGAATGACACCTACTTTTCTAACTGTTTTAAAGCTATATTAAGTTGTTCAGCTGTTTTTATTAAAAAGATTATCACTTTGTTTAAGAAGAGAGACTGTCTTTTATTATACTAAACATTTTGGCATATCAAAATTCCCTTTACAGTTGTGTTCCTGTGTATAATGCAAATAAAATGCGTACCTTACTAAGTATCGGATGAAGTTTTGCTGGGCATACCACTTTCTTGCTGTTTTGAATATGGAATCTATTTCTTCTCGTGTATTCATGTTTAGTATGCTGCAGAATGAAAGAAAATAAAGCTTTAAATACATATTTGGAGGGCCAGGTACTAGCAGTGAAAAAACAATTTTCATATGGCATATATCAATTTGTAATGTGGACAACCTTCTCATTTTGCAGAATGAAACAATGAGTCCCTGCATTTAAAAAAACAAAAATCAAGCAAATGTTTTACATTTAAATAAGATAGTTATGTAGACAAATATGAAGTGTGCAAATGTACTGATTTCTTAAATTTAAATTTAGGATTTTATTCTCTACAACTGATTTCCCTCCACTTCATTACAGATTAGGAACCTGGGTATCATCATAGACTCAGAATTATGTTTATCCAAGCAAATTATTCTGCTGTTAGGAAAATGTGGAAATTAAGCAAATTCTGGAAAATCTTTTCTGGAAATTCGTTTATTATGAAGATAACAAATTAATTCCCAAGGACAGAAACCTCTCAGATAAATAAAATTCTAGGAGTATTATGGCAGAATTTTGGGTAATCTAACCATTTAACAATTCTCAAACTGACATTTGTTATTTTAACACAACAGGAAATGCTTATATCAGCTAACAAAGGTCTTCAAACTGACTAAAATCTGTGACAAAGTGGGCCACCAAGAACAGAATTAGACACCTTCACACTGAATTCATCACCAGTGTGGTAAACAAAATGTCTAGTGAAACTTACCGAACCATCTGTCTTAGGAGTCTTTTGTAGTTCTTTCCATGGTGACAAGCATATATCACTCTTCTTTTCACAGAGAGTGGGACGTGTTCTAAATAGGCTTCTACTCGCCATAGACATTGAGGTGTCACTTTAAGTTGTTATCAGACCTGTATGAGGAAAAATTCAATATCAAAATTGAAAGAAAACAGAAACTTACAGAACAAGCATTGCATTAATACATAATGTAATTATCAATATAAATAAATACTATAGAAATTTATATATTGATAACACTTTAATTTTATTAAACAACAACTTACTGTAAAGTGTTACCTACTGCTACAAAGTATTCTTATATCACATATTACCCTATACAGACAGTTGTACTGTATTTGTGTTGTAGCGTATTAGCTCAAAGGGAATTGAAAATTAATTTGAACGGGGCTTCAAAAGAATCGACTCTTCAAATCCGAACAAACAAATCGTCCATCTATTGCTGTCAAAAATAAAAATAAAAACCCATTTATGTTTAAGAAGGGTAGCAAGATCGAAGTTTAAGATATTAGATTCATAAACATGCACAGGCATGTTTATGAACCTTTCTTTATACAAAATGAAACTTTATTGACTAATCTAACAGAAACTAACACAAACACACATTCATACAAGTGTAGAGAAAGAAAAATAAGAATTTGAGAGAGTGTAATGATGGAAAAACCTCGGATTTTGCAAGAGCAAACCAAGCAAACCAAAAATGTGATGTGAAGAACTCCCTCTGTTGAGCACGTGGTTAGCCAGTGTTCAGTTCTTTTGTCCTCGTGATGCTTGGAGTTGGGTGGAGTCTGTCATTTCAAGTTTTGAGGCGGCAAAAAGGACTGGTCGTGTGGACCTGCGGTTTCGCGGCGTACTAAACTTAAGCAGACTCTCGACACCAAAAGAAAGGTATCGGAGATGAGACCGTCTGAGCTGTGCGATTACCACATTTTGTCTGCTCTGGTCTGTAGTCTTCTTTAGAGTCTGGGGTCTCCGGGCGGTGGCTTTTCGCACAAGCTTTTACAAGGATGGATTTGTACCCACCCTCCAGAGCCAAGCTGACCAATGAGAAGTTTAACTCCCCCGAGGCACGTTTTATAGTCTTTGTTTCAGTCAATAGGCAAATAACTTAGCAAAGTCAACAAATAGGCCTATTTTGATATTTTCAAACGTAGGCATAGTGCAAAAACATAGAGTCACATCGAGGGATCAAGGGGAAGGACTAATGATGCAGGGTAGCCTACAATTACACTCCAATATAAAAAAATGAACATACTAAATTAACAAAGTAACATTTGATTAGGGGCCTCACAGTGGCGCAGTGGGTAGCACGTTCACCTCACAGCAAGAAGGTCGCTGGTTCGAGCCTCGACTGGGTCAGTTGGCGTTTCTGTGTGGAGTTTGCATGTTCTCCCTGTGTTGGCGTGGGTTTCCTCCGGGTGCTCCGGTTTCCCCCACAAGTCCAAAGACATGCGGTATAGGTGAATTGGGTAAGCTAAATTGTCCGTAGTGTATGAGTGTGAGTGGGTATGTATGGATGTTTCCCAGAGATGGGTTGCAGCTGGAAGGGCATCCACTGCGTAAAAGCTGGATAAGTTGGAGGTTCATTCCGCTGTGGCGACCCCAGATTAATAAAGGGACTAAGCTGAAATGAAAATGAATGAATGAACATTTGATTAGACTAAATGGATAAAGTCTTATTAAACTGAGCAGATTTAAACACTCCAGGTGAATGGGCAAGTCAGTTCTGATGGCAGCCTCCTGCCTGTGTGAGCCTGTAGATGAAGTGTGAGAAATTGATTAGGCTAAGGTTATATGCTGCCTGCTATAGCCCTACATAATGTAACCATTTTATAATAGCATATTAATCACAAAGTTATAGCCTACTTACATGGTTCTACATGTTGTCATGCTAGAACAAGATTGCGCCCATGGTAACGAGTTTCAAAGCGGTCCTCTGCTGCTCTATTGTCTGGCCAGCTGCACTGAACACCTGCTCGCTGCTGCTGCTGCTTGTTGCAATGCCAGCCTGGCTAGTTTGGGGTAGACCAATTCTTTGACTTTCCACCATTTCAGTAGGTCCCTGTTATTATCCATGGCATGCCTCTGTGAATTGTACATGGCCACTTCATCCTTACCTGGTTCGTGATCATCGCATTAGTTCTCCCACTTGGCAAAGTCGGAGTCTGCCCTGGGCCTGGCTGCTGGTGGAGTGAATCCAGTACTGCCAGCCGCAGCAGCATCTTCATCCACAGGGAAGAGTAGGGTGCAAATGTAAGCATGTACGTCAGATATCTCTTCAGGAGGCATCATCTCAATTTGCTGAATTTTGGCTAGAGAAAAAGAGCAGCTTTGTGCAGCATGTTCACCTTGATTTTTTGCAATATGAATTTTCTCTGGTGCAGAAAAGCTTGTTGCAGAGAGTTGGTGAGAGAGGGATTGCAATGTCTCTTCACTTTCTCAAGCCAAAGGCGGACCAGGTTTATGGTTATATATATATATATAT
>CAIGQW010054166.1:529534-541429 GCA_903798125.1 Danio choprae | reverse complement strand
TATTATTATTATTATTATTATTATTATTATTATTATTATTATTATTATATGGAAGACTACAGGCTGACTTGTTAACATGCTGGAGACAGATCTAAACAATTAGAAAGGTCCCCATTACACTGGAGAAATAACATGCACTTGTATATTTTTACTTACTGTAATTATTTGTATTATTTTTCATATTTTACCAAAAAAGTGTGGTGTGAACATTACAGTCTGGATTGCCTTTTTAATGCAAATTTTAAAAGTGTCACTAAGCAGTTATAGGTTTCAGTGCAGAGTATTCTTACTTTATTATCCTCTCCTTGAATGTCTCCAGAGGCCAGAGAATTGCATCCTGCCACTCCTCGATAGACATTTATCCTCTGGGCAATCAGGCCTGTTTGAGGGTACAAACTCTGGTCCTGCATATCTTCTAAGTCACATAAATGTCCCATTTCCATCTTGGTGTGGATGAAGCTGTGAGGGTACTGCTCCTCTGGACTGTCTAGTTCCTGTCCATCTTCATACACATGTTTTAATACTCGACCACTGTACGACGAGGCTAGCTTGAACCTTACCTTCTTAGGCTTGTCTTCTAAGGTACCTGGTTGCCTTAGGAGCTCCTCCATGGTCCCTCTCAGCTGAAATTATTACTGGTCTTGTAAAGAACAGGAGGAAGAACTGGGAAAGAAAAGTACTAAGGTGAGACTAGAGCAGTCCAGATGCTTTCCATAGCCCTAATGAATAATTGAGCAGGGGATCTTGTGCACAACAGTTGAAAATGGAGACCTTGCAGTTTCATCAAATAATGATGGTTAAAGCAGAGAAGCAAGTGTGTCTCCAAAGCTTAAGTATCACATGCAATGCATTTAGGAAATCTATATATTACACTGCAAAAATGAAATAATGAGAGTTTTTGTCTTCCAGTCTAAATATCAAAAAATGTTTCAATCTAGAAGAATTTCCTAGACAAGTAAAAACTGTAGTCAAAATTAAGTGAGTGAATATCTGCCAATACACAGAAATGGTACCTGTCACTGGAGCGGTACCTTTTCAAAAGGTACACTTTTCTACCAAAAAAAGTACCTTAAAGTACACTTGTGTACCTCATAGTACCCTAAATGTACAAAAGTGTACCTTCAGAGTACCACTATGCAACTGTAAGATATAAAGGTGTACCTGTTGAAAAGGAACCCACCCCAGTGACCTTTTTACCTTAATTTTTGGTCTTTGTACTCTATAAGAGTGTAGGGTAAACAAAATAATCCTATTTTAAACTGAAAACAAGATTAAGACTAAAGATTAAGGCTAAGGCTAATTAGTTTTTATTACAAAGACTCACTTAATTTGGCTTATTATTTCTAAAATCAAAACAATATTATTATTATTATTATTTTAGCTTTAAATGCTTTTAGATTTATAGATATTTGTAAAATAAACAAGTAAAATGTGCATGTAAATTAATGAAATGTACTACAAATGTAAAATCATATGCAATCACATAAAATAACATATCATTAACTAAATAAAAGTTGGTTGAAATTGTATACAGACATCTTTTAATTTGGAGACAATAAAATGTAAATGGCTTACAGGGGTTGGACAATGAAATTGAAACACTGGCCAATTTCGTTTTGGAGGTTTCATGGCTAAATTTTGACAATAACTGGAATCTTTTGAAAGATGAAAGCTGTCAGATTTCAGAATGGACACAAGTACAGGTCTCTCAAAAAATTTATTTAGTAACAAAAATCTCCCAAAAAATTCAAACTGCTCAGTAGAGGACAACAAAATTGTTAAAGAGTTTCTTAGAGGGGCTCAAAAAATAAATAAAAAAATTAAATAATAAAAAAAATAGATAAACAAAAAAAAACAATGATCAACCAGAAGAATTTGTCTCAAAAAACAGTCAACAAAAACCACTCCATATAGGGAAGAGAAAAAAAAAATCTCTTAGGGTGTAGTTTCTCGCCTGTTCGGCAGGAGGCGATACGTCGGTTCAGCACCTGGCGAATGTGTTGAGTGTGTAAACAAAATTACTATATTAGTTTAAATGAAGTCACTCCTTCAGGATATAACTATAAGCATGTGTCTCATCAGACTGGCCGTGGTGGAGTTGCATCAATCTTTAGGGATATTCTTAATGTTAATCAGAGACCCTATGTCAATTTTCTAAAAGAGTTTTCTGATTTTACCTGACCTTTCTCTGTTTATAAATGCAGCCACAAATGACCTTGATGTATTTACTAGCAGTATGGATGCTATCTTCACTAACACAATAAATACGGTGGCACTTATCAAATTAAAAAAGGCTAGAGAGAATAAAAATACACCATGGTTTAACAATCATACTCACGCTCAAAGCAGCAACTTGTACCCTTGAACGTAAGTGAAAAAAAAAAGAAAATTTGAGGTACAGCTATAGGAAGGTTCTAAAATCCACCAGGTCTGAGCACCTCCGCAAATCGATAGAAAAAAAAACATAGCAATCATAGATTCTTAATTAACACCATTGCTAAATTAACAAATAATTGTTTGTCGTCAGGACAAAATGTTCCACCGCAAATTAGTAGTGAAGACTTTGATGAATTTTTTGAGTGATTAAATAGAAGACTTCAGACAGAAAAGAGATCTTTCTGCAGCGCCTTATACTTAAGATTCATTAAACATTCTACTAAATCAAAATAATCTACAGTGCTTCAAAATCATAGGACAGGAAGAGCTAGATAAACTTATAAATATATCTAAACCAGCTACATGTATGTTAGACCCAATTCCAACAAAATTATTGAAAGAGTTGCTACCTGTAGTAGGAGAGCCTCTTCTTAATGTTATCAACTCTTCTTTATCTTTGGGCCATGTTCCAAAACCTTTCAAGCTAGCTGTTATTAAGAAACCACAACTTGATCCCAGCAACTTAGCTAATTATAGGCCTCTTTCAAATCTTCCATTTATGTTTAAAATACTGCTGCATCTCGTTACTAGTTTTTCTTGTCCTCAGTGCTGCATTCGAGACTATCGATCATGATGTCCTCATAGATCGCTTACATTTTACAGATGTCCAGGGACAAACTTTACAATGGTTTAAGTCATACTTAACTGACCGTTACCAGTTTGTAAATGTAAATGGACAGCTTTGACAAGTTAGCCCAGTATGGGGTGCCTCAAGGATCAGTTTTAGGCCCTTTGCTGTTTACAGTATACATGCTACCCCTGGGAGACATTATTAGAAGACACGGGATCAGCTTTCACTGCTATGCAGATGATTCTCAATTATATATTTCAACAAAACCTAATGAGACGTCTGAACTGTCTAAACTTACTGAGTGTATCAAAGATGCTAAAGGTTGGATGACCAACAATTTTCTTCTCTTAAATTCAGACAAAATAGAAGTATTACCTATTGTCAGTGTTCGGTCGTGTCCATGTGCTTTTTTGGTTGTCATGTGCTTCCTTTAATCCGTTTCCCGTCATCTTTAGTGTTCATTAGTTTCACCTGTGTTCATCCCCTGTGTCTTCTTAGTTAATCATCATCCCCTTGTATTTATACCCCTCTGTTTGTGTCCTTTGTTGTCCGGTATTGTATTGTTTCTGCGTCAATGTCCTGTCTACGTGTCCTGTCTCATCCAGTGCCTGTATCTAGCTAGCTAGCTAGCACGGTCGTCCAAAGATGGTCCTCGGGGCATTATCGCCGCTAATGTGGAGTGGACACTGGCGAGAAATTTACAAACTTTCACCGCCTGCATGGAGGAAGACCTCGTCAGTGCCACTCCCGATCCAGTGACCAGCCAATCACCACCATCTGCAGGGAGCCCTTTCCAGAGCCCACCGCAGACGGAGAGCCACCCCCGGTGCACGAGCCATCGCCACCTAGAGCGACAGAGCGGGAGTGCGCCGAGATGGAGGAGCTCGATCCACCGTCTGACCAGGTGTGTGAGCCGGCAACATTGCCGAAAGGGGGAGTCCTGGCGGACGTCCGTGAGGATAGCGAGAGTCCCGCCCACACCCCCTCTACAGATGGACAGTGGCTGGACACTGCGAAGTTACTCACTGACTTCTGGGGCTATTTTAACCTTCCACTGTTTAAGTACAGCCAGTATCTTCCTAGTCAACTGTTTCTAGACAGTCTTTTAATTCCTGTTCCTGATGATAACCCCAGCTTTAGAGTCGTGAGTAGCTTCCCATGGTCTCCCAGAACTCAGTCAGCCAGCTCCAGCACTGCTGCAGTCAGCCAGCCCCCCAGCTAGCCCTCAAGCTCCGGAAATAGAGCTCGCTTGTGGGTGCTGCCTGCCAGCGTTGCCCTCTGGAGGGTGTCGCCCAGCGTCAGCTCCTCCAACCTCCGAGCTGCGGACTCCACCTCGGCCCTTTGAGCCTAGGGCTCCGCGTTGACTCACTCCTCCCTTGTCTCCGTTGTGGGCCGTGTGCCCACCAGCTCCCCCAGGCTCCCTCGTCCCTCCGGCTCCACCTTAGTCAGTCGTCGCCCTTCCTTCGCCTCAGGACTCCGCTCCTATGGCTGCACCTTGTCGCACCGTCCTACCGGGTGCGTTGAGCTCCTCCTTCCCTCCAGCTATGCCTTGGTCCTCTGTCGCTCTGGTTGCCTTGCTCGGGTGAGCCGCCTGCTTTACCCGGCCCTCAGAGACCTCAGCATGACCTTCACCCTACGGCTCTCCGTCCCCTCCTTGGGCTCCACCGCCATCAGCGGCGTCTCCCTCAGTCGGCCCCCTGGATTCAGCAGCCACTCTTCCTCCATGGTCCCTCCCTTCCTTGACTCCGCCCGGGGCCGTCCTTCTGGCTGTGTCCTGGGTCTTCCTGCTCCAGCTCCCTTCCTGGCTCCTCCCTCCTGAAGCTCCTTCCTGTTCCTCCCTCCTAAGATTCCTCCTTGTCACCCTCCCCTTCCACCCTACCTTATTCTGTTGTTTTCGTTTGTGTTGAAGGCGTGAGGGCGCTGTACTGTACTGGGGGGGTGGTACTGTCAGTGTTCTGTCGTGTCCATGTGCTTTTGTTGTTGTCATGTGCCCCCTTTGTTCCGTTTCCTGCCATCTTTAATATTTATTAGTCTCACCTGTGTTCATCCCCTGTGTCTTCTTAGTTAATCATCATCCCCTTGTATTTATACCCCTCTGTTTGTGCCCTTCGTTGTCCGGTATTGTATTGTTTCTGCGTCAATGTCCTGTCTACGTGTCCTGTCTCATCCAGTGCCTGTATCTTATAAGTGTTTATTAAATAAATCTGTCTTATTGTTAAATCCCGTGTTCCTGTGCCTTCATGTCCCGCATCAAGCATTACACCTATTGGGCCAAAATCCTGTACACAGCAGATCTCACAACTCGACCTGCAAAAACAAAGTTAGCATTAGCTCTACTGTAAACGATCTGGGTGTTATGTTAGACAGCAACTTAACTTTTGAAAATCCTATCTCCCATGTCACAAAAAAATGCCTTCTTTCATCTGAGAAGTTACGAAGCATGCTATCTATCTCAGATGCAGACAAGCTTGTTCATGCTTTTATGACTTATAGGCTGGATTACTGTAATGCTCTGTTCGCTGGTTGCCCAGAATCCTCTATTAATAAACTTGAGTTAGTGCAAAATGCAGCTGCCAGAGTTCGTACCAGGTCTAGAAAAGATGACCATATCTCCCCAATTTTATCATCCTTAGACTGGCAGCCTGTTAAGTTCCGTATTGATTACAAAATCTTGCTTCTTACCTATAAATCTTTAAATAATCTAGCTCCTATTTACCTACTTTCTCACTACAATCCAACCGATTGCTTTAAGATCTCAAAACTCAGGGCTTCTGGTAGTACCCAGAATAGCAAAGTCCACTAAAGGAGGTCGAGCCTTCTCATTTATGGCCCTTAAACTCTGGAATAACCTTCCTGATAATGTCCGAGGCTCAGACACACTCTCTCAATTGAAAACTAGATTAAAGACCTATCTTTTTAGTAAAGGATACACACAATGCATCACATAACGGCATGATGCATGAGTGTGCTCGATGCAGGTGAGTGGGCCTGACAGCTACCTGTAGGACACACTCCTCCTTGCTTAATGCACCAGACATTTCGTTAGAAACACTCCTATGCTTTACATGTTTGTTTATATAATATCTCTTGTTTAAATACACTATGAAGTTGGATTGGGGCTTGTGGAGCTCCGCATCGATGAATTTGCTCTTCAGTGTTTGGACTTTCAGAAAATTTAAATTAAACCACACTGAACTGAACTAAATTGAACTTTAACTCTGAAAACTAGACTGACAGTTTCAATTTCAATTTACTAGAACTTCTATGTTAAACTGCTTTGACACAATCTACATTGTAAAAGCGCTAAATAAAAATGAATTGAATTAAATTTTATTAAATTTTAAGTTCCTTAATTGCACATTCCACTTGCAAATTCGCAGTCACACTGCACTTTTTGTCCTATAGACTTCCATTCATACACAAGCAAAAACTACAAATTGGAAACGCAAGCTTGTATTTTTGCATTGCAAAGTTCTAGCTTAGTGAACTCTGACCTGCGGAATTGCATCATGAGACCAATCGAAAATCAAAATATGACCTCTCTGTACAGAAATTTAAAATATGGACAAATCGCTTGCTTTTTTTAAAAAACGTCTAATCATCTTGTTTATTCCCACCCCTTTTCGCAGCGCCGTACGACAGAATTTCATATGCTCAAACTTTAGTTTTGACCGCGGCATAAGAGTCCAAAGAAGGACAAATTGTTAGTGCATGTCTCACTGGCACATCTGTGACCAAGACAGCAAGTCTTTTTGGTATATCAAGAGCCACATATCTAGGGTAATGTCAGCATACAACCAAGAAGGACGAACCACATCCAACAGGAGTAACTGTGGATGTGGAAAAGGAAGCTGTCTGAAAGGGATATCTGGGCGCTAACCCAGTTGCCTAACTCGCTGCAGAATTAAATGTGCACCTCAACTCTCTTATTTAGACCAAAACTGTTTATCGGGAAATCCACAGAGTCAATATTCATGGCCCGACTGCTAAAGCCAAACCTTTGGTCACTCGTGCCAATGCAAAACGACAGTTTCAATGCTGCCGGCAGTAAAAATCTTAAGCTGTGGACAATGTGAAACATGTATTGTTCACTGATGAGTCCATCTTTCCCACATCTTGGAGAGTTACATCCGCTCTCCAAGAAGCAACAAAAAAGCCAGACTGTTGCACGCCCAGAGTGAAGCATGGGAGTGGATCAGTGATGGGTTGAGCTGCAATATTATGGCATTTGTTTTGGAGGAGCGAGTCAGGTAATGTTTTTCTCCACCACCATCATGTAAAGATCTGGCCACTTTTCTGAAAGAAGAATGACTCAAAATCTCTCTGGCCACTGTGCAGGACTTGTATCTGTCATTCCCAAGATAAACTGATGCTGTATTGGTTGCAAAAGAAGGCCCTACACCACAGGTGTCAAACTCAGTTCCTAGAGGGTCGCAGCCCTGCACAGTTTAGCTTTAACCATAATTAAACACACCTAAACAAACTAATTAAGTCCTTTAGGTTTGTTTTAAACCTCCAGGTAAGTGTGTTGAAGCAGGGTTAGAACTAAATTCTGCAGGGCTGTGGCCCTCCAGGAACTGAGTTTGACACCCCTGCCCTACACCATACTAATGAATTATTATTATTATAATTATATTATTATAATAAATTGTAGAGTATGTTGCAATTTAAATGAGCTTATCTCTGCATATACATCACATTGGACATATTTGCATTGCATTGTTTTAAATACAAAGATGCTATTTGCAAGTAAAGCATGCAGTGTATAAAACAGTAAAAAGTCCTGAGATCAGCTAGTAAGGAGCCATTTTACTTGACAGTATCTGACAAATGGCTGACATTAACCCTTGTGCATTCTAACATCCATCTTGCAATTACCTTCCTATTTGACTTATGGTATGATCTCACCACTGAGGTTGCTCAGACTATACTAAGCTTCAGGGCTCCCTTCACGAGGAAACTTTATGCCCTCAAATGGGCTCTCTTCACTCAGCTTGGTGCAGAGAACCCCAGCTGAACCCATTCAGCTGTCAGGTAGCCTCTGTGCTGGAATTTCTCCAAGACCGCCTGTTTGCTGGGTTAGCTGCATCCACTCTGAGAGTGTACGTGGGAGCTATAGCTGCCTACCGTTCTCCTCTAGATGACGAGTCACTAGGGCAGAATCCGCTAATTCATTGCTTCCTCCGTGGAGCCATAAGGCTAAGGCCTGTCAGGACAAGCAGAGTACCAACATGGGACTTAACATTGGTGCTCGAGGGCATCTCTGTTCCCCCATTTGAGCCACAAGAGGTGTCAGATAAATTTCTGACACTAAAAACTGCTTTTTTGTTAGCTATTTCTTCCCTAAAAGGGATTGATGGCCTCCAGGCTCTGTCAGTCGCATCTTCATTTCTGGAGTTTGCTCTGGGTATGTCTAAAGCCTTTCTTTACCCCAAACGAAGGTGCTAAAGGTTTCCACTCATGTGGCTAGACCTGCTGTGCTGCAAGCCTTTAATCTGCCCCTGTTTCAGTCATTGGACCAGGAGAAACTGAATCTGCTCTGCCCAGTTAGGGCTCATATGTCCACAGAGTTGGCCAGTGGAGAAAGAGCAAGCAGGATGTCCTCTGTTCTCTCTGCGTAGTGTGCATTCACAGTCAGCAGTGAGTATGGCCTAGTGGGTATTGCGTTCCACTAGCATTCTGGTCAGACGCAGTTTCGAAGTTTCCTTGAAGGGGAACGTCTCAGGTTACGTTTGTAACCACAGTTCCCAGAGAGGGACGAGACACTGCGTCTTCCGCCATACTCTCTTCTGCCTGTTATTTCTTTCAAGCAAATTTGAAGTTAACACTGAATGTTCAGTGCAGGCTTTTATACTTTGTGGTCTGATATCACCGCTAAATTATATTAGATTTCACATGTGCTTCAAGACGCGTGTAAAAGAGGTGTTCCCCTAGCATTCTGGTCAGACGCAGTGTCTTGTTCCCTCTCGGGGAACTGTGGTTACATACTATACCCGAGACATTCTTTGCCCTTTCTTCATTCATATCTGCTATCACTATGAAATAATTCAAGTGATAAATTGTTTTTTATATCCCTCAGTAAAAGACTTATTGAAGGTGTCAAGTCTCCAACTAGGCTGTACTAAAGGATTATTAATCTACAATGCATGCTTATTTTCAGTTGCCACTGGAGAATGTATTTTTTTCTCCAGGCTACCTCTATTGGGACATAATGTTTCTGAGTGTTCTAGATGTTGTCTTAATGATGCACTTGATCAAATGTCATCAGTTTTTAGATAGTTATAGAAGTATTTGATGGCATAGCCTTTCATTTCAGCAAGAGTAACTGGTATTGATGGTGTCAGGCAGTTTTTCATTCATTTTTAGTTTCATCTGTGTGCAAAACACATACCCTTATTGAGATGAATCTGTTGTTACTTGAATAATTCAAAGAAAAGCCATTAGTTCTGTGAAACTTCAGCAGGGTTTGTTTGCAGATGTCACTGTTTGATGCTGTGTATCTAAATGTAATGACATTTAGACATTTTTAAGTGTGATTTTACTGGCAAATAATTGGAGCCACTGTAGTTTCATTAACCAATTCTAGATAAAGAGACTGCTGAGAGCTCTCACACTTTATTCATAGACACTAATATAAACAACCACTGTATTAGCATGCCAGGTGAATAAGCACAACCCAAATCAAGATACAAAAAGAGGAATGAAAAGCATGAAAACAAGGATAGAGTAAGATGGGTAAGACAGCTAGTGACACAGTTTTATAAATATATTAATTAATTAATTGAAGGTAATTTATTGTACCCTATATTTGTGTTATGATTCTGAATCTTTATTAAGCTATTTTAGGTAACAGAAAATAAAAAAATTTGTTGCTCACCCCAATGTTTATTACTGTAAAATATGCATAACAACAAAAAGAATTACATGTATTGTTTATTCATTCATTCATTCATTTTCATTTCGGCTTAGTCCCTTTATTAATCTGGGGTCGCCACAGCGGAATGAACCGCCAACTTATCCAGCATATGTTTTGCGCAGCGGATGCCCTTCCAGCTGCAACCCATCTCTGGGAAACATCCATACACACCCATTCACACTCATACACTATGGACAATTTAGCTTACCCAATTTACCTATACCGCATGTCTTTGGACTTGTGGGGGAAACCGGAGCACCCGGAGGAAACCCACGCCAACACAGGGAGAACATGCAAACTCCACACAGAAAGGCCAACTGACCCAGCCGAGGCTCGAACCAGCGATCAGCGACCTTCTTGCTGTGAGGCGAACGTGCTACCCACTGCGCCACTGTGAGGCCCTGTATTGTTTATAGTATATTATTTGTACATAGTTGTATATATGTACATATGTATAAGTTCAGTTCATGCAATAAACTGTTCAGAATTAGTTCTTTATTGTTCACGTTGAATGTGCAATCATTTTAATACTTATTGATGTAGATTGTTGCTGTATGTGGCAAGAACATAAGATAGCTGGTGTATGGGGCCTGGGAGCCTATAGTACAAATTAGCCATGAGTTTTAGAAACCATTGCATTGCTCCTGGTTAAAGCCTTATTCCAAAATAGTTTAAATTAATAATTTCCCACCAAAATCCTACAAACAATGTCCAATAATGTCATTGTGAAAAAGGTTTGATTGAAATATTTGCAAATTAATTACAAATAGAAAACGAAATTACATGTGTGCCCTGACACTCAAAATTATGCTCAGGTAAATTTTGTTTCCACTGATCATCCTTGAGTCCACCTCTGGTATATTCAGATATATTTTGGAAAGACACCTGTCAATATATGAACCTACAGTTAACAGTGCACATCAGTGCACAAATGACCTGCACCCTCTGTTTCACAGTGGTCATCTTTCCACATTTCAACTCTGAGCTCTTAAGCTCTAGGTCCTCTGCAATGAGTGCATGTGAATCTTTATTTTTTTGGTTTTGCAAATTTATGAAATCACACTATTCAGAGTAATATAAATAAAATGTTCCAACAAATGGCATTTGGGGCAAAAATGTTCAAAAATACAAAAACTTTGACCTCTGTATCAATGTGTCCATGTGTTAAATATTTTTCCAACTACAGACTTTAAAGGGGTGGTGCAGAGTGTATTTTTAAGACTTAATTGTGTTTATGAGGTGTGCTCGTGCTTTATTAGTAAAAAATCTTGTTATTTTTTTCACATAACTTACTTTAATTTTATACTGCTACTCAGCTAACATGAAAACTACTGTAATATTCCCCAATTCCTCCAAAGGCCCGCCCTTAATGGGCTCTGATTGATCAGCTAATCTTATTTGTTGTGATTGGCCTATCGGCTCCATGTCAGCAGCAAACGTCACACCTCCACTAGCACGCGCTTTGCTTCAGTTGTGTAAATAATGTCAGTCAGTGTAACCGTATTAGTTTGAGCCTGAATCAGACACAGAACATAAAAAGGACATAGCTGTACCTTGTAATGTAATGTAATGTGTATTTATAAAGCGCATGTATTGGCCAATCACCCAAAGCGCTTCACCATTCATGAAGAGGGTCTCCCCACTCTACCACCAGTGTGTATCCATTTCGATGATGCGACACAGCCACAGGACAACGGCGCCAGTGCGCTCACAACACACCAGCTATAGGTGGAGAGGAGAGACAGTGATAGAGCCAATTTGGTGTATGGGGATGATTGGGTGGCCATAATGGGTAAGGGATGATGGAGGGAATTTGGCCAGGACACCGGGGTTACACCCCTACTCTTTTACAAGAAGTGGCATGGGATTAAATGACCACAGAGAGTCAGGACCTTGGTTTAAAGTCTCATCCGAAAGTCAAATGCCTGGATGCCTGGTCTCTAAAGTAACAATTTACAACTGTCTTCATATA
>CAIGQW010054166.1:492200-519534 GCA_903798125.1 Danio choprae | reverse complement strand
ATGTATTGTCTACGTGTCGTTCCGTCCATGCTGTCGTCACCCCATGTTCTCCCAGAGTTTCCTGTTTCTTCCAGTGCTTGTGTTTGTAGTAAGTGTTTGTTAATAAATTCGTGTTCGTTTAATCCCGTGTTCCTGTGCCTTCATGTCCTTCAACCCGAGCATGACAGAATACCGGACCCAAAAAGTTGCGGTGTGTTTTTCCCCCGTTTTTCTTTTTTATAGTCTTCTTTTTGCCCCAGTGTTTTCTTTTCATCTCCCCCGTGTTTCCATGGACCCCATCTACTGCCCCGAATTTCCTCACCTCCTGCTGGAGCAGGGGGAAAGCAGCCCTGATGACCATAAAATAGCGACTGTCACCAGCTATTCGGGCGACGTGCTCTGCATGTCCTTCATCCCCGTTCGCACGGTTTGCAACGGTCGTCCGAAGATGGTCCTCGGGGCATTATCGCTGCTTATGTGGAGTGGACACTGGCGAGAAATACACCACCTTTCATCGCCTGCATGGATCAAGACCTAGTCAGTGCCACTCCCAACCCAGTGACCAGCCAAGCACTACGCATCTGCAGTGAGCCCTTGCCAGATGCAATAAGATGGAGGAGCTCAATTCACCGTTTGACGAGGTGCGTGAGCCGGCAACACCGCCGAAAGGGGGAGTCCTGGCGGACTTAATTGAGGATGGCGAGAGTCCCGCCCACCCCCTCTCTAAAGATGGTCAGCTGCTGGACACTGGGAAGTTGCTCACTGACTTCTGGAGCGAAGTCATGTCCCTTCGGCTGTTTCAGCCATTATATTCTTCCGTGTCAACTGTTTCCAGACAGTTTTCTAATCCTAGTTCCCTATGATACCCCTAGCTCCAGAGTCGTGAGTAGCTTTCCACAGTCTCTCAGAACTGCAGCCAGTCAGCCAGCTCCAGCACTTCTGCAGTCAGACAGCCCCCCAGCTCCAGTACTGGAGCTTGCTTTTGGGTGCTGCCTGCCAGCGTCACCCTCTGGAGGATGTCGCCCAGCGTCAGCTCCTCCAGCCTCTGAGCTACGGACTCCACCTTGGCCCTTCGATCCTAGGGCTCTGCGTTGGCTCACTCCTCCCTCGTGGGCCGTCTGCCCACCAGCTCCACCAGGCTCCCTCGTCCCTCCGACTCCACCCTGGTCAGTCGTCGCCCTTCCTACACCTCTGGACTCCACTCCTTTGGCTGCAACTTGTCGCACCGTCCTACTGGCTGCGTTGAGCTCCTCCTTCTTTCCAGCTACGCCTTGGTCCTCTGTCGCTCTGGCTCCACCGCAGGCTTCCAGAACCCCACCATCGCCTTGCTCAGGTGAGCCGTCTGCTTCACCCCTGCTCTCAGGGACCTCGGCGTCACCTTCACCCTACGGCTCTCCTTCCCCTCCTTGGGCTCCACCGCCATCAGCGGCGTCTTCCTCGGTCGGCCCCCTGGAGTCGGCAGCCACTCCTCCTCCATGGTCCCTCCCTTCCTCAACTCCGCCTGGGGTCGTCCTCCTGGCTGTGTCCTGGGTCTTCCTGCTCCACCTCCCTTCCTGATTCCTCATCCTAAAGACTCCTTCCTTATTCCTCCTTCCTAAGACTCCTCCCTGGCACTCTCCCCTTCCACCCTCCCTTATATTATTGTTGTTACTGTGTTGAAGGCGTGAGGATGCACCTTCAAAAAGGGGGGGTACTGTCAGGTGTCTGTTTCTGTTGTTGTGTTCGATGTGCTTTTTCCCTTGTGTTGTGATTCCTTTGTTCTGTTTTCCCGCCATTTTTAGGGTTAATTTATTCCACTTGTGTCACACCCCTGTCTATCATCTGTCTCATTAGCCCTCATGTATTTATACCCTTCTGTTTGTTGCATTGATTGTTCCGGTATTGTATTGTCATTGCGTTGCTGTAGTGTCTATGCCCGATGTATTGTCTACGTGTCGTTCCGTCCATGCTGTCGTCACCCCATGTCCTCCCAGAGTTTCCCGTTTCTTCCAGTGCTTGTGTTTGTTAATAAATTTGTGTTAGTTTAATCCCGTGTTTCTGTGCCTTCATGTCCCTCAACCCGAGCGTGACAGTATGACTACATCTTAAAATATGGATATATTTTAACCCACTCATGGACAGAAAAAATCTTATAACCTGTGCTTCCACAGTAACAGGACCATCATCAAAAGAGCACGCAACCTCTCTAAACCGACTAACTCTGGAAAATAACCTGCTCTGGTTATCTTGTTTTGGAACCGAATGCTGTGGTGATCCACTTTTAAACTTACATGGGTATGTCACATAACCTGCTTTCTGAAATACCCCCAGACCCCAGAGGTTTTGCTGTGTGTGTTTAAATTATCTCGGTTTGTTAGAATAAAGACTTTTCAAATGTCCTCCTCATCTTTGTGTTTCTACACAGGGTACCATTGCACCAATACATTTCTGTTTTGTTTATAAACCGTAAACAACCTAAAGTCATTATAATAAACAGTATGACTTGACAGAAGAAACTATTTGTGTTACATTTCATAGTGGGTTATAATGTATTGTTGGATGCTGCGGTTTCCTTTTTTCCGCTCTTTATTGCCTGCTGCTCAACCAGGTGTGGAGGAGAGTGAGTTGACTGTTTGCACCTGCTGCTTGTAGCATGACTTCAACATTGAGTATGTTTACATGAACACCAATAATCAGATTTTAATACGATAAAGACAATACTCTGATTAAGAGTCTACCATGTAAACAGCGATTTTTGATTAAATTCAAATTCATTTAAATTCATAATCAAACTAAACAGAAATCAGATTAAGACGTGGAGTATGCCAATTTTGGTCACATTATTGAAGTGCAGTACAGACATGTAAATGCCTTAATCAAACTATTACCGTCATGTAGGACTTTTCGCCACATTTTGCGATCGGATATTTCATATACACACAGCTGTTTGATACTGTTCTCTGCACCTATTGAGTCAGTGAATGACCACAGACACACACGTCGCAAAATGCAGAGGGTTTTTTTTCTCACATTGGACATGTGGTATCAAATTCCATTGAAACAACACTCTTCCACCAGTCCTTAATTCGTACTCGCATTCAACCCCTCAGTTTGTCATGTAAAATGTATTTACATAACATGTAAAATGGGATCATGAAAGGAACCTTAAAAAAAGCAACTCATGTAAACACCTTAATCTTATTATTGTCTTATTCAGATTAAGGCAAATAATTTGATTACTGATTGAGGGAGACGCCGCTGATGGCGGTGGAGCCCAAGGAGGGGACGCCGAGGTCCCTGAGGGCCA
Source organism: Danio choprae (assembly GCA_903798125.1). NCBI lineage: Eukaryota > Metazoa > Chordata > Actinopteri > Cypriniformes > Danionidae > Danio > Danio choprae. The sequence continues at coordinate 516,269 of CAIGQW010054166.1, read as the reverse complement.
GGGTGAAGCAGAAGGCTTACTCGGTTCCGGAAGCCCGAGGCGAAGCCAGAGAGACAGAGGACCAAGGCGTAGCTGGAGGCAAGGAGGAGCTCAACGCAGCCGGTAGGACGATGTGACGAGGTGCAGCCAAAGGAGTGGAGTGCTTCCTCTGTGTGTAAATTAATGAAGTTACAACATTTTTGTAAATGTTGGGTGGGTGCATTTTCTTTGTAAAAGCTTTTTCTCTTGTTTATGTGTAGTCAGGGAGTTAGTGTACATTTCTGTTGTTGGTTCAATATCTTTTTGTAAGTTTAGACAGTTTTAGTCCCTAAGTAGCTGTAGGGTTCTTAGTTTGTCATTTAGGCCTCCCCGCCTAAATGGACACCAATACTCCAATTTTAATACGACTAAGACAATACTCTGATTACAGCCTTGCTCCCACTGTAGAAGTTTTCAATTGCTGTCGTAACTGTTAATTGCTGAGTTCTTTAAAAAATATCTCTGAACCTAGGGATGTAACAAAAGTTTTTTTTAAAGATAAACTGAATACAGACTTAGTTCTGGTATCTTACTGGCTGAGCCACAAACTAAAGGGGTAGAGGAGAAGAAAATAACTGAATTGGCTGAAACTAGTGTTACTGCTGTTTCTGTTGGTATTGCCATTGGATCCTTTATTAGCAATAAAGCTAAAGTAACTTGAGCTAGCTATAAAGCAGCAAGAACATGAAACTCACTAGCTGCATACAAAACCATATACTCAATGAGCAGGTACTCAATTTCAATAAGTACCTATTTAACAAGCACTAAAAAGAGTACGTATTCTACAGCCAAATCTTGTGGAGTATGGATTCAATCTGTCATGCTTACTTTTTCTTCTCCTTCATTAATGCCCTTTCCCTTTTTAGCAGTGTTAATGCATCGTACCCTTGTCACCGGTTCGGAATCAGATACTCCCCTCACTCACCAGCAAAGGTCCTTCTCGCCCGAGTTTTGATTTAGCCCACTACAAGTCCCAAAACCCTGTGATGAGCTCTGATTAGCAGCACCTGAAAGCTATTCGACATCATATATATAAACGCTGTTTCAATCATTCAGTGTGAAGTTTTGTTTTGCCTAGCAGACATCTTTGAGTAGTTTCCCTGTGTATTGTTTCTCGGTTGCCGACTCGAACTGACGTCCTGGATTTTTGATTGTTAGCTGCCTATGACTGCTTTCTGCCTGCGCATGACCCACGCCTGTTTTCTTATTTATGAATGTCTGCTGCCAGCCCTGACCATAGCCTGCATATCTACAACAGGTCAGTGGAAGTTTGTAAGTGAATTTATCTTCTGTGATCACATTGGTGTGACTCGTTATTGCTATACCATCCTTGTGTATAATAAAATGCTGCAAATGAATCATCAGCCTACAAGTTCATCATTACAACCCTCAAGTCCCTACCCACCATAGATGTAGTACTATATCTATGTCTACTTACTTTTATGGGTAACAAATAGTGTTGACATACTCACGTGACTGGCAACGTTATACCAAGTGCAATAATAATATAAAAGTTATGACTGACAGGTGCTGTAACATCTGATTTCATCAGTAGAACAACAAATATACCACCTCATCTGATTTTCTTGAGAATTATTAACATGTATCCTATAATTTCTGCACAGAAACATCGGACAGCAGCTTGAAAAGTTTGTCTTTGGAAAAGACTGTTTGTTTGTTTGTTTGTTTGTTTGTTTTTTCAAATGTAGAAATGTAAGTATCAATTACTCATGCAATATCAATTAATCATAACACTTAATAACAATTAATAATTAGCACACATCAATAAAAAATACCAAGTCATACTTTCTTACCAAACATTTATATCTAGTTTACCTAAAAACAAAAATAAAGTTTATATAACTTTATTTAATATAATATTAATACAGTATATATTAATATAACTTTGACAAACATGCATGAGCACTAGACAAATGCAGGCAATGTTCATACTTTTTTTTTTTTTTTTTTTTTTCCTCCAGCAAAGTAATTTTTTTAAAACCTTAATGAAGTAAATTGTTTCATTTACTGACAAAAATATAAAACATTACCTAAAATGAGTAAATTATTTAATAAAAGACACCAGAATAATAAATAAATGTCAACACTTCAAACACTGCTTTTGACAAATGATCAGATCTTACAGGCTATGAATCCCACATCATACTGCCATCTCACCACAACAATGGCAATTCTGTGGCTTTATTTGGATGAAGCAGCAGCCCACCGCGCCCACCTTTGCCTGTCTCTGTCATCCATCAGGTCCCTCTTTGCTGCAGTGCGATTGGAGTCTGACCATGGGTGACATAGATGTGCTGGTGTTCCTGTACTGGCTCGCTCATGCTGCATCCTACACGGTTGTGTCACAGACCTTTGATATCCCTAAAACATCCCTAAAAAAGTGAGTAAGTCAATCCTGGCAATTGTGTGGAGAGTAATTTGTTTTCCAACCAGTGATGACCTGGAGGCAGTGCGAGCAGGAATTGCACAGCTGACTGGGTCACCAGCTTTCACAAGGGTTTGCATATAAAAATGAAACCTCCAGCAAATAACTCCCACTGTTACTACAACTGGAAGTTGTTTCACTTCATCCAACTCCAGGTCATCTCTGATCACCGGGGGAAATTGAGAACGTGTGGGACAATCTGGCTGCTGCTGTGTCCGCTCCATACATTTGTGTCACTGCTCTACGTGAGCATAACTACCTACAAAACATTTTAAAATAAAACATTTACAGTTGTAGTTTTCAGTGTTAGTTCTTGTCAGATTACATATTTCCAATTACATTTTCTTACTTTAGTACTGGGCTAAACCACTGAACTTTTAAGCAGAAGGTTGCTGGTTCAGTCTCTGCAGCTGTCAGTATTTATCTTTCCTTGAGTGAGGTTCTTTTCTCCAGGGGTCTAAATGCAATTTGTCACTTTGGATAAAAACATCTTCCATGTGCAGATATCTTTGTGATTTCTAAAAAAAAAAAACTTACAGACAATTGGTTTTTAAGAAAATTGACTTTTAAAATTATACTTCTTTAAGGTACTACTGTAATGCAAGCCTCAAAACCCATTGACTGACTTTGTTTAAACTAACCTGTCCGAAATCAACATTTTGTATATGTGACAAACAAATCCATGAAGGTATAAAAAAAATACCAAAGTAATGGCATGTTACTCTCTGCTGTAAAAGCAAAACATAGGGGAGTTTGGGAAAGCAGTGTGAAGTTCATCTTCTTGGAGAGCCATTGTCCTACAGAGTGTTTTGTTCCCTAATTAAACACACCTCAACAATCAACTCAATTAATGCACACAGTTTGTGAATTACAGACAGATGTGTTGGAACGAAACATCATACTGTATACTCAAAGCAATTCTTCAAAACGTTTGGGGTTTTAGTATGACTCCACACTCATTAGATTTAGTTTATGAATGTTAACACAAACTCAAAGTATCATCAAATGTAAGTGTAAAATAAAAGGAGAACTTGACAAATTCCTTTTTTATTTACATGGTCTTCGGCCACCATTTGATGCAATAGCAATGTTATAATGACCATATATATTTTTTTATTTGCCACTTGGTTGTAATTCCTCAAGAAAATAAATCCAAATGATATGCCACATTAATAATCAGAAGACAACGCAAAAATTAGAAAATGGAGAAAAATGGCAGGCTACAATTTGATCAACAGAAGTAACTTTGGAAAAGTTTCTTGTTTATTACAAAAACTGTCCAGACAATCACATTATTTTCCTCCTGTTGCGTTCACAGGTGTGTGTGTGTGTGTGTGTGTGTCTCTCTCTCTCTCTCTCTCTTTCTCTCTCTATCTCTCTCTCTTTTCATCTCTTTTCAGTTATGCATACGACGTGCCCTGGGATTGGCTGGAGTGACCTACACAGGTGTAGAGACCTACACAGGTAGTGACGTAATTCTGCGTGGTATAGGAAAAGGCTGTGTAACAGATGTGGTTGTTGAACAAGTGTGTGGAACAACTTCCTGTGGAAGGAGTAGATTTTATACTGGAAAATGACTTAGCGGGTGGCGTAGTTTTCCCTCCCCCAATTGTGGTTAACCAACCCTTAACAGATGAATCTGATGAATTATCAAAATTTCCAGATGCATTTCCCTCATGTGTCATATCTCTTGCACAAGCACGCAAATTTGAAGACGTGATTGATGTGTCCGATTCCTTTGTAAAGCCCGTAGGCGACATGGCTTTGCAAACAGGCCATTCACAATTGGATGCTGTACAAAAAGCTGACCCTTCGTTGGTGTCCTGCTTTGCGGCTGTGACAAAGCGAAAGCACCGAATAAAAAGGTAAGATATTTCATTGAAGATGACGTTTTAATGCTACAGTGGGAAGACGGCGATTAGTGTTCGTCAGGTGGTTGTTCCCACCGGTTACCACTCAGAAATATTAGAACTAGCACATGATCGCATGCTTTCTGGCCATCTAGGCATTTGGAAAACTTACGATCGCGTGCTGTGGTATTTTTTTTTCTAGCCTGGTCTAAAATCGGATGTAGTAAATCACTGCCGTTCATGTCACGTTTGTCAATTGGCCGAAAAACCAAGTCAAAGTATTCCTCCCACTCCACTTTGTCCAATACCGATGATGGGTGAACCCTTCAAAAGGATTATTATTGATTGTGTCGGACCTATGCCAAAATTTAAGTCAGGGTATCAGAGAGGCTTCCCAGAAGCTGTCCCAATGCGCAGCATCAAAGCCAAGGCTGTTGTCAAAGAAATCATTAAGTTCAGTTCAACATTTGGTTTACCAAAAATAATACAAACAGGGTTCAAATTTAACCCCTGCACTGTTCACTCGGGTTCTCAGTGAGCTTGCCATCAAACATCAACTATCGTACTGGAACGTTTCCACCAGACCCTTAAGTCCGTTCTGTGGGGAAACAGGAAAGGACTGGGATGAAGGGTTGCTGATGCTGATGTTAGCCATTCACGAGACGGTACAAGAATCTTTGGAATTCAGTTCGGCTGAGTTTGTTTTTGGGAACACCGTCCGTGGACCCTTAAAGCTGTTGAGAGAGCAGCTGTTATTGGAGAAGAAATCTCCCGTGAACGTTTGTGAGTACGTGACTCAAATGCATAAGTGTTTAAATCGTGTGTGGGAAATGGCAAAAATAAATTTGTCATCCAAACAGGCTCACATGAAAAAATTATTTGATAGAAAGAGTGTTGCGTGAAGCATTCAGCCAGGAGATTTGGTGCTAGTTTTTCTTCCGCTGCCGGGTTTTGCACTCCATGCTCGCTTCTCAGAGCCCTACGTAGTGGAACAGAAACTGAGTAAATCAAATTACCTAACTCACACCCCCGAACGTAGAAAAAAATCCCACGTGTGTTATATAAATATGTTGAAAGCTTACGTGGATAGAAATGCCATCACCAGTAAGCCCGTTTCTGAAACAGCACCATTGTAGACGTACACTCCTCCATCTCCAGTTGGGGATTCTGAGGAGGATGGGTTGAAGGTTTCAGAAATAATGACCACACCAACAAAATTGTGCAATTCGGAATTTTTAAATAACATTGAAAACCAATTGGCATATCTTCCTTGTTCACAGCGCAGAGATGTTGTTTCCCTGATCCGTGAATTATCTTCTCTCTTTTCAGATGTGCCCAGTCAGATGTTTTATTTCATGATATTAAATACTTGGTGTTGATTGTGTATTCCTGTGTTGTGTGTAACTTTGGTCTTCTTGTTGTTGTGAAACCCCCCCCATAAGCTTTGTTTTTGGCTTTTGTTCGTTGTCACTGTAAAAATATTGTATATACACGGTTTGAAGCAGTAGGGGTTGGATTCCAGTGAGGTTTAGTATTGTATTTTTATTTCTGTTATTTTCTTTGTAAGTTGTAGGTAGTTTTATTGTGGGTGTTTAGGTAGAGTGTGCTTTTTGTTTGTTATTTTTTTGGTGGGTCCTCTCCGAGGTATAGGCTTCACGTTTGGGTGTTTAAAAAGAAAAAGAAAAACGACAAAAAAAAGACAAATAAATAGACCAGACTCTAGGGTTTATAAAAGTGAATTTTATTTGTCGAGAGTTTTATTTATGTTCTGTCCTTGACCCTAGACCAGGGTTGTAACACTCCTAATAAATGCCTAATGGGATTCATTAATAATTTTTATGTATGTTCTTTGTGTTTTCTTTCTAAATAAAGGCATGAAAATTAATATACATGGCCATCAACACACTGCTAAAACAACAAAGCCAATGGTTGGCTATGAATAGTAAATATAACAAAATATTAAATGTCATATGTCTTAACTTAACTGCATTTGAAAATGTTTTTTGAAAAAAAAACAATATATATAAAAAGATCAGAACATGACTTTGCCAGACATCTAATAAATTTTTTTGCAATCATTTCAAGGAGGTGAAGAAATCTTTCCTTTGCCTCCCTGTCTCTCCTTTCCTCTCTCTCGTGGGAAGAAATGGACACTGTGTGCTCTGAACCAACGAAGAAAAGAATCATACATACTGTTATCACCAACAAGTCCAAAAACCAGGGTCTGTCATAGTATTGGGTTGTGTCAGTGCCCTTGGCAAAGGTAACTTGCACTTCTGTGATGCACTATTAATTCTGAAAATTACATAAAGATTTTGTAGCACAACATGCTGCCTTAGAGAAGACATCTTTCCCAGGGACGCCCATGCATATTTTAACAAGACAATGCAAAACCACACTCTACACACATTACAAAGTCCTGGCTGCGGAGGAAGAGGATACAGGTACTTGACTGGCCTGCCTGCAATCCCGACTTGTCTCCAATAGAGAATGTGTGGTGCTGTGAAGAACTAATCTTCACCGCTGGGAACGGCAGTACTGGCGCATACACACACACACACACACACACACACAAACACACTGTAACATACTTCAGTTCATGTTCTACTGTTGGGTCATCGGAGATCGGGTGCACACGTATTCTGATGACATATGACATTTCCACACACTTTCCACATTATTAATGCATACATTTCTCCAGATATACCACACATACATCCTTGTTTAATGTTTTGTGTTGTTTGAATGTGCTTTCACGTTGTGCCGGCCAAACCGAGCAAGTGATCTGTGCGTGCTTGTGACTTAACAGCTGTGCCATGGCGGCACAACGCGGTCAAAGTTCGACCAAACCATTACTGTTTTTTTTGTCGGGGAATCACGAGATTTACATCTGTAATGAAGAGAGACAGTAACTGTTTAGATGTGTGTTTTTGTATGTTTTAACTTACAGTTTGAAAATATTGAGTTTTCTGTTTGAGTTGCATGTTAAACTATGTTTTATGGTAACAAAGAGGACATTATGGAAATTTATACTTACCTGTTAATGGTACCCTCCAGGTAGGGGCAGGGTCTGGACTATATAAGGAGGAAGCCAGACGCCAGTCAGTTGCTTGTTTACCAAGTCAACGAGCATGCTATTGTTGAGCCGTGAGCGACCTTTCTTTTTTTTCATATACCGCAGATACTCGTTTGTGTATATTTATAATTATATTCAGTGTTTGTTTTTTCTTTTGTTTTGTTGTTTTGATACTTTGGACACTGGAGCACCACCATTGACTGCACTTGTACTCCTTTAACAATATCAAAATGCCTTTTTGATGCAAAATTTATTTTAAAAGGCCGGTTATGCCGCACGCTACATGATTAACAAACTTTAAATAGGCACAAAGAAAATCCGCTCTAAAAGCAAAGCTAAATAAATTGGTAAATACTCTTAACACATAAAAGTGAAAAGTCTGCTGCCCACAACTAATGCGAAAAGGTATTGCGTACCATATAACAAACAAATTTTACTACGAATTTTGTACCAATTTTGTTGGTTTTACGAAGAACCAAATTAGCCAGAGATGCATAAAATGCATAAATTAGTTTTTCTAATCTGCATTTTATGCATTTGTCTGGGTCTACATTTGTATTAAGGAAATCCTTGCTTTGTAGAAGGGCATCTAACCAGCAGAGTCATGCCTCATGTATTGCTGTTTGTTAGACTAAAAATGTTATTGCATTTGGTATTGAATTTGGCTTCTGCTTGCATATAAGGTTTACTCTTGCACTGCAGACGTGTGTAATTTTACATCTTTCACACCCTGTGAACCTGCTATTCCCAGCATCTCTGCCAACTGGTTTAGACTGCTATGCTTATAAAAGCACGGGTGTTGCCTACACACTTAGAGCTCATTGGTTGTTATCCATGTTGTAGAGATATCTTGCTGTACTAGTCCTGGAAAGGCTAAAGATGGAGACTGCAATGGGGAGAAAAGCACATTTATGCTCTGGCAAGGGCTCTCCTGCATCACGTTGAATTATTCACAAGCGTCTGGCTAACACAGATGGAAGGGTTTTACAGAAAAGTGCTTTAGACAATACAGCTGAATGTCTTGACTGGCAACAAAATGTTAGAGTTAAGTGCTGATCTGGGACACTGAGACCTCCTTGTACTGGACTACAGTATGTTTAAGGTCAAGATGAGGATTGTTGAAAAAAAGATTATTATTTTGACTCTGACCATGTTGTTAGCTTGTGTAACTGTAAGACTGAGGCTAATTTCATGTGAGTGAGTAGTTGGCTGTTCACTCCTCTCACAAGCAGCATCAATTACCAATGACTGTCAACCTGATTTTCATGTGCTCTTGATGGCTGGATCCAATGCTGTTAGAAAGACTACCTGTTCAACAGCCAGCTACAAACATATTGTAATAATATGATAGTGTTTGATGTCTGTTATTTTAATACAATAGGTATGTGGTGTGAGAAATTATCTTGAAGTTCAGAAATGGTAATTGATTCTGTTTGCTGTAACTTCCACTATGGGGATTTCATCAGAAACCACTCACTCTGAAGAGTAATAAAACTGGCCAATGAAATGCCAATGAGTTGACGGTGTCAGTGCACGCAGCTGGCAGCAATCACAATCAATTCATGTATAAGAATGCCAGCTGTGCATCACACACTTCGTTCGAGGGAAAGTGAGAGAAAGCTGCCATCTTCTGAGAGGCTGATTTCTCCCAATTCCAGTGCGATCGACAGCGCTGGACCGGTACTTTCGCTGGACCGGTCCAGCGCTGGACCAGCATTAACATATGGTCGTATGGCTACCAAATTTTATAAGAGCAATTTCTCTTTTCAACTCGCAGGATAAGTGCTCTCCGCCACAGGCTCCGAGAGTGCCAGAGGACAGAGAGACACTCAGCTGTGTCGCCGCGCCCTCAGGTCTGGACAGACCCTGCATTTCTATAGGCCTGTGTGCCTCTAGAACAAGTGTCCAGGCATGTCATTGTTCCAACGGATGCTTTCAGTATGCACTGGGGGGCCTTGTGTTGCGAGCATGCAGCTGCGGCTCCGTGGAAGGAACCCAGTTGCATTGACGTATTAATTACCTGGAGCTGTGGGCAGTGTATCTCATGCTGCGTAGTTTTTTACCGGTGCTAGAGGGGAAACGTGCTGGTGAGGATGGACAGCACAGCGGCGATGCCGTATATATACCTCATGGGGGTATCCGGTCTTGCCGAATGTCTAAGCTCGCTCGCCGTCTGCTCCTCTGGAGCCATACACAACAAACTCATTCTTATCCTCGGCGAACTCAACCGTGTGTTCTGGAATGCCCTGGCTACACAGATGGCCCCAGGGCGCGGGGCCGTGCGTAAATACGAATTTTCTCCAGTGAGCCTACTTGCACAGATTCTGTGTAACGCTAGGGAGAAACAGATCTGTTTATTGCGCCTCTCTAGCTCAACCAAACCTGTATTTCAGCTCTCCCTTCGTAACGGCCCCTCGACTCAGTATCTTAAGATTTTTGTCCAGGTAGACAGCTCTGCTGGTCACGTTGGCATCGGTCAAGAGGGTCGGGTATCTGGAGGCATTTTCGGTCAGCGAAGTGTGCCAGCAATTCGGGCGGGCCCACTCTCACGTTTTCCTGAGACCCCGGCCCACCTAGGTGCCCGAGGTTCCTACAGTGCTTCTTTTTTAGACTGCATAGTGAACCTGCAAGGGCTGCCCATGGAGCCCCTTTCTTGCTGTGTCCCATTCACACTCTGCACTATGTGACCGCATTAGAGCTTACGACTCTACTTAGGATCGGCAGACGGGAAGTGCCGTATCCATACTGAGCTTGACCCACGGGATAATGGATGCCATCTCCCTCGCTTTCAGTGCCAGGGTGAGCCGCGTCCCCCGGCAGTGAGAGCACACTCGACTGAGTATCGCCTCCTCTTGGGCGTAAGCACATGGCACCTCTTTAACAGACATCTGTAGAGCTGCGGGCTAGGCGACACCTAATACATTCGTAAGATTCTGTATCTTTGAGTGGAGCTGGTTTTCCTCACGGTGGATAACGCCAGTGAATGAGAAAATGCGGTATGGTGTTGAAACAGGCTTGCTGCGCCTTTATCTCTAACACAGAGATGCATGCACTTTTCTTACTCTGCTCAGTTGAGTTCCCTTTTGACGAACCCTACAGACTTCCCTACAGGTATAGTTCCCAGCTCTCCAGGCGGGCCCGTGTCTTCCCTCCCCACTAACCATCCTTCATATGTGTACTCCCCCCTTCTCAGGGTTAGTCCATATGTTCAATTCAATTCAATTCAAGTTTATTTATATAGCGCTTTTTACAATATAGATTGTGTCAAAGCAGCTTAACAAGTTCAAGTAAAGTCCAGGTTTTAGAGTTTAGTTCAGTTCAGTTCAGTTCAGTGTGGCTTAAGTTTCACTGCTGAAAGTTCAAACACTGAAGAGCAATTCCACCGAAGCGCAGCTCCACAAGTCCCGATCCGAGCAGGCCAGTGGCAACAGTAGCGAGGAAAAAACTTCACCAGTTGACGAAGTGAAGGAAAAAAAACCTCGAGAGAAACCAGGCTATGTTAGGCACGGTCATTTTCTTCTGGCCAAGCTTCCTATGTGGAGCTGCAGTCTAGGCGCCGGCTGGAGAAGCTTGACATCCATCGTGTAAGTTGCAGGTGAGGGTAGGGCACCAGCGGGAGGTAAGGCTGGCCCACAGGATCAAAGGTAGACTCGTTCGTCACTGTAGCCTTTCAGGAATCAGTCTCATGCACTCCATTACTCCATGGCCACCACGGTATCAGCTCAGGATACGGCCTGGTCCAGGACACCTTCGGATAATCTCTTCACAGGTCTAGGATCGCATCGATGGCGCTGCAAATCTGTAGGGACCTTGGGATGAGTATCCCCAGGTGGAAATAGAAAATAATGAAAATATTTAGCATAGCTGCTGTTCATAGTGTATTTAAACCAGAAAGAAAAGTGATTGTTATAGATGAAAATAGCAGCTATATAACAAATATGTAAAGCATATGAGAGTTTCTAACACAATGGCTGGTGTATTAAGACAGTAGTACACTAATACACCATACCGTTATGCGACGCATTGAGTGTATGCTTTACTAAAAAGATAAGTCTTTAATCTAGTTTTAAATTGAGAGAGTGTGTCTGAGCCTCGGACATTATCAGGAAGGCTATTCCAGAGTTTAGGAGCCATAAATGAGAAAGCTCGACCTCCTTTACTCGACTTTGCTATTCTAGGTATTTCCAGAAGCCCTGCGTTTTGAGATCTTAAAGAGCGGGTTGGATTGTAGCGAGACAGAAGGTTAGTTAGATAAACAGGAGCTCCATTATTTAAAGCTTTATAGGTAAGAAGTAATATTTTGTAATCAATACGGAACTTAACAGGCAGCCAGTGTAAGGAGGATAAAATTAGGGTGATATGATCATATTTTCTAGACCTGGTAAGAACTCTGGCAGCTGCATTTTGTACTAGCTGAAGTTTATTAATAGAAGATGCTGGGCAACCAGCGAACAGAGCATTACAGTAATCCAGCCTAGAGGTCATAAAAGCGTGAACTAGCTTTTCTGCATCCGAGATGGATAGCATATTTCTTAACTTAGCGATATTTCTCAGATGAAAGAAGGCGGTTTTTGTGACATGGGAGATATGATTTTCAAAAAATAGATTGCTGTCTAATATAACGCCCAGATCTTTTACAGTAGAGCTAATGCTAACTTTGCATCCCTCTAATTGCAGGTCAAGTTGTGAGATCTGCTGTGTACAGGATTTAGGCCCAATAAGTAATAATTCTGTTTTGTCTGAGTTTAAGAGAAGAAAATTGTTGGTCATCCAGTCTTTAATATCTTTAATACATTGAGTTAGTTTAGACAGTTCAGATGTCTCATCAGGTTTTGTTGAAATATATAATTGGGTATTATCTGCATAGCAGTGGAAGCTGATCCCATGTCTTCTAATAATGTCTCCCAGGGGTAGCATGTATATTGTAAACAGCAAAGAGCCTAGAACTGACCCTTGAGGCACCCCATACTTTACTGGCCTGGTTTGTGAGGGCTGTCCATTTATATTGACAAACTGGTAACGGTCAGTTAAGTATGACTTAAACCATTGTAGAGCCTGTCCCTGGACACATGTAGAGTTTAAGCAATCTATAAGGATATTGTGGTCAATGGTGTCAAATGCAGCACTAAGATCAAGTAAAACTAATAACGAGATGCAGCCTTGGTCAGCAGCTAAGAGTAGATCATTGGTTATTTTCACTAATGCGGTTTCTGTACTGTGATGAGGCCTGAAACCTGACTGAAACACTTCAAAAACGTTGTTCATTTGTAGAAAGGAGCATAATTGGGCAGAGACAACTTTCTCTAGTATTTTAGACATAAATGGAAGATTTGAAATAGGCCTATAATTAGCTAAGTTGCTGTGGTCAAGTTGTGGTTTCTTAATAATAGGCTTAATAACAGCTAGCTTGAAAGGATTTGGAACATGGCCTAAAGATAAAGAAGAGTTAATAACATTAAGAAGAGGTTCTCCTACTACAGGTAACAACTCTTTCAGTAACTTAGTTGGAATTGGGTCTAACATACATGTAGCTGGTTTAGAACCATTTATAAGTTTATCTAGCTCTTCCTGTTCTATCCTGTTGAAGCACTGAAGATTATATTGATTCAGTGGAATGTTTAATGAATCTGAGGTATAATGTGGAGCAGAAAGTTTAACATCTTCTATTTTCTGTCTGAAGCCGTCTATTTTATCACTGAAGAAATTCATGAAGTCATCACTACTAATGTGTGGAGGGATATTCTGTTCCAGAGATGACCGATTATTTGTTAATTTACCAATGGTGTTAAATAAGAATCTAGGATTGTTCTGATTGTTTTCGGATTTTAGAGCCCTCCTATAGCTGGACATACTATCTTTGTACGCAATTCTAAAGACCTCTAATTTAGTTTTTTTCCACTTACGTTCCAGGGCACGAGTTGCTGTTTTGAGAGCGCGAGTGTGACTATTATACCATGGTGTAGTTTTATTCTCTCTAGCCTTTTTTAATTTAATGGGTGCCACAGTATTTAGTGTGTTAGTAAAGATAGCATCTGTCACACCCCCTGCACGTTCCATTAGCCCTGCTCACCATTCACACTCTCCAGCGACTACACACCGCACTCAGTCACCAGATTATTGATCACACACACCTGTGCACTAATCACATTCACCTGCTCCAGCCATCACACACTCACTATATAAACTCACCCTTCCCGTTCACTCATCGGCTGGTATCATCTTCACATGGTCACACTCTCTCTGTCTGCTCATCCCGATCGTCTGCCAAGTCATCCACGCACTTTCGTATCCACGAGACTAACCCCTGTCATCGGCTTGCTCAACTTTCAAGGGAAGTGACTCTATTGACTTTGCTTGCTAGCACCTCGGTGCGAAGATTATTATTATTGTGTTTGAATAAACACCGTGTGAACGTATCTTTGTCTCTGCCTTCTGTGATCCGTGACAGCATCTATACTGCTGGTTACTACATCAAGGTCATTTGCGTTCGCGGGTGCATTTAGAAATATAGATAGATCAGGTAAGTTATTTGTAAATTCGTCTTTAGTGGATGGGACGATAGTTCTACCAGGACGATATATCTGTGCAGATCTGCTAATTTCAGGTAAACACAGCTTATATAATAAGAGGTAGTGGTCTGTTATGTCATCGCTTTGTGGTATAATGTCTACATCAATGACCTCAATTCCATGGGACAAGATTAGATCTAATGTATGCTTTAAGCGATGGGTTGGACCAACAACGTTTTGCTTTATCCCAAGTGATTGTAGTAAATCGGTAAATGCGAGCCCTAATGTATCGTTAGCGTCATCTATGTGTATGTTAAAGTCTCCTACAATTAGTATTTTATCAGTTTTAACTAGTACATCAGAAATAAAATCAGAAAACTCTTTTAGAAAAGTGACATAGGGTCCTGGAGGTCTATATATGGTGATTAAAGCGAGAGATAACATAGTTTTTTTCCTAATATCCGGAAACATAACATTAAGTGCCAATACTTCAAAAGAGTTAAACATAAGTCCGTTTCTCTGATTAACATTAAGACTATCATTAAAGATTGATGCAACTCCACCACCACGACCAGTTTGACAAGCCACGTGTTTATATAAGAATCCTGAAGGAGTTGCTTCATTTAAGCTAATATAGTCATTTTGTTTCAGCCAGGTTTCAGTGAGACAGAGTGCATTAAGATTATTGTCTGTTATTATTTCATTTATGATAAGTGCTTTAGGTTCTAGTGACCTGATGTTTATAAGACCAAGCTTTATAAAATGTCTATTTTCACTTTTTTGCAGTTTTTCTGGTTTGATTCTTAATAGATGTTTTTTGGAGCACATAGTAAGTTTATTTCTTGAGCTAATAATACGAGGAAGAAGAGCAAAGACAGTAAGTAGAGGAGGTCGGTAGCTTTAGCTGGCTGGCGATGCTAGCAGGCTAAAGCTACAACTCACAGGCGGATGCTCGAGAGACAGAACGTTATAAAGTAGATTTGATTGTATAAATGTATTAAGAGTTTGTTCACCCTTAGTAGAAAATACAAATACTAGCGAATAGTGATGTGTTTTATGATAAAAAAGTGGAAATTTCAATTCTAAGCGGCGAAGCTACAAACACACACAACGAGGCAACCGTAGTAGCAGTCTACTTGTCACCAGGTCTCCCCATTTGGGCAGCAGGTGGCCTCCGTAGCATCCTCCCCATCGGGACCGCACGCTTTCCTAAAGTACTGTCGTATTTTCAAATTTCTAGAAATGTACTAGGTCTATTTTTATGACGCCACAAAAAATATAAATAAGCCTTAAGCGCTTCACAGGGCCAGGGGACATGTTGGTCACGGCTCTGGTGATGATGGTGCGTGGCAAACCCCGAGGCCTGGCAAACCTCTCACCAGCGACGTGGTAAGGTTCAATCACTGTAGCGTTTTCCATACATTTCCCCATAGTGGAAGTTTCCACATAGCATTGTAGTTCCTGTCCCGCTGGGGAGTAAAATGGTTACTACGTAACCCTTGTTCCCTGAGGGAGAAACGGAAATGCTATGTTCCTTTGCCACAGTGATTGCGCCGACTTCTTCAGCTAGAAAAGGTATTGTTGTGATGCACAGCTGGCATTCTTATACACGAATTGATTGTGATTTGATGCCAGCTGCGTGCGCTGACACCGCCAATTTATTGGCATTTCATTGGCCCGTTTTATTACTCTTCAGAGTGAGTGGTTTCTGATGAAATCCCCATAGTGGAAGTTACCACATAGCATTTCCGTTCCCCCCTCAGGGAACGAGGGTTACGTAGTAACCGTTTCGATATTTTTATCTTTATTTATTGTTTCCTTGAAAGAAGACAAGTGTGACGTGTTTGATACAGCTAGACTAAAAAACCCAAAATATAAAATTATTGATCTTTTTTGTAGTTTTGTTTGACAAAAGCTTTCATTGTATAATATACAGTACATATACATGACTTATTGCTTCTGTTTTGAACAGCTGTTCATTTTAATCACATTTTTCCAATGTCTTTGTTTTACAAATGTGACTTTTCTCAAAGCAATGTATTATCAATCTGTGGCTTATTTCTCTATTAAGAACATTTCCTTCATCAAACTTGGAATATTGGGTTCATGGTTCTCATCAAACTTGTGTATCTGGTGATAGGGTCTGTTCACATTGATTTTGCTGTTGTGAGATATGGTCAATACCTCACCAACTGGAAGCTAAAGATGTGTTTTATCACTATAAACATTACAAAGGTGTTTAAACATACCAAAGTAGAAACTGAATCAAGGAACTTTGCTGCCGTACTATGGCTGTAGCAGGCGCATTGATATTATACAGAGCTTGAAAAAAATCCCCAACTAGGTAACAGCACTGCATAAAATCATTGTGTTCCTTGAATATTATGCCAGAATGAGAGTACAGTTCATAGGCATAGCGACCTAGAAAATAGCAACTTTCATTTTCCATTGGTCTTAGTACATGATGAAACGAGTCAATTATCAAAAACTATTTACAAAAAATTAGAATTTTCCTTTAATGGTACAGTTTGCACATTGCTTTTTTTTCTTACATATTCATTGAGTAAATGTGTGTGCATGGCTGTACAAAATGTTTAGAGTTGACAGTTGTTGATATATTAAGTGTGCTAATCTCAAATGTCCCAGCAGTATTACAGTATTTGTGCCATATTTTGTGTTTTTTCACAGTGAAATATATACACAAATTTCCATATACATCTTCATTACATTTTTATCGTCAAAACCATTGATCTCTGTAATTTATATAAAGGAAACATGAGAGAAGCAAAGAGAGAAACTTAAGTGTGTACATCTTAATCCTATAAAGTCATTTAAGAATGTATACAATTAAAATAAACACAGCTTTGTTCAAATCTCTTCAACAATAGAATTAGAAGAATGGTGGGAGGGAACATTTCAGGTTCCATTTTGCATGCAATTTTGACGTGGACTCCTGCTCTTCACACTAGGCACAGCTTCAGAAAAAAATTTATCAGGCAATGCTCTGCTGCTGCTCAGACATTTTTGCCTACTGTTCCACACTTTGCAATCTTGCTTTTGGTCTTTTATCTGTTTTTTTCTTCTATTTTTAACACAGTCACACCAACATTCAGTCTACAAACTTTCTGGAATAGAACTTTACTACTAAAAGTGAAATATTCAACTTAACCCCCCGCTACCAGCAGCTTACATATTCGAAAGGGGTAAACATAGATGCCTAAAATCAGACGAAAATCCCTCTGGTTCAAAGTGGTTCCGAATCTCCCTTCTGCACAAACTGCCACAAATTTCTACAAAGAATTGCAGTTCTTGAAACAAAGTTACTGGTAATGTGGCCAGAGCATACATGAGCACAAGTACTGAGCATTAAGAAATATATTTTGTGTTCGACCATATCTGCAGCAGATACATCCATCTTAACAACTTTACTGTAGTATTGCTTTTCCTGTCCGAAAAAACCATAAACATAAGAGATAACATCCTAAGTAAGAACCAATTTGCATAAACGGGTCTTAAAAACTAATCCTATGCAACTGATATGCTGGATCAGGTGTTTTAAGATCAGCATTTCAGCTGTCATTCAGTCCTCAGTTGGTGGTGTGTTGCCACTTGAACACTTTCAGTGGCTTCACCTCCTGACAGCAGTTAAGAGCGGAATAAGGAGTCATTACAAGTGTACAGCAGGTGGTGGAAATAGTGAGAACACTTAGAACACCTTGACAATGATGTAACTCGGTGAAAACCATGGACAACACCCCTGTCCATCAGCCACTCACAACATCCTAGTAAAACACTAGTAGCCAACCACACATCTATGTATAAATGAATTTAGAAAACTTTAGAACATTTTAGCAGCAATGCACTGTAGTAGCACCCTGGCAACCACTAACAACACCTTCACATTGACATTCCTATTAAACTGAACTGACTCAGTTTTGAACTAGCACTACACAAGTCTCAGCCTCAGACTTCATGCCAAGCACCACCCACTGACCTTTGGCTAAACGTCTGATGCATTTGACACACTTTTTCTGGAAACACTTCTCACTCGTCAAATTTTTATAGTTTTTGATTGGTTTAAGTATACAAGATTTCAAGTGTGTAGCGATCTAAATCAGCTCGCCTGGAAAGTCTAACTGAGTAGATAGACAAACTGTTATGACAGTGTTCATGTACCTGTAACTTTTTGAGACATTCGTGAATCAGTGATTTCATGTCGTCTGTGATTGTGAGGATAACTTTTTGACGCAGGTATGCTTATAATCAATTTTTTTTTCTAATGGCATCATTTCAGTAATAAAAGACATTGCTCAAAATAGTAACTATTTTTTATTTATTTATTCGTACATTGAAAAAATGATTCATTGGATTTATTTTGATTCATTGAATTTTTTTTAAAGGTAAGTGGTTGTAAACAATTTATATAGGCTGGATATACACAAACAAATGAAATTTAGTAATGTTCAACTTATTTGTTTGTTTAAATTCAGCTTGCAATGAACCATTTTTTTTCAGTGTGGATACTCACAAATACAAAAAAAAACTTGCTTTTATGGAACAGAAAACTTTGCATCATCTGTCATCTTAGCAGGTTGTCTTATCTTTATATACTTAGAAATGCATCACCAACATTATAAATAATAATAACGTCTACATACTACATGTACATGTCCCACTGATTTCCTATATGTTTTGCTGATAGCCCATTTAGAATATTGATATGCTTGTTGTTGCAAACGTTTAAAGATGTTTGTAAATGAATGAATTGTGAATGTTTTGTTAACTCCTCAGTCCAACATAGGCTCATTCTGAAAACGTAACCCTATATACATTTATGGAGATCGTGAATTATGTAGCCAGAAATACGTATGACTGCATTTCATTTTCTTTAAATGAACACTACAGGGCGGTAGGACGCTGTTCCTTTTCGCACTTACTAGCTGACCGCTTACCTCTGTATGGACGGTTTTCCAGCTTTTACCAGTTTGTCCAGTTAGCTCGCCATGTACGTCAGTGGACTTGAGACACAAAGAGGAGATGACCATGATAATAGGGTTCGAGTCCGGTGAATAATGGTTCCAGGAAGCGTGTAAGACAAAAACAGAAGCCATAAAATAAACAAGTAAATAACAGGGTGTGAATGAGGTAAAAATCAAACGAGGGCTTTTCTTTTTCTGAATTGCTTTTTAAATTTGAAGGTTGGGTTTAGGGAAGTGGGTGGGCGGGTCAATTGTGCTTTTTAAAATACTATTGGTTGGGTTTAGGGAAGGGGGAGGGTGAGTCAGTCGATCGGTCAGTCAGTCATTCAGTCAGTCAAACAGTCAGCGGACAGTGGCCTCTGGTGAATTTACGAGAGAACAGCAGGCACGAATGGCACTCGCAAGAGAAATTTGAGATCTCATAGTGTACTGTACACAGCAGCCTCTCGTGGATTCGCGAAAACAAAAACTGCAAAAAAACGTAGCTCCTGGGACGTATTTGACCGTCTCCAGAAATGTATATAGAGGTACGTTTTCAGAATAAGCCTGGGTTGCCTCAGTCATATAACATAGTGGGCTGTCCTTGACTATTCAAAGTTACCAGACCTTCAGCCATCAGTCTGAGGTCTGGCTACACGAGGCTAGAACTGCACTTGCATTCTACCACCACTCTGCATCCTGCATGATATGCCAAAATGTTCCACAATTTTAAATAGAATGGCTTTGTAAATCTTATTTTTCCTTCATCTATGTAAAGCTGCACTGACACAATCTACATCGTAAAAGTGATTTTGAAATAAAGATGACTCGATGTGACACTACTCTGCAACCTGCCTGATATGCTGAATATGTCCCACAAACTGAAATATTATGTTTTAATATTTTCCTGTTCATCCATGTAAATTGTCTTTGACCCAATCTACAATGTATAAAGTGATATAGAAATCATTGCTTACCTTATGTTTAAAGTTTATTTCAACATCTCCACTTCTTGATTTTCATGTACTAACCTTGTTTCTTTATTTCCTGCTGACTGTTGTTTTTCTCTCTTGTTTTCACTCACTCCAACTACACAATATAATGTTTTCACAATATTCTGTCATCAACTCAGTCTGTCTTTTTTGCTAAGCCTTTTTTTTTCCAATTTACAGAATAGTTATTTCTTTTGCATGGACCTCTAAAGCGTCATTTTTAAACGAATGTAATTTCAGCTTTGACTTTGGCTCAGCCAAGTGTTGTGTGAATTTCAATTGACCACTTCCAGGATTTAATTAATAATGTCAAACTGTGTTACATTACTGTCTTTCTTTTTTAATGCATATTATGTGCTATGGCCATGGAATTTAATTAGCTGCGCTTATGGTTTTCAAGCAAAGGAACTGAAAACAGGGTGATGTGAATGTTCCCTAGCCTTTAACTTCAACCCTTATTCCACAAGCATTTGAGAAATTTTAAAAGTCCCCATTTCACTTCAGAGGAATGCTCCACCTTGATGTTTGAAGCACATCGTGAAGAGAAGCAACTGATATCTGCTGAAATGTTTTGTGGATCACCCATGGTGCATGGATTGAGATAGCAGCTTGATGTCACGTTGAGAAAAGTTCAAAGAAAGCCTGTTTTTCACAGGAGAGGAGAGCTTCAAACAGACTACCGACCTGTAAGGTGATTCCTCTAGTCACCCAGTTCTAAATGTGGCTGATAAGCTTGACTAATCATAAGTTTCATAAAACTGCATACTATCATACTGTATATACATTTGTTTTTCAAGACACAAGGTTTTTTTAAGACTATTTTCAAAAGATTTTCTTATTTATTTTCTGTGTGTGTGTGTGTGTTGCTCTTGTCCCTTTTAAATGAGTTTGATAACATTCTGTTTGCAAAAATGAATCACATTGTAAAAATGATTTACAAAAAATATATATATGCAGAAATGGGCCATGTAAACTTTAAATGTCACTCTGAATGGTATTTGGGTGCAACAAAAGGAACATAAAGCTTTCATTTTTTCTAGGTTTCCTTTTTTTGAAGATTAAACTTAATAAAAATGTAAAGTTCTCTCTACTTAAGTGAAATCATTACTTATAGTATGTAAATGTTCAATAAAGGAGATTTATGTATTTGTTTTCTCATATCACTTGTGGGTTCTGTAATATATAATATATGCACATTTTTCCTCCCACTTAATAAAGAAACTGAACCATTCATTCATTTTCATTTCGGCTTAGTCCCTTTATTAATCTGGGGTCGCCACAGCGGAATGAACCGCCAACTTATCCAGCATATGTTTTTACGCAGCGAATGCCCTTCCAGCTGCAACCCATCACTGGGAAACATCTATACACACACATTCACTACGGACAATTTAGCCAATTCACCTGTACTGCATGTGTTTGGACTTGTAGGGGAAACCAGAGCACCCGGAGGAAACCCATGTGAACACCGGGAGAACATGCAAACTCTACACAGAAATGCCAACTGATCCAGCCGAGGCTTGAACCAGCAACCTTCTTGCAGTGAGGCGATTGTGCTACCCACTACGCCACTACGTCACCCAAACTGAACCATACTATAGTAAAGTTATGTATAAACATAGTATGTTTCTGAACCATACTAAAGATAAGTACATAAATTAGACTGTTGAGGTAATTTTACAGTTGCTATCGTATTACAACAACTTGTAAGGATGACTCAAGGGATTTAAAGTCCAGAAAGAGGTTAATATTCAGGTGATAAGGGCCTGCTGGTTGGTGAGGGGATAAAACTATAGTAATATAAATAAATGACCGAATACTGTACTATGTATACTGTTTTCTAAAACTATATATGTATATTACTACAATACAGTTAGCACTACAGCATGCTGTAGCACGTATTAACAATATGTCGTACATACTGTACTATAATATAAACAGTATAATACATTTAATATAAATAACTATAGTATTTTTGTCTTGTGGGCTATTTCACGTGACTACAAAGAGTAGTCACCAGTTTGGTGCAGTTTATATTTTCATATTTCCATCTGCATTTTTTACTTTTTCTTTATTTATGCATTTATTTATTTTTTTACTGTAGTGCTTTAGATTTAAGAAATTAGATTTTACAAATAAAATGCATTATTATTAATTTTATTATTATCGTGGTATGGATGATTGTAAAAATTGATTGTAAAAATAGCGTCTATGGTTTGCTTCCCTGTGTGTGAGTGTGTTTTCTCATGATCTATTTTATGCTATCACTGTTTGTCTTGTTCTGTCACTAACCACTGGGGGGTTTTCTTTCAGTGCTCTATTTTCCGTGAGCTTGAAGCATAGTGCCCATAAGAAGGTCACTGGGGCACTGTGATGCTGAGAAATAATACCCATAATTCACCTCACAAGTAGATGCATTTGGAAACATTTTCTTTAAATACTAGAGCATTACATCTGATCTAATTAAGAAAATTATCATAAAGAAAATCATAATCATCAAAGGTCAGTTATATTGTTTATAAGATATGAAAATCATTCATGGTAGCTTCACTTAGTTTTATTGGAAATCCTTCCTTATCAAGATAAGAAGTGGAGGAACACTGTGGCATGACACACATATACAAAAAAAATGTTAATGCTCTAAATGATGAGTTTTCCCTCATTATTACATGGCTCTCTGGAATACTTAAAATAAATGAGCCAATTATGAGTACATCAAGGAAGTTATCACAGAACAAAACTCAACAGGCTTATTGTATAAGACTTGCTGTATAAGACTGAAGGGTTAATACTGTGAACTCCTCAGTGTACTTTATTACACTTATTGCACGGCTACTTGCCACAAAACATACACATTAGACACAAAACATTGTTGTGAGCCATAATAGTTTGTTAAGTTAACTCAACCTGATTGAGCCATCTCTACCATCCAGTTGTAGTATGTTGTGCCAAAACAATCCACTAGTTGTTACCAAGTCAATCAACAGCACTCGTCACAACACTTCTTCTACCATTGAAGTCAAAAACAAATGATGCGTCCAAATTCGCATACTATCCGTCCTAAATAGTATTTGAAAATGTAATTAGTTTGTCCCAAATTGTAGTATGTTGAAAAGAGTATGCCTGGTAAAAATTTTAAGTCTACAACCGTCCATACTCTTGCCGCTGATATTGCCCACAGTACATTGTGCGCTGGACATGAATTCGATTAGAACTACAAACGCAGGTGAAAAGTAAGTAAACTACAAACAGGATGGAAGCGCAAAACCCAGCCGTCAAATAGAGAAGCTTCGATAAAGATGTTTTTATTACTGTTAAATAATATCTAGCAAACTGGAAAATATTTAAATAGCATTTTCTGTGTTATATTTCATCTGCATCAACAATACTGAACTTATATATATATATAAAAGTACATACTTTTAGGTCGTAGTACAAGTATGCGAATTGGGACACAGGAAAAAAATCACTCCTGCCATATGAAAGCAGACACTTTTTTCCAAGGTTTTCAGTACAACGGAATCGCTACTACGTCATCGGTTAGGTGTGGCCTATTTGTGAATTTGCATAGGTCACAGATCATGCGCAAAATGTGAAAACAGCCGTTTGTTTCAGATACCTATACACGATCGCAGGGGTTTCCAATGCCTTTTATATACAGTACTTTGAAATACCTGTTCCTAAATTCCTGATTGCAGGTATCGCAGTGTTTCATGTGAAGTCAGTGTATTTTAAATTAAACAAAGTAACTTAAGATACCTGTCAGATTATATTAAGACTGTTTTAACTTCAGATACCTGTCCTGATCCCACGTTTCGTGTATGATTTTAAAAATATTATTTACAGTAACATCAGACACCTGTCCTGATCCCAGGTGTTTCATTTATGATCATTTTATGTTATTTAGCATCAGATACCTGTCCTAATCCCAGGTATTTCGTGTATGATCACTTTTATATTATTTACAGTAACATCAGATACCTTTCCTGATCCCAGGTGTTTCATATATTCATTCATTCATTTTCTTTTCGGCTTAGTCCCTTTATTAATCTGGGGTCGCCACAGCAGAATGAACCGCCAATTTATCCAGCATATGTTTTACGCAGCGGATGCCCTTCCAGCTGCAACCCATCACTGGGGAACATCCATACACACCCATTCACACATACACTACAGACAATTTTGCTTACCCAATTCACCTATAGCGCATGTCTTTGGAC
>CAIGQW010054166.1:481565-491800 GCA_903798125.1 Danio choprae | reverse complement strand
TTTCTTTTCGGCTTAGTCCCTTTATTAATCTGGGGTCGCCACAGCGGAATGAACCGCCAACTTATCCAGCATATGTATTACGCAGCGGATGCCCTTCCAGCCGCAACCCATCTCTGGGAAACATCCATACACACTCACTCATTCACACACACACACACACACACACACACACACACACACACACACACTACGGACAATT
Organism: Danio choprae; assembly: GCA_903798125.1. Taxonomy (NCBI): domain Eukaryota; kingdom Metazoa; phylum Chordata; class Actinopteri; order Cypriniformes; family Danionidae; genus Danio; species Danio choprae. Next base: position 491,601 of record CAIGQW010054166.1, on the reverse strand, counting down.
TAGCTTACCCAATTCACCTGTACTGCATGTCTTTGGAATTGTGGTGGAAACCGGAGCACCCGGAGGAAACCCACGCAAACACGGGGAGAACATACAAACTCCACACAGAAATGCCAACTGACCCAGCCGGGGCTCGAACCAGCGACCTTCTTGCTGTGAGGCGAATGTGCTATCCACTCTGCCACCGTGCTGCCATATATATATGTTTTGTTAATTAACTAAGATGGAGTGAGTAAAATTAACCATGGTTTATTACAGAAAAATTTGGTATTTATTTGTTTAACCAGGAATGATTACCATATGTTATTATTATTCTAACCATTATTATTATTTTGTGGTTTACCATGGAAGTAAAAAAGCCCCAGGATTTTATTGTTGTAAATCCATGTTGAATTTTCAGTAAAACGGAGTAAAACAGCTACAAATTGTCACACCCTCTGCACGTTCCCTTAGCCCCAGTCACCATTCACAATCACCATCCACCACACATCGTGAACAATCACCCAAATACTAATCACACACACCTGCACCTGCAATCACCCACTCCCTTTATATGCTTACCTCATCTAGTCACTCACCGGCTGGAATCGAAGTTGGATGGTCACCTCTTCCTGGATCTTCTCCCTAGTGCTCCAATCTCTCCTGTGCTCCAAAAAGGTTTGCTTCAGGGAAGTGACTACTTGTTTCTCTATGACTGCTATGAACGATTATCTGTGACTGTTTGAACACGCGCACACACCGCTTGAACAAGAGTGTGTAAAGCTTCACCCAGGCACATCGCTCACCTGTTTAATGACTACTTGTTTCTCTATGACTGCTATGAACGATTATCTGACTGTTCGGACCACGCACACCCCGCTTGAACAAGCGTGTCTAAAGCTTCACCCAGACACATCGCTCACCTGTTTGATTCCTTGTTTGTGCACAATCTGCATTAAAACACGTGTGAAGTAATCCCCCTGCCTTCTCTCCTTTTGTCTTGTATGACCGTGACACAAATGCAGTTTTGCACTTGAATTTGCAAAGTAAACCAATAACTTTTTTTTTTTTTTTTTTTTTCTTTTTTTTTTTTTTTTATTTTTATTTAAAGTATAAATTTATTATAAGGATTTAAATTGTCAATTTATAGAACTAACGTGTGAATCATAATTATGAAAGATAATTACCTCTTAAATGGCAAATACTGGTGTACTAGCATTAGTGAGATTGTTTGTTTGTTCTTGCAGTTATTATTGTAGTCAACATTTTCTATGGTACAAGAACGCAAATTCATCTGGGCCTTTTATCCGAACACCCCTTTAGTGATGAGAATTCAGCATGTTCACTCACACATCTCTCTTTCTATTATGCAGCGGATGCCCTTCCAGCCGCAACCAGCACTGGAAAGCACCCATACACTCTTGCATTCCCACACATACACTACGTCCAATTTAGCTTATTCAATTTACCTATACCGCATGTCTTTGGACTGTGGGGGAAACTGGAGCACCCGGAGGAAACCTATGCGATCATGGAGAGAACATGCAAACTCCGCACAGAAATGCCATCTGATCCAGCCGAGGCTCAAACCAGCGACATTCTTGCTATGAGGCGACAGCGCTACCCACTGTGCCACCTACGATGGTTGGGATCATCTCTTTGTATGAGTTGTTCTCGAAGTCCTTGATGGTTGGCTTCATCTCTTCGTATATGTTGTCCTTGAGGTCCTCAATGGTTGGCATAGTCTCTTCACAGGTCTTGGATCCCATCAATGGCATTGCACAATCTCTAGAGGCCTCCGGATGAGTATCCTCAGGTGGAAATAGAGAACAAAGAAAATAATTAGCGTAGCTGCTGTTCATATTGTATTTGAACAAGGGATATTAAATATCAATGCAAAAATGAAGTGCTTCAAATGAAAGAGCAGTTATATAAACAGACATAGAAACAAAGCAACCAGTGTAAGGAGGATAAAATTGGGAAGATATGATCGTATTTTCTTGATTGGTAAGAACTCTGGCAACTGCATTTTACACTAACTGAAGTTTATTAATAGAGGATGCTGGGCAACCAGCGAATAGAATCAAAAAGCATGAACTAGCTTTTCTGCATCGGAGATAGATAGCATGCTTTGTAACTTAAGCAATATTTCTCAGATGAAAGAAGGTGGGTTTTGTGACATGGGAGATTTGATTTTCAAAAGTTAAATTGCTGTCTAAAGCTTCACCCAGACACCTAGATCTTTTACAGTAGAGCTAATACTAACATTATATCCCTCTTATTGCAGGTCGAGTTGTGAGATCTGCTGGGTACAGGACTTTGGCTCAATAAGTACTTCTATTTGGTCTGAATTTAAGTGAAGGAAATTGTTGGTCACACAGTCATTAACATCTTTAATACACTCAGTTAGTTTAGACAGTTCAGACATCTCATCAGGTTTTGTTGGAATATTTAATTGAGTATCATCTGCATAACCGTGAAAGCTGATCCTGTGTAGCAGCTAAGAGTAAATCATGGTTATTTTCACTAACGCAGTTTCTGTACTGGGACGAGGCCTTAAACTGGACTGAAACACTTCAAAAACATTGTTCATCTGTAGAAAGGAGCATAATTTGGCAGAAACAGCTTTTTCTAGTATTTTAGACATAAATGGAAGATTGGCCTATAATTAGCTAAGTTGCTGGGATCCAGTTGTGGTTTCTTAATAATAACAGCTAGCTTGAAAGGGTTTGGAACATGGCCTAAAGACAAAGAAGAGTTGATAACATTAAGAAGAGGTTCTCCTACTACAGGTGTAGCAACTCTTTTAGCTCTTTTCTGGCCTTTTGTTGGAATTGGGTCTAACATACATGTAGCTGGTTTAGATATATTTATAATTTTATCTAGCTCTTCTTGTCCTATGGTTTTGAAACACTGTAGATTATTTTCATTTAGTGGAATGTTTAATGAATCAGATGGTGCAGAAAGTTTAACTTATTTTTTTTTGTCTGAAGCCTTCTATTTTATCACTGAAAAAAAAAAATGAAGTCACTACTAATTTGTGGTGGGACATTTTGTTCCGAAGGCGATTAATTGTCTGATTATTTGTTCATTTAGCAATGGTGTTAAATAAAAATCTAGGATTTTTATGGTTATTTTCTAGCAGTTTGCGGAGGTGCTCAGATCTGGCCAATTTTAGAGCCTTCCTAAAGCCTTTCGACTTTCGTTCAAGGTTACGAGTTGCTGTTTTGAGAGCACGAGTATGATTGTTAAACCATGGAGTAGTTTTATTTTCTCCAGCCTTTTTTTTATTTGATGGGTGCCACAGTATTTAGTGTGTTAGTGAAGACAGCACCCATACTGCTATTTACTACATCAAGGTCATTTGCGTTTGAGGGTGCACTTAGAAATATAGAAAAGTTATTCGTAAATTTGTCTTTAGTGGATAGAACAATAGTTCTACCGGGGTGATATATCTGTACAGATCAGCTAATTTGCAGTATACAGCTTATATAGTATGAAGTTGTGATTTGTTACATCATCACTTTGTGGTATAATGTCTACATCAATGACCTCAATTCCATGAGACAAAATTAGATCTAATGCATACTTCAAATGATGGGTTGGACCAACAATGTTTTGCTTTATCCTAAGTGACTGTAATAAATCTGTAAACGTGAGTCCTAATGTATCATTAGTATCATCTACACCACATGTGTCAAACCCAGTTCCTGGAGGGCCGGAGCTCTGCACAGTTTAGCTCCAACCCTAATTAAACCTGATCAAACTAATTGAGTGCTTTAGGCTTGTTTGATACCTACACATAGGTGTGTTGAAGCAGGGTTGGAACGATGCAGGGCTGTGGCTAAAAATTGTCCCATTAAAAAAACTAAGTAACTGGCAGCATGGTTGCCAGCAAGTTACTGTTAAATTAACAGCATCTAGCTGTTGCTCTGTAAATTAACAGTAAAATGCTAGCAACTGCAGTTATCAGCAATGTACTGTTATTTTACAGTGTTTTACTGTCGCTGCCATTTTACAGTATGTTGCTGTAAAAATACATGGACTACATTGATATACACAGTACTTAAGTGGACTCATTTTGTTCACTGAAACCGACTGCTTCAAATTGGCCAACTGCTGTATGAGTTTATGAAGTAATGTGCTATATATGCTTATAAGCATATTTATAATAAAATGCTTATTTTAATTAATTAGAAAATGTCTGTTTCACCCAAATGTCTTCAAGCTCACAGTAGCACACATACAGTGCATTTGTAAAGTATTCATAGCGCTTCACTTTTTCCACATTTTTTTATGTTACAGCCTTATTCCAAAATGGATTAAATTCATTTATTTCCTTAAAATTCTACACACAATATGACGATGTGAGAATTTTTTTTTTTAATTGTTGCAAATTTATTAAAAAAAAAAAAAAAACTGAAAAATCACATGTACATAAGTATTCACAGCCTTTGCTCAATACTTTGTTGATGCACATTTAGCAGCAATTACAGCCTCAAGTCTTTTTGAATATGATGCGACAAGCTTGGCACACCTGTCTTTGGGAATTTTTGCCCATTCCTCTTTGCAGTACCGCTCAAACTCTGTCAGATCTCTCCAGAGGTGTTCAATAGGATTTAGGTCTAGGCTCTGGCTGGGCCACTCAAGGACTTTCACTAAGTTGTTGTGAAGCCACTCCATTAATATTTTGGCGGTGTGCTTTGGGTCATTGTCCTGCTGGAAAATGAACTGTCGCCCCAGTCTGAGGTCAAGAGCACTCTGAAGCAGGTTTTCATTTAGGATGTTTTTGTACATTGCTGCATTCATCTTTCCCTCTATCCTGACTAGTCTTCCAGTTCCTGAAAAACATCCCCATAGCATGATGCTGCCACCACCATGCTTCACTGTAGGGATCGTATTAGCCTGGTGATGAGCGGTGCCTGGTTTTCTCCAAACGTTATGCCTGGCATTCACTCCAAAGAGTTTAATTTTAGTCTCATCAGACCAGAGAATTGTGTTTCTTATGGTCTGAGTCCTTCAGATGCCTTTTGGCAAATTCCAGGTAGGGAGTTGCTTTCGTTTGGGCTCTCTACCATACAGGCCTGATTGGTGGATTGCTGCACATATGGTTGTCCTTCTGTAAGGTTCTCCTCTCTCCACAGAAGAACGCTGGAGCTCAGACAGAGTGACCATTGCGTTATTGATCACCTCCCTGATTAAGGTCCTTCTCCCCCGGTCACTCGGCTTAGATGGCCGGCTAGCTCTAGAAAGAGTCCTGGTGGTTCCAAACATCTTCCACTTACAGATGACGGAGGCCACTTTTCTATGTATACATTACACAGTTAAGATGTGCGTGACCACTTTGGCGCCTGTTTACCATCAGACAAGATTGTAATCCATTTATGGTGACCTATGATCTGTACAGCCGGGTGGAAGATGAGATTGAAATATAGACGACTAAAAATGAATTATGAGTGTTTAGATAACTGTGATGTGATTAATTCGCTGTGTCACTGATGGCCTTGTGGGCTTTAGAGGGAAGAAACTAGATAAAAAGGGAACACACTCTTCTTTGAGTGTCGCACTCTGCAGGAACCTGTGTTACTGGATGACTCTGACCTTCTTTGCAAAAAAATAAAGACTTTGTCTTCTTTACCATTGAGAGAGCCTCCTTAAAGAAAATAGCCACTACAAATTGCCAAGTGTCCAAGAAACATGGAGCAAAACTGAAGTAAATGAATTAATTAAATGACTAATTAAATGATAATTGAGGATTAGTGATGAACAAATGAAGAAATACTGAAGGAAAAAAACAAGAACAGAACAAAGTAACAAAAAAACATCACTTTCAGTCACAGCTTTGTATTGAAATAACCTGAAAAACAACAAATGATTAAATAACAAAAAATATCAGCAGATGATTAAAAAACCAACAGCATCACCAGCTACCCTTATTACTAAAATATTTATTTTTATATGACATCTACTAAAGTTCTTCTTGAGATAAAGGTTAACATTTAAAGTCACCATCATGGAGAATAAAGTTTGCTTAAGTTGACTTCCTAACACTTACATTTTTAGCATGAATTTATTTTGGCTGCTACAATTTTTAAGTACTTTGTTTAAAAAGCTCTTTTGATACAGCAAGCAAGCCAATAAACTAAATAAGATCTGATGATGTTAATATTGTTTTTAGTGAGACAGAACCTGTTCTAATATAGTATATAATATAATTCACTGTTCTTATCCAATGTTTATTCATTCATTCATTCATTTTCATTTCGGCTTAGTCCCTTTATTAATCTGGGGTCGCCACAGCGGAATGAACCGCCAACTTATCCAGCATATGTTTTACGCAGCGGATGCCCTTCCAGCTGCAACCCATCCCTGGGAAACATCCATACACACTCATACACTACGGACAATTTAGCTTACCCAATTCACCTATACCGCATGTCTTTGGACTTGTGGGGGAAACCGGAGCACCCGGAGGAAACCCACGCCAACACAGGGAGAACATGCAAACTCCACACAGAAACACCAACTGACCCAGCCGAGGCTCGAACCAGCAATCAGCGACCTTCTTGCTGTGAGGCGAACGTGCTACCCACTGCGCCACTGTGAGGCCTATCCAATGTTTAATCTATTGTTAAACATAACATGCGTGCATGTTTCATTGAATTCTGGAGGTTTTTAAGAATATCTTGGACAAAAACAACTTGCTCTATGATATAAGCTAGATCCAAAGAGACATCAAGAATCAGCGGATGAACTTCAACAATGGTGACAAGTAACACAATGAACAGTTCAACTCATAAACATCACAAACAGGGCAGGCTACTAAAAGTCTCAACATAAACAAGAGCAGAATCAAAAGCAAATACAAAAAACTGTAAGACCGTTATATTACATAACTTATTCATGTTGCAATGCATGCTGGGATTTTTGTAATATGCCACACCCAGCATGCGTTGCAGCATGTTACCATTGTTGAAGTACAAGGTCTGATTCATGAGGCCTGAGTGTGTCTTTGTCATAATTGAACTGTTTTTGTATGTTGTTTATTGATTCTGTAGAAGCATTAGATATCTTTCTTGTTTCCACTTCTCATTAATGAAAATCATTGCATGAGACCAGTAATTCAGACCTTTAAAAAAACACTTATCAGAGCAAAATAGAACTATTCAACCATTGACTTTACAGCTTTTTTACTATAACAAAATGTATTATAAACTCTGTGTTACCGCAGCTTGAGAAACTAAATTTATGAATTCAAGGATGAAGAGCCCAACTAAACCAGTCCCTTATTCCATTACGGTGACACAGACACAAAAATACATCTAAACTTCTGTTAATTCTCAATTGCGGTCAGAAATATGTAAATCAACTGATTCTGTTTGTGGAGTTGTTTACTGATCCTTTGCTGAGACTAAAGCCGTGGACACAATGGACTTTTCTTCCCATAGACTTCCATTCATACACACGTGAATGCATCAGACCGGAAATGCAACAAGTGTCGCAGTTTGCTGCGTTGCAGTTGTTGCTAGATCAGATATGGTTGCGGCCGAAAGTAAACGAAAATGATTTATATTATTTATTAAATTTCCCATTAATTGTATTTTATTAACGTCTACTCTCACCCCAACCCTAAACCCAACCGTCATAGTACTGTAAAAATATTTATTATTGTTATACAGTGTTATACACTTTCGGCTGGCCATGTATCCTATCTAGACTTTACCCTGCATTGCAAAGTTCAAGCTTTGACCAATCGAAGATCAAAACATGACCTCTCTGGACAGAAATTTAAAATATGGATCAATCACTCACTTTTTAAATGTCTAATCATATTGTTTAATCCCACCCCTTTTCGCAGCACCGTACAACAAAATTTTGCACGATCAAACTCTAGTGTGACCTCGGTATAAAGATGTTTTATTTAAATAAAGTATTTTTTTTTAAGGTATAAAGTATTATTTTATTTAATGCTGTAACTGAAGTCACTGTTGTGTTTATTGTTTCTCTTTCCTTCAGTGATTGTGATTATTAACAGCAGGTGTTCATCAGTGTCTGAGCTCACTCATTTGTGTTCATTAACTCTGTCAAGCGAACTATATTAGTGAACTAGTGTACATAGTGAACGAGGGCACAAAGTGTGATTTCAAACACAGACTTTAAATGTTGACTCTAAGCTCTGTTAATTCACAGTTTACTGCGGTTGGTTGCTTTCTCAAAAGCAAAAATATTATCCAGAATGCACTGGATGCAATGAATGTTTTAAACAGAATATTACTGTTTTAGTGAAAAAAACTGTATTTTACTGTAGAATCTGACTGTTTTAACAGCAATTTTGAAATCTCTTACAATTAGTAGAACATACATACACTTAAATATACATTCTTGCACACATCACCTATACTCTCTCACATTCACACACACTCTCAGACATGCATTGTTCACTCACTCACACACACACACAATAGTTCACAGTAGTTTCAATAGTTTTTATACTGTACAAACTCTATTTTCTATTCCCTTACCCCAACCCTATCTCTAAACCCAGGGAACTGTGTACAGTTTTACGTAAAAAAAAACATCTCTTTGTAATATCTGTGTAATACCTATGTCGTTATACATATCTGTGTCCTGATATGTCACAAAAACAGGTACACATACGCACACAAACACTCTCTTACACACTCACTTACACTCATACACTTTCTCAAACACACACACACACACACACACACACACACACACACGCGCACACAGGTACAATCACACTGTCTCACAAACACTCTCTTTCTCAAACACACATTATTCACTCATTTACACTCTAGCACATATATTCTCATATAATCTCTTGCACATGCACACACCTTGCATGTTTTTAAAGTTTGATTGATTTATTGATTGATTGATACCACAATATATAGAGAGTTTCATGTTCAGAAAGCACTCTTGCTGTTGAACCAAAAGATAATGCTAAAATGTTTTATATTGTTTGAATAATTTTACACAATTTTTACACTACAAAGCATTGTTGGTTTACAAAGAATTCAAACAAACAAAATCCTGTTGCATTGCTACAATTGATTTAGGTTTTAAGGTCAAAGGGCACCTAGTTTACCCCTTTTTTAAGATTTAAGATAAGCCTTTTGTGTCTCCAGAATGTGTCTGTAAAGTTTTAGCTCAAAATACTCATCATATTATTTATTATACCTTTTTGAATTTGGGAATTTTCAGCTCTGAGCACACTGCTTTTGTTGCTTGTGTCTTTAATGCTAATTAGCTAGTTCTCTCTGCCCACCGCTCCCACATGCATGCATATTAGAGCCATAGAGATCTCTCTGACACACTCAGTCAGTTTAAAACTAGATTAAAGACACATCTCTTTGCATTAGCATACACACAAATGCTTTTGAAATCCATATCCTCTAAAGGATTGCTAGTCTGCATTATTTAGAGCAACTGGAGCCGGGAACACTTCCCAAAAGACGTTATAATTTGAACAGCATCTGCGCTTTTTTATTGTTTTATTTATTTTTTTGTTTTTATTATTCCCAAGGTTTCCATAATCCTGGACCAGGCCATATCCTGAGCAGCTGCTGTGGTGGTCATAGAGGAGTGGAGAGCATGAGAGCATTCCTGTAAGACCCCAGGACTTGTGGAGCTGCGCATCAATGGATTTGCTCTTCAGTGTTTAGACTTTCAGCAGAGAAAATTTACACTGAACTGAACTTAAACTCTGAAAACTGGACTGACACTGTTTCAATGTACTATAATCTCCTATGTTAAGCTGCTTTGACACAATTTACTTTGTAAAAGTGCTATAGAAGTAAAGATGAATTGAATTGAATTAAAATCTCTCACTAATGCTCTGTTCTGTTTTTTGTTTTTTTTGTTTTTTATTCTGAATGACTGGTCTCATACTTACTTGCAGATATTTGTTTTTTTTTATTAATGACAAGTGGAAACAGGAAAGATACCTAAAAAATTCCTTTATTCATTCATTCATTTTCATTTCGGCTTAGTCCCTTTATTAATCTGGGGTCGCCACAGCGGAATGAACCGC
>CAIGQW010054166.1:449927-481376 GCA_903798125.1 Danio choprae | reverse complement strand
CCAGCATATGTTTTACGCAGCGGATGCCCTTCCAGCTGCAACCCATCTCTGGGAAACATCCATACACACTCATTCACACTCATACACTACGGACAATTTAGCCTACCCAATTCACCTATACCACATGTCTTTGGACTTGTGGGGGAAACCGGAGCACCCGGAGGAAACCCACGCCAACACAGGGAGAACATGCAAACTCCACACAGAAACACCAACTGACCCAGCCGAAGCTCGAACCAGCGACCTTCTTGCTGTGAGGCGAACGTGCTACCCACTGCGCCACTGTTAGGCAAAATTCCTTTACAGAATTAAAAAAAAAAACCATACAAAAACAGTTCAGTTATTATGCAGACAAGCTTAGACCTCATGAATCAGACCTTGTACTTCAACAATGGTAACAATTAAAATGTTTCATGCTGCAATGCATGATGGGTGTGGCACAGTACAAAAATCCTAGCATGCATTGCGCCATGAATAAACGATGTAATATAATGGTCTTACAGTTTTCTTTTTTTGTGTTTGATTCAGCTGTTGTTTATGTTGAGACTTTTAGTAGCCTGTTAGTTGCCAGTTTGTGATGTTTGTGAAAATGAACAAAGAAACACTAATGTTATTCTGCATGTTTCTCTATTTAAAGACAGTAGCTGTTTAGTTGCTGATGCAGTAAGAATCTCTCTGTGTCATTTCCAGATTTACATGTATGCGTGCTGCTGTGAGCTTTAAGATATTTGGGTTAAACAGAACTTTTCTAATTAAGAAAAAGTATATCATTATATATAGCACATTACTTGATAAACTCATACAGCAGTTGGCCAATTTGAGGCAGTCGGTTTCAGTGAACAAAATGAGTTCACTTAAGTATTGTGTATATCAATGTAGTTATAGTAAAAAAATGGCAGTTATAGTTAAACACTGTAAAATAACAGTGCATTGCTGGCAACTGCAGCTGCCAGCATTTTACTTTTAATTTACAGAGCAACAGCTAGACGCTGTTAATTTAACAGTAACTTGCTAGCAACTGTGCTGCCAGTTACTTACTGTTTTTTAACGGGACAATTTTTTAACAGTGTGACGTCTTACAGTTTTTAGATAGTTGAGTCTCAAAGCCTTTCACGCTAACATGTGAACCACACAAACATAGCATAAGATAGCATTACTATATTCTAGAATGTATGTAATGTTTTTTTTTTTTTTGTACGTGTGTGTATGTTCATGTTCTTTGTGGTATTTGTGGTATATAAATGTTTTTTGTAGTAAAATTCTTAGAAGTATTGCTTAACAACTTACAATCAAACAACATCACAGATGTGTTTGGTATGCATGCACGGCTTATGTGGTTTAAAGAACAATTGTATGCATTGTATTTTGGTTCTTGTATTGCATGTTGAGATTATAAAATCTTTAACATTTCTCTATGAGCATTATTCAACAAGCATATGTAAATCCCCAGACTTGAACAAAGGGCCATACAACTGCCCAGAAGGCAACTTCCCATTGGCCAACTCAGCCCCTGAGTTGTGACATCAGCAACCCTATCTAAGGCTATCTAAGGCATGACAAATTCACACTCTCTTCATCTCTCGTCCTCGTCTCGTCTCTCTTCAATCTTCAAAATGTTACAAATAAAAAGAACATACACATATACTAAAAAAAACATAGTAAACAGTAAATAGTAGTAGTAGTAAAAAAAGATATACATATATAATAAAAAAATATATAAATAATATATCATATTATTCAATATATAATATATTATTCAATATTCCCTTTTATTCATATAAATAAAACAATAAATCAGAATAAACTGTACATTTAACAATCAACATTTTAGTATAAAACAGTAATAAAGACAATAATAAATATTATTTGTGTGTGTGCGTGCGTGCGTGCGCAGCGTCACTGATGTTTTTATTGGTATCCTCTCTCTTTTTGTGACAGGCATTAATGTATTGTGCCGTTAGAGAATACAATAAGTTTTTTGTCCCCTAGTAAATATTGAAGTTGTGTTTTATTGTCTAACTCAGTGAATTGAGGGTCTCTGATGTGCTGATAGTTTGTGCAACGGGTGAGGAGGTGTTCCTCCATCTCCACCTCCGCCTGGGCACAGTGTGGACTCTCTTTGTGGACTCTCTTTCACAGTGCTCTCTTTGGGTTGCCAGTTCTGTCTGTATCGGCCCATCTCTACAGTCAGACTGTGAGCACTCAGCCTGTATTTGGTCATTGTTGTAATTTACTGTCCTTTACTGCTCAGATATGTTGCTGTCATAATCTGAAGTTGTAATTAAGGTCTAAACATTTAAGTTTATTTTGTTTTCCTGCTGCTTCATTCCAATAAATCAGATACTTTTCGTGCATTTATCATTTGATTGGGCTTAATTTTGTGGATGAGCATGTCAGTGTCCTGATGCTGTCTGCTGTTAGTCATATTTGTTGTGTTGGTTTGTGTCTTTAGCTTCAGGACCATCTGAATGAGGGGGCTTTTTTTCAATGTCAATTTCTTGGCTTTTGAGGGCTTTACAATGATAAGAGTTTGTATGTGTTTCCAAAATTGGGAACCCCACGCGAACACGGGGAGAACATGCAAACTCCACACAGAAATACCAACTGTCCCAGCCGAGGCTCGAACCAGCGACCTTCTTGCTGTGAGGCGACAGCGCTACCCACTGTGCCACCCCGCTGCCTCAGATATGAGATTCTTCTTTTTTTATTAATTTGATGCATTTATCCATTTCAAGGGGATTATTGTGGCCCCCGAATCTCCACCATGTTGAATTGTTTCATGATTTTTAGATGAAATTGATATTTCACAGTATCCTGGGGGACAAAAAGTGACCTCATCAGTTTCCTGAAGTATTATGATGTCTAGGTCTGAAATGCTTTTTTTTAAATCCAAGGTGTTAACTTTACACCCAAAACTAGATGAGTTAGCACCCTGAATATTCCACAGTGTGATTGTCAGTGGGGTTTTTTGGTCAACAAACAATTTTAACATTCCTCTAGAATAGAACCAATCCATATATACCCTTAATACCTAAATCCTCTACAAATACAGTCATTATTATTATTATCAATCATATACAGTCATTTATATTAAAAAGATTATCTAGAGTACAAGCAATTTTGAGTATTTTACTCACAACTATTCCATCAGCCGTGTGCAGATTAAATTGAGCATGTGTTTGATCTCTCTCAGATTGGTGCCATGTGTGTCCACTGGCTGTTTTAGTGCTGCAGCATAGCTCAGTTTTCCCTAATCTTGTCTGTGACTGCTGAGCTGTAGAGCAGGCGTCTGCTTTGTCCAGGTGTTGTCACCCATCACTGGGGCTCCTCTGAGTCTCCTCTGCTGGTGGTGTGGTACTGTGGTGGTGGGGCCGACTGAGGGTATGGAGGCCGAGGGCGTAGGGTGTAGGCATGCTGGCATTGGGCGTGTGTGCTGATTGTGTGGGTGCTGCTGGTGGATTTTCCATATGGAGGATAGATGCAACATCTTTAAGATTTTTAGCAAACACATGCACATTGTCTCTATGCAGATGGACTTGAAGATGGTGAATGCCTAGTGTAGGGTGATGTGCGATGCGAATATTTGGTATTTCAGAACATCTATGTGAAATGTCTGTGCTCACTCTCTGTATAGTGGAAATCAGTTCTGAGTAGAAGGTTGGAAATTATTATTTTTGAAGATAGGAAAATCTTTGTTGCTTTAATTGCCACTTGTGTAATGAACTGTGTAACTCTTTCTTGTTGTGTCTTCAGGTCATTTGTCCCCACATGTATGATGATGTGGCTGGGATTACCAAGTTCTTCTTTGTCCAGCTGAAGAAGGGCACTAGCTGTGTTTGGGCACTGAGCTGTTTCTCATTGATGTACTTGCCATTTGAGGTTGATGGTTAAAAAGGTGGTGTCACTTTCTTCATCATGAATTTGGATTTGTCTTCAATTACAGATGCCGTATTTTTAAAGTTATTGTAATAGAGACAGATAGCTTTTTGCCAAGCATTGCTATTTTCTGTGTAGAGCAGCAAATTAGTGATGGTGGATGTGTCTCCTTTTTGGCAAAAGTCATCCTTTAGGGTCTCGGAGTGTCCTGAGCAGCTGGTGTTTGTATGTCTTCCTGTCCTTCGAACTCTTCACTCTGATCCTGCTGCTGCTGCTGCTATTCTCAGCTGTTACTCTTCTCTCACTCACTGATATGTTATTTGGATTTAATTTGAGGTTGTGTCTCCCCTGTTTGTTGATTGAAGCTTGTTCTGAGATGATTTCTCTTACTGGATGCTTCTTGATATTCACAATAATGGAGCTTCTTGGTTGTTTTTATTTAAATCTGATGGTCAGATATGTTATCCTTTTTTGTTTTTATCTTCAATTTATCATCACTATAATGTAGTTTTATCTGATTTTGTCTTGCCTTATTGTTGATTAAAGAGCTTGTTCTTAGATGATTTCTTCGGTGTAATTTTGTTTTCCTCCTAGATGTTTCCAGATACTCAAAAATCTGCTATTCTTAGTTGTTTGTTTTCAAAAAATATATGCATAAAAAAAAAAACTGATTGTCAATTATTTTCTTATATTTCTTGTATTTGTCTTCAATTTATCTGTTTGTATCCAGTTGTATCCAGAGTGTGTTTGCAGCACGAGTGAGTTTATATCTTTTCTTTCTTTCTTCAAGTCAGTTTTTACAGTTTGTTGAAAGTTATCTTAAAGGTTGAACTGATGTGTAGAAGAGAAAGTTTTTTTCCTGTGACGCCGCGAATGCTGTTCATCAGCGTTTTCTGACAGGTGTTTGTGTGCTATGGCAGTCGCGGTGGTGATGCCAAAGACTATAGAATACACAAGATGTGTCACTCATATAGTTTTGAATAGGGAAAAGTGTAATGGTCAATATGGTGAATGAAGCCCCGTCTTCTAGTACAGGAGCCAATCAGCGATCGATTATAGACTGAGGATTCTCCGGTTTGGCGGTTGGAGAGGTCATTGGGTATAGGAGTATATTGTCAGCGTCGAGAATGAACAGTGCTGTTGTTGTTTTTCTTGACACTATAGAAAAAGTGAATAGTGTGGTTCAAAGTGGAATAGTAATAAAAGATACTTTCACCCCAGTAATGCCTCATGTTCAACCAGCAAGGAAGATTACACTATAAAATATTCCTCCCTTTGTATAAGATGATTTAAGAACAGTTGAGGCATGAAAAAATTGTCTCTAAAATGAAAAAAATCCCCCTAGGTTGTAAGTCACCCCTTCTGAAACATGTTGTATGTTTTAGACGTCAAGTTCACATTATTTTGAAAAGTGAAACAGAAGAGCTTAGTGTGGCCTTTAAATTTATGGTTGATGATTATGACTATGTTGTATTTGCTTCGTCTAAAAACAATGTGATGTTTTGGATGTGGCCAAGAGGAGCATGTGAGACGTGCCTGTCCAGAGAGGACTGATAATGTTGCAGCCGCTAAGAATGGTGGGGGAACAGTTGTGGAAGAGCTGGTACAAGATCAAGTGATAAATGGTGGGAATTTAACAGAGATGATGGTTAAACAGGTGATTGATACAGACATGGGAGAGACAGGTGGGGATGAAGATGTAAGTGCTGAATTCAGTAATGTGGTTGAGATGGCTGAGATGGAGAAAGAGAGGGAATGTGTAATGAACTAGGGAATGAAGAAAAGGTTTTTAAAACCCCTTCAACTAAAAGGAAAAGGGCAAAGTCCAACATAGAAAGAGCTAGGAGCAGCAGCAACAAATGTGATGATGATGATGATGATGATGAACAAAGTACATTAGAAGAAGAACAAGAAGAAGACTGGCAACAAAAATAGTGGCAGACTGAGGAGTGATTAAACTTTTGGAAAAATTAGAGCTCTTCTGCAAAAGACAAAGAACATGAAAAATGTTCAAGTTGTTGATTTCTTCTCTGATCGTGAAATGTTTATTGAGTCAGTTGGAACAATGATGAGGGGTGAAGGAGCTGAACAGTTCACAGTGCAAGAGATATTTAGGCTGAAAAATGTTGTTGCCAAATTGAGACGAGAACTACAAACAGAAAATGGTTTTGAAACAACATAATTGTTTTGGTTTCATTCCTTTTAGGATTGTTTTTGCTTTGATCCTACCCTTACCACACCTATTAAGAAAAGAGTATAACACACTCAATATACATGGTGCAAGAGATATACAAAAAAGAATACTGAGTAAATTAAACACAAAAAATATAGATGTAATGTACGTACAGGAAAGTGATTGCAGCAATACCATTGATTGGGAAAAGGAATGGGAAGGAAAAGTAGTAATAACACATATGAGTTCTAGTAGAGGTGGTGGGGCTGTTTTGTTTGCCAATTTATTTATTTTTTGCCTGTATTATAATAAGTAGAAGAAGTAATAGCTGGAAGACTTGTTACAATAAAGATTGAATTGAAAAATATAAGATATATTTTATAAATGTGTATGCTCCTACAAATGGTGCAGAAGAGTTGTTGTTTTTTTTTTTTAAATAGCATAAATACAATATTACAGAACTGTAGAATTGATGATTATGTGTTTTTGGGAGATTTTAATTGTACAGAAAATTAAATATTGGATAGGAATCATGTAGAGCCTCATGCAACTTCAAGCCGAGTACTTCGTGAATTGATAAAGACACACAGTTTATGTGATATATGGAGAGAATTTAATGGCAATGTGAAACAATATACATGGCTACATACAAGAAAGAATTTCCTTTTAATGGCAAGCCTTGATAGATTTGATTGTTTTAAGCATCATGTAAAGGCTGTGAGAAAATTTGAAATTATAACAGTTGGTTTTACTGACCAATTATTTGTTTTTTTGCCAGGTTTTTATTGCGAATGTTAAGGTTAAAAGTGCATTTTGGCACCTTAATACATCATTGTTAAGTGACTTGAATTTTAAAGAAGTGTTTTGTTTCTTCTTGGATCAATTTAAATTAAGAAAGCAATGTTTTAGTCATTTAAGACAATGATGGGATTGTGGAAAAGCTAAAATAAAATTGCTTTGTCAACAGTATGCTTTCAGTGTTTCCGAAGATATTGGTCAAGCTATGAGAAAAATCGGAAATTTTAAATTCACAAGGATTGGTGAAAAAAAATTAATCAAGACAAGCTAAGAAATTAAAGTCCAAAAAAATATTTTTTTAGCAAATATGCTTGGTATAAAGGCACAAGGAGCATTGGTAAGGTCAAGGTACCAGAATATAACTCAAATGGATGCTCCATGTAAAAAAAAATTCACTCTGCAGAAAAAAAAATGGCCAATGCAAGTACATTCACTTCTTATGCTCTGAAAATGGTCAGATATTGAAACACCCAAATGATATAAAATGGAGAGCCATAAGGTTTTATAGTTAACTGTTTAAGAGTAAATATGAAGAAAATTACTTGTTATCTGCCAGTTTTTATAAAGCATTGCATAAAATTGCTGAAGACTCAAAAGTGCAACTGGACAGACCCTTGTCTAGTCAGGAGCTTCTGAATGCCCTCAGAGATATGGAGGGTGGGAAGTCTCCTGGTATTGATTGGCTCCCGGTGGAATTTTATGAGGAATTTTGGTCTGAGATTGGTCGGGACCTGCTAAGTGTTTTCAATGAGAGTCTGGGAAAGGGCTCTTTACCTCATAGTTGCAGAAGAGCAGTTATCACACTGGTTCCTAAGAAGGGTAATCTAAAGGAAATCAAGAACTGGTGTCCTGTAAGTTTGTTATGTACTGACCTGAAGACTTTTTCCAAGGCCTTGGCCAACAGACTGAAGCATGTAGTGGAACAAGTTACTTATTTGGATCAGACTTATTGTGTACCAGGTAGATCTCATTCATTCATTCATTTTCGGCTGAGTCCATTTATTAAACTGGGGTCGCCACAGAGGAATGAACTGCCAACTTATCCAGCATATGTTTTACGCAGCGGATGCCCTTCCAGCTGCAACCCATCACTGGGAAACATCCATACACACCTGACAAATTAGCTTACCCAATTTACCTATACCGCATGTCTTTGGACTTGTGGGGGAAACCGGAGCACCCAGAGAAAACCCACGCGAACACAGGGAGAACATGCAAAGTCCACACAGAAATGCCAACTGACCCAGCCGAGGCTTGAACCAGCGACCTTCTTGCTGTGAGGCGATTGTGCTACCCACTGCACCACCGTGCAGCCCCAGGTAGATCTATTTTAGATAAATTTAGTTAATTTAATTAGAAATGTTTTGGAAGTCTCAGACTTTTTGGGGGTGGATTTAGGACTTATATCAATCGATCAGCAAAAAGCTTTTGACAGAATTGAGCATCAATGTCTCTGGAAGACTTTAGAGTCCTTTGGTTTTGGGTCTAAATTTATAAAAATGATTAAAGTTCTGTACAATAATGTTAAAAGCATGCTGAACGTCAATGGTGGTTTAAGTGCACTCTTTAATATTAGCAGAGGTTTATGACAAGGGTGCAGGCTCTCAGGGATGTTATATTCCCTGGTTATTGAACCAATGCTAGCTAAATTAAGGAGCAAGATTATGGGTTTATCATTACATTGTACAGAGTCACAGCATAAACTGTCAGCATATGCTTATGATGTAATAATCTTGGTTAATTGTCAAAAAGTTATTGATGTTTTGGTCTCTGTGGTTAAGAATTTTGGTTTAATTTCATCAGCTCATTTACTCATGTTTTCCCCATGTTCGCGTGGATTTTGCTCTGGTTTCCCCCACAGTTCAAAGACATGTGCTATAGGTGAATTGGATGAACTAAATTGGCCATAGTGTATGAGTGCATGTGTGAATGTGAGAGTGTGTGGGTGTTTCCCATTACTGGGAAAGGCATCAGCAATGTTTCCCATTGCTGGTAGGGCATCAGCTGTGTAAAACATATGCTGAAATAGATGGTGGTTCATTTCGCTGTAGTGACCTTATTATACTATGGAGACATGTTAATACGTGGCTGTCAATCAATTCGGTGGGTGGAGAAAACTTCAGTTTGGATGTAAAAAGATAATTCTATATATGCTTGTTTTTCAGTAAACATATGTTGCTTTTTTGTGTCTGGTGATAAAAAAAGAAAAATCTGTCAGACACTATTGACAGTTATATTTTAGCAATACAAAACTTTAAGTATTATTCATAACAGGCACATAGCAGAAGATAAAATTCCACACGACTTGCATGTCACCACACTCTAAGAGGCACCCAGATATCAGCTCACACTAAGACATGCTGAGAATAGAAGATCAAAGTCTTACAACATGAGTTAGGAAGAAATCCTGAGGGAGCTAGATAAAATCCATATTACACCACCATGCAGAACATAGTTCTCGTCCAAAGTCTATTTAAAAAAAGAAGAAGTTGTTATTCGGTTGTATGCCCTTTGCCCTTCAGAGCTGCTTTAATTCTTCAGGGCTTAGATTCATCAAGGTGCTGGAAAGATTTCTCTGAGATATTGGTCCACACTATCGTGGCTAACACCATGTCTGATGGCCTCTGGCCTCAATAAGGCATTTCTGTCCATACGCTCACTGGATGTTTTCTCTTAATCAGACCATTCCCTGCAAACCCTAGAGATGGTTGTTTGTAAAATAATAACCAGCTAGATACTCAGAACAACCCATCTGGAGCCAACAGCCAAGCCACTTTTGCTTAAATCATTTAATGATGTGTTTGCACTTGGCAGATTCGGGTCGATTAGAATGAACTCTGGTGTGATTCCTGAGTATCTAGCTGTGTTGGTATGCTTTATTTGAACAGCTGGTGAGTGCTGCTATCCAAAATGTGGTGTGCACCAATCAACAATATAAGTTGTTAATTTCTGTCATGTTCTTATGTATTTAATATATGTCATGGTCACACAAGGAAGAGAGGACAGGTAGTTAGAATTTGTGGTGTTTATTTACACAGTAGTGTGACAACACACTATGTGCGGAAGGTGAGGACAAAACACTGGTGAGCGCAGAGTGCGGAAGGGGAAGACAATATACAGTTCGTGGAGGATACTAAGAGTCACTTGCCTTAATGTAGCAATCAGACTGATAACAGGAGTCGGACTCGAGGTTTCCTTGAAGGATAGATGAGAACGCAGGATAAGAAGGATGATCGCTGTGTAGAGGTGACCATCAAATGTTGATTCCAGCCGGTGAGTGAATGAGTGAGGTGAGCTTATGTAGTGCGTGGGTGATGGCTGGAGCAGGTGAGTGTGATTATGTGAGCAGGTGTACGTGATCAGTAATCGGGTGATTGTGTGCGGTGTGTAGTGGATGGTGACTGGGGCTGATGGAACGTGCAGAGGGTGTGACAGTACCCCCACCCCCCCCTTCCCAGGGTGACTCCTGGCACACTAGACCGGCGGCGAGGACGACCACGGCCTCTGGGAGCTGGGCGGTTGAGATGTTGGCGGTGGAATTCCTCGAGGAGAGTAGGGACTAAGACGTCATCTCGGGGTGTCCATGACCTCTCCTCGGGACCAAATCCCTCCCAGTCGATGAGGCATTGGATGCGGCCGTCCCGCCGCCGGGAGTCGAGAATCTTCTGGACTCTATAGATGTTCTCTCCCAGTTACGGTTCTGTGGAAGGAGGAGGAACAGGGTCAGTGTAAGGTTTGAGTAAGGACACACAAAAGGCTGAGGATATGCGTGAATGTGGAGGTAGGTTGAGGCAGTTTGTGACTGGATTTATTCATGAGTGTATGGTGTATGGCCCTATGTAGCAGGGACTCAGCTTCTTGCAGGGCAGTCGGAGGCGGATGTTCTTTGTGGACAGCCAGACGTTGTCTCCAGGGTGGTAGACAGGGTTGGGTAGCCTGCGGCAATTGGCGGTGTCAGTGTGCCTCCGAACTGCTTGCTGGAGATGGACGTGAGCTAAGTCCCACACCCTCTCGCTCTCCTGGAACCAGTGATCTACCGCGGGTACCTCAGAGGACTCGCCGGTCCATGGGAACAGTGCGGGTTGGTAACCTAGGACACATTGGAAAGGTGTTAGTCCGGTGGAGGCTAGCCATAGGTAGTTTTGGGCATACTCGGCCCACGGTAGGTACTGGCTCCAGGTATTCTGGTGTTGGGCACAGTATGTTCGGAGGTAACGGGAGATCTCTTGGATCTTCCGTTCGGTCTGGCCATTGGTCTGAGGGTGGTATCCGGAGGAGAGGCTGATGGTGATACCCAGGAGTTGGAAAAAGGCTTGCCAGACCCTGGAAATAAACTGTGGACCTCGGTCCGATACTATGTTCTCTGGTAGGCCATGGTTGCGGAAGACGTGTTGGAAGAGGGAGTCTGCGGTTTCTAAAGCCGTGGGAAGTGTCTTGAGTGGGATGAGTTTGCAGGCTTTTGAGAAGCAATCCACGACCACCAGTATGGTGGTGAAGCCTCGAGATGGAGGTAGGTTGGTGGCAAAATCAATACCTAGATGTGTCCAGGGTTGGCGAGGAATGGGTAGTGGTTGCAATTTTTCTTCAGGGAGTCGGTGTGGGGTGGTAGTGATGGCACAGAACGAACACCCCCGAACATACTGGGAGACATCTCGGGCCATGCCCGGCCACCAATATTTCTCCTGTAGGAGCGAGAAGGTTTGCCTGCTGCCCAGATGTCCTAAGCCGAGGGATGTGTGTGCACTACTGAGGAGCGGGAGTTGACTGGCGGGTACGTAGGTTAGGCCTTGGGGAAGTTCAGGCGGTCCTGGTTCCTCGAGGGTAGCATCATGGATCTCCTCATCCATCTTCCATAGGATGGGTGCTACGAAGATTGAAGGAGGTAGGACGGGTTCAGGAGTGTCTTGGATGGGGTCAAGTGAGTGCATGCGGGACAAGGCATTGGCTTCACAGTTCTTGAGTCCCGGCTGGTAGGTGATGATGAAGTGGAAAAGTGCGAAGAAGAGTGACCATCGTGCCTGTCGGGCATTAAGACATTGAGCGGAGTGAAGGTATTGCAGGTTTTTGTGATCAGTGATGACGGTGAAGGGGAATTGAGCTCCTTTGAGCCAGTGCCCCCACTCCTCGAGGGCCAGTTTTATGGCGAGTAGTTAGCGGTCCCCAATCCCATAGTTTTGCTCCGCAGGGCTTAGTTTCCAGAAGTAGTACGCACACAGATGGAGAGCTTTGGGTTCACCAGACCATTGGGAAAGTACAGCACCTACTCCCACATCTGCCGCATCGACTTCAACGGCGAAGGGCCGTGTAGGATCGGGGTGCTTGAGGATGGGTGCCAAGGTGAATTTGCTCTTGAGGAGCGTGAAGGCGTGACGAGCTTCAGAGCCATAGGAAATGGTTCGCTTTCCTCCTTTAAGGAGGGATGATAAAGGTGCTGAGAGGAGGCTGTAGTTCTTAATGAACCTCCGGTAGAAATTAGCGAAACCAAGGAACCTCTGGAGCTCTTTAACTGTCTGGGGCTCCTTCCAGTTGGTCTTAGCCTCTACCTTGGCAGATTACATTTGGACCCCTGCAGTGGAAATCATGTACCCGAGGAAGGAGATGGTGGAGCGGTGGAACTCGCACTTCTCGGCTTTCAGTTATAGGTGGTGCTCCTTGAGGCGATGAAGTACCTGCCACACATGAGTACGGTGGTCCTCTAGGTTGCGAGAGTATATAAGGATGTCGTCGATGTACACTATGACTGAGTGGTGAAGGAGGTCTCTGAAGATGTTGTTCATAAAGTTCTGAAACACAGAAGGACTGTTAGCAAGTCCATAGGGCATCACCTGGTACTCATAGTGGCCAGTGGAGGTAATGAAGGCGGTCTTCCACTCATCTCCTTCTGGGATACGGATGAGATTGTAGGTGCTGCGGAGGTCCAGTTTGCTGAATACTCGTGCCTTCCCGGAGCTTCTCAAGAGCTGCTGGCACGAGTGGTAGCGGGTAGGCAAACTTGATGGTGGCCTCGTTCAGCACCCGGTAATCTATACACGACCTGCTTTATACTGAAGACGTCGAGGAAGGAGTGGTAGGTAGAGGGAATGGTGTTGGTGAAATCTGTCGTCGAGCTCCCCATGACGGCAGCATGAAGGGGGAGTGATGAGTGGCTTGGTGTGGTTTTAGGCATGGAAGGCAGGTGGGCATGTTCAGTACATGACTCACTCCATTCCTGGATTTCCACGGTGCTCCAGTCTATGGTGGGTTGGTGCTAAATAAGCCAAGGTCTGCCCAGTATCACATCGACTTTAGCCCTCGGTAGGACCAGCAGGGTGATCTTTTCTGTGTGGCGAGGAGGAGTAAGGAGTGTGACTTGGTGGGTTCGCCTGGTGATCTTACCATCGCCCAATGGTGAGTCCTGTATGGTGTAAATCTGGTACCTGGTTTCGTTGAGTACGGTGGGTATACGATGTTTGGCGACAAAGTGAGAGGAGATGAAATTTTCTGCCTCTCCGGAGTCCACCAGGACATTAATGGGGAAGGTACAAGAGTTAATGGTTAGGGAGGCGGTGATATGAGGTATGTTGGAGACAGAAGGGGTGATGGAGAAGGTACTCACCATTGGACGAGGAGGGTGAACTGGACACCCGGAGATGAGGTGGGTGGCTTCTCTACAGTATAGGCAGAACCCATTGTGTATTGGCGTTGACGTTCTCTGGCGGATAAATGGTGAGTGTCTGTTTCCATGGGTTCGTCAACGGCAGGAGGCGGCGATGGACGACAGTACAGAGATATGCTGGGATTAGGCGTGGTGGTAGGACAGGCCGTGAGGTGTTGGGATACGCTGATCGCCTTTTTTATGAAGACTTCCAGATCTGCACTGTCATCATAGATTATCATGTGGTGGCGAATATTGGGTTTCAGTCTGTGTTCGCCATTTCGACGAATGAGTCCATCGCAATCCCGGAAGTGGTAGCGTTTGCTTCCATGTATGATCTGGGAGCGTTTGTGGGGCTGGAATCCTGTCACGGTCACACAAGGAAGAGAGGACAGGTAGTTAGAATTCGTGGTGTTTATTTACACAGTAGTGTGACAACGCACTACGTGCGGAAGGTGAGGACAAAACACTGGTGAGCGCAGCGCACTGAGTGCAGAAGGGGAAGACAATTTTCAGTTCATGGAGGATAGTGAGAGTCACTTCCCTTAATGTAGCGAGCAGACTGATAACAGGAGTCGGACTCGAGGTTTCCTTGAAGGATAGATGAGAACGCAGGATAAGAAGGATGAGCGCTGTGTAGAGGTGACCATCAAACGTTAATTCCAGCCGGTGAGTGAATGAGTGAGGTGAGCTTATGTAGTGCGTGGGTGATGGCTGGAGCAGGTGAGTGTGATTATGTGAGCAGGTGTACGTGATCAGTAATTGGGTGATTGTGTGCAGTGTGTAGTGGATGGTGACTGGGGCTGATGGAATGTGCAGAGGGTGTGACAATATACTTAATTTGGTATGTATGTATTTATTTATTATGGTTTTGTTAATTGAGTTAATAAATGAGAGGTTAGGGGATGGGATTAACAATGGACAATACATTACTGTTTACCTCTCAATATTTAATTTGTATTGTCATACAAATGACCAATAAAAAAAGATTTAAATAAGTTGTTAATTTCTGTAATGGAAGTGTTACAGTGGAAGTGTTTTTTTTTAGCTCAGTGTGTTATTAATGAAATGTATGTTTTCTGAATGAGATTAGTTGTCAGTGTTTTGGTGAATCCAGCTTATTTGAGACGTAAATGATCTTTTGTTGGTCTGGGTTTTGAGCTTTAGAGGTGAATTGTTTATTAGAGTCATGTTGTTGGTAATGCACACTATGTGAACAGTTTTGAAAATGGGGTTTCAGAATTGCATTGTTAGCACTTAAAAAAGATGTGCCTAACAAAGTGGTTGATTAGTATAAGTTGAACAAGATACAAATGCTTATTTATATTCAAGCTGTAGTACAGGCACTCATCTAAGTGGCCACCCATCAGCAGTGCGCTGAACTGGGTCAGGTGTTTTCTGCTTCAGGTGACTGAACTGTTGCTGTGGACTGGGTTATTATCAAGGGGACATATTGCTGCTACGGAGATACACACACAAACATTAAGACACGTCACCGCAAGACACCATCTCTCTAGGGCAGCTATGCTCCAGAAAGTACCATAGATGCTCTTGTATCCTCCTGGGCAGTTGCTGCTTGTGAGCTAGGAACTCATTATTGCAGCATGATGTACGTTAAACAAAATGGATGCTTTTGGCAATTTTAAATTTCACAGGAGGATTTTATGAGAACAACTCATAAAACAGAATGAAGAGCAAATTAGTCTCTGTAACATACTACAACTGTGTATAGACGTGTGAGAGTGTATATGAAGGCAAAATTATTAGCCCTCCTGTGAAGAATGTTTTATTTATTTGTTTTTCTCAGGTGATGTTTAAGAGAGCAAGAACATTTTTACAGTATTTGCTATAATGTGTTTTTCTTCTTTTTATATTAGTTTAACAGTCTATATTGTAAAAGCGCTATAGAAATAAAGATTAATTGAATTGAAATATTTTTAAGGTCAATATTATTAGCCCCCTTAATAAATAAATCACTGATGTCCAATAAATTGCCTAATTAACCTTTCTTGACTAGTTAAACTAATAAATCTAGTTACACTTTTAAATTGCACTTTAAGCTCAGTATCAATATCTTGCAAAATTACTTGAAAAATATTAAATGCTGTCAGCATGGCAAAGAAAAATAAAATGTTTAAACTATTATGTTGAAAAATGTGCAGTAAAAAATTGTCTCTTTTAAACAGCACTCTGGAATATAAAAAAATTTGGTAAAAAATAATAATTTTTTTACAAATAAATTTAACCTTTGCTGTATATAATATTTGTTAAAATCTTTTAAAAAAAATCTTTCAAGCTGTTCATAATGTAATGTTTTCATGTATGCTTTTTACAATTAAAAAATATATATTTTTACACTTTCAAGTTTTAGTTTGATAACAATTATGATATATTTTAATATACTGTTTAATAAATTGTTAAGCCTGTTCATTTATTTTAGCAGAGAAATTTAATTTATGACCATACAAGCCATACAGAAAGAAAGAAATAAAGAAATAAAGAAATAAAGAAAGAAAGAAAGAAAGAAAGAAAGAAAGAAAGAATGAATGAATGAATGAATGCTGGTTCTCAGTGATTTTTGAGCAGTTTCCTAAAACTTTCCATGATCTTTCCTCACAGTCGTTCCTGTCCTCATTTTTCACCTCCCTGGTTTTGTATCTGCAGTGCTTGCGGCTCCAGTGCTCTCGTCTTCCCCAGGGGCCTCACAGAAACCCCTCGACGACATCCATACACCTGTCGTCTCTCACAAAGACACACACACATACACTCTTGACAACATACTGGGACAGAGCGTGTGACAACAGTGCCCTCTACAGAAACGAGCACACACACACTTTTTGCACAAGGAGATCAGGGAGTGTCCAGGGTTTTTAGATGACATGCAACCTTGAAAACCATGATGGATGCTTTAAATTATTTATATCAGGAGGTTGTTAGATACTTTTTTGCTTCAGTGAGCATTTTTAAGGTAGACACATGCCATAAAATGTTGGGTTTAACAACTACAACAACAGCAACTATAATAATAATAATTACGGTGCAGCACGGTGGTGCAGTGGATAGCACAATCGCCTTACAGTAAGAAGGTCGCTGGTTCGAGCCCCAGCTGGGTCAGTTGACATTTCGGTGTGGAGTTTGCATGTTCTCTACGTGTTTGCGTGGGTTTTCTCCGGGTGCTCTGGTTTCCCCCACAGTCCAAAGACATTCTGTATAGGTGAATTGGATAAGCTAATTTGGCCATAGTGTATGTGAGTGTGTACAAGAGTGTGTGGGTGTTTCCCAGTGTTGGGTTATGGCTGGGCTGGAAGGGCATCCGCTGCGTAAAACATGCTGGATAAGTTGGCGGTTAATTCTGCTGTGGCGACCCCAGATTAATAAAGGGACTAAGCCGAAAAAAGAATGAATGAATGAATGAACATTAAAATAATGTAGAAAAGATTTGTGGTTTAAATGAAATACAATGAAAAATAAACACATTTTATAAAATATAACACTAATAAATGGAAATATCCATAATCAAAAAATGAAATGTTAGTGCATGTACTTCGTTCATTTTTAAGCCGTTTGTAAGCCACTTTAAGCTACTACTACTTATAATAATAATAAAATGAAATAAAATTGGAACATTTGGAATTTCCTGTGTATTTTAATTACAAAACTTTAATTTAATTTTTATTGAAAGCTTTCATTTTGAGATCAAATTAATTTGTAAACAAATGTGAAATACTAGTTTATACCAGCAACATAATAGTAATAATGTTATTTCAATATGATGCTCAATTTACTTGGTTTTAAATAAGGTTTACTGAAAAAAATACTATGAAATAATATTAAATATCTATCTTTATAATTAGTAATATAATAAAAACTTTGGAAATACAGTAAATCTAAAAAGAATTCTAAAATGATATAATTTGTGCAATATTTGTAGGTTTAAATGTGTAAAGGAAATTAAATATAAAATTAAATAATAGAAATCTAAAATAGAACAAAAAATACATGCAAACTATACATACAATTAAATGTTTTTAAAACACTTTATTGTAGAGCAGACGAGATATGGAAAATCAGTTTTATCTTGATTAAAAAGCTGACAATCCATATAGCAAGACAGGCATATGTTTATGTATCGTGAGAGAGCAATCTGAAATCAAAGCATACACTGTCCCAGAAATCATCAGACAGCTCTTCTCCTCTCATCCGTCTCTCCACCCATATGTCACTCCATCTTGCAGTCAGTATGAAATGTCAGCAGCATCAATCTTCAAGCAGAGAGTACTGATATGTCTAACCCTGCGTGAAGTTCAGGACCCCAGGTAATAAACATCCTGACAGCTATGATGGCCTTCAGTCACTTTTAGCATCGCCAAAAACACAAATGAGAGGAAAATATGAGCCATGTACACACACACACACACACACACACACACACACACACACACAGTTTGGTTTTGTTATTTATGAGGATTCTCCATAGGTGTAATGTTTTTTTTTTTACTGTAAAAACTGCTTATTTTATAGTCCTACCACTTAACCAAACCCTCACAATCCTATGGAAAATGTTGAATGTAAGAAGACTGTTACATATGTTTTTATTTTTTTTATTTAGAATTACAAGGACACAATGTATGTCCTTGAAAAGCCAACTTAATTGAGTACAATAAATAGGCCTTGCCCATGTCATTATATAATTTTGTGTGGGCTTATAAACCACATAAACATGTGCAGACACACATCAGTATTGATGGTTTACAAGGACTCTCCATAGGTTGTTTTACAATGTACATCATACATGGCCTTGCCCTACGCCTACACCTAAAACATAACCCAACCAAATTTTGAATGTCAAAACCCCCCTGTAAAGTATGATTTATCAGCGTTTTGTATTAAGGCATGTCCTCATAAACCACATCAATGTTTTGATACCTAGGTCATACCAATGTCATTATACAAATGTCTGTCATTGTAAACCACTAAAAACTGTGGAAACACACCATTCTCAGCTCTCCAGTGCAGTAGACACTGTGTATATCTGTGTCTTCAGCCTCCTCTTCATCTCTCTTATCATTTGACAGAGGGCCAGAGGGTAACAGCAATACACCGTCATCCAGTCCTCACACACATTGCCCTGGGAGACAAACACAGAACACACTAATGCATTCCTAATTTAATGGAGCCTGACAAATTAAGGTTTGTAGATTGCTAAGTAAGGATACTTTTTCCTGATATTGATTTAACACCCCCATTTAAGTATAGCTATGGAATTTAATTTAGGAGGCATAATCTAACTGTCAAATACTGAATGTGTTTTATTTTTAGCACAAGAAGGATATGATTAGATGAATCAAAAATAAATTTCCCAGGTGACTACATTCCAGTGTTCAACAGAATGTCTACAGGAACATCTAAGTTGAGCTTGCGGTTTCCACATGAAGGGAAGTTTTATGGCAAGCACATCCATCTTAAATTCAGTGCTGATATCTCTGTTATTTCAGGGGGGTTTTTTTAAATGTTTTTTTGTTTTCATTTTTCATAAAAAATTTTTAAAAGTTGGGGCATTTTGCAAAATGCAAAGAAATCAAGAATCTTAGATTAGATTTTTTTTTTTTTTTGAATGACTATAAAAAGTACAAAGATAATATTTGATGACAAGTGTTATTGATGACAAACATGAAAGCATTTTGCAAATGTGTATGTAAAAAATGGGACAGAGGCAGAGTTGCCATCAGCTAAAAATTATACATAGATTTAATTTAAAAAATAAAAATGTTTATACAGCATAACATGTATTTGATCAGTCAATACAGTGAACCATTTTCTGTGTTAATTCTCATTAACCCTCATTTATTTGACATTAAATAAATATCAATATTAAATATATGAATCACATATTGGTGATTTTATTCCATTTTACAAAACATTCCAATTAGTGATTTATTGTTTTAGGGGTCACAGAAAGTTTAGAATTTGACCTTGTCAGTTTAGTTTTTTCTTTTTTATTATTATATTTACTGCCTTGATTATGAAATATCAAACCATTTTTTAAAGAAATGTCACAGTATAAGAAAGTTAAGCAAAGTACTGGGACAAAACCTAATTCTGTGGTTTAAAATTTGCATAAACATTTAAAACACATGGCAGTAAACATATGACATTTGATAATAACCATACAAGTTAAATGTAAGCAGGGTTGGATATTAAATTTTGAAATAGATAAATTATTCAAATAAAATAATAACATTATTATTTTTTTAAGTGTTGAATGGGGGCATACAGTACATGAATAGAAATGATCTTTTGCATTAAGGGCTGATATTTGTAGCTCTGTTGAGTTTCTGGGCTATTTTTGACCTTTGTAAGGGAAGTTTTTAGAATTACCAAATTAATTATATCTGTGCTGTCTTTTAAAAATGATTGAGTTACTTCAATCATTTACACTCTTTACAGAGTAGGGTTGATATTATGACATAAAGCATTATTGTTTATATTTTTTGTTGTTGTAATAATAATTGTGGTTCTTTAATCAAACATCATCTACAAACATTAGTTCATTAAATTAGCATGAGTTATGCACTGTAGAGTTACAATGACTGAAGCTAAAAAATAATTACTTATATTGTGTCTGCACTTTGTTGAGAAAATTAGGAGTTCAGAGTATTGAGTCAGCACACACACTCAACCAAACTAGCAATTTTAGTTAACAAATGTTATTTCAGTAGACAAATAATTGAATAACACAATAATAAAATAAAATGTGCCAACTCAAAATATAATAACTACATGTGATGTAAATACTATTTAATGTTCATAATGTCATTTTTTCTCCATATGTGGTCAAATATTGATCTCAAATTGTAATAACAATTATTACATTATGAGAAATGCATGAAATCATACACTTACCAAAAATATTTTCACATTGTTATGTATATTTAAATACACATTCAATATTAATAATAATAATAATAATAATAATAATAATAATAATAATAATAATAATAATAATAATAATAATACAAAACTACAAATGTACAAGTAAAATTTGAACATCAATATAACTGATTCAGAATTTCATAGAGTAATGGGGATTAGCACATTTGACTCATAGTGACTAGCTACATGTTAATAATAATTAACTATGTGTTATGGCTACATGCTACATGTCCATATGGAGTATGTTAGCATAACCTAGCCACATGTTAAAACATGCTAGTAACATTGAGTCGAAGGCTAAACTATTTAATGTCATACTGCAAATCTGTCATGTTCACCTGATTAGCATGTTGCTAGCATTTTTAGTCATTTAGTCTTTTATTAATTTGTAAAATTAGGAAAGAAATGAATTCCCTATAGGAGATAACTCTTAAATAATGTCAATTAAATTTTTTATTTTCCACCTGAATAACACAGTAAGAAATGCAAAATCATTGACAAACAAATAAACCTGCAACACTAAATGGTGAGATTGTGAGGATGTGGCAAAAGAAACTATAATGATTAAGTATATGAAACATTTGTGACCCGGCAAAACAAAACCCAAAGCTACAGTTGAAGTCAGAATTATTATTATATTTTTATATGTATATTTTTTCCCGCAATTTTTGTTTAACGGAAAGATTTTTTTTCAACAAATTTTTCAAAAGAATAGTTTTGATAACTAATTTCTAATGACTGGATTCTTTTGTCTTTGCCATGATGACAGTACATAATATTTTACCTGATATTTTTCAAGATACTAGTATTCAGGCTAAAGTGGAATTTAAAGACTTAACTAGGTTAATTAGGCAAGTTAGGTTAACAAATTGTATAACAGTGTTTTTTTTCTCAGAAGATAACATAATACAAATTTTTCTTTAAGGTAAATATTTTTTTTCAAATGTAAATGAAGGTGTATGCTATACAGTGGGTTGTTTATTGCAGAGCTCCTCTATTAAAAACCTGAATGCCATTAAGTGTCACTCACTCATTTTATGTCATTTCAAATGCAAAGGTTGTGCAACTTGACATAACCAAGACAACATAACTTAAATCTGTTATGAAGTCATTCTAATAGTGTCAGGAATATGTTTCAAATAAAAATAACAAAATGCATCGTCCTAAATATTTTTAACATAATTTTTATTAAATGTGTTATTGCTCTGTCAAATAATTTCATAACAGGGTCATTAATGACATTACACAGTAAAAATACTGCTATACAATGCATGACACAATTATAATGGCCTCATGATGGCCAAATTATGTTGTCTTGGTAATGTCAAGTTGTCGTGACAAAGACAAGTTATAATGTATTTGGTTATGTCAAGCTGTTATAAAGATATCTCAAACAATGTAACTGTGGCATTTAAAATTGTGATTATAAAGGTTTCTTATCAATATTTTGCCCCCTAATCTTAAATTTGTAGGTCATTTTTGCCACACGTCCCCCTTAATATGACACTGAAGACATCTAACTAACTGATATTCTTGCAAAAAATGTCTTACCTAATGTTTATATTACAAAAAATAATATCATCCAGTTCACTTTGTCAGTTAATTCACTAGCTGTTGCTTGATTCAAGGGATATCTACTGGTGAAATACACAGCTCTTGGAGATTTCCAGATATTTACAGTCCTGCTGAATCCTTACCCTGATCTTAAAGCGCTCTCTGATGCCCACCCTCATGGCAAAGGTAGAGCCGGGCAGCAGAGGCAGACACATGCATTCTCCATACTGATGAGCCAGACTCAGATCCAAACAGCACGGCACAAACGCGCCCATCAGCACTGCACAAATAATGGAAGAAATGCTTTGAAACATGGGCTGAGAGAAATTCAGAGCACTTCAAAAAAGGATTCAATTCAGATAAATATGGATCTGAAAGATAAATCTTGGGAAAATTACGATTTTCTTTCATGCCCAGGCCTACTCTAAGTTAATGGAAAATCCTTAACTGTGTGTCATCATTAAGGATAGCCATTAACGTTGAATGATTTTGAAGCGGAGTAATTACTCATGGTTATAGTAAATGCATATAAATACATGGCAGAGAACATAAGCTATACTAAGGCCCTGTATTGACCAAATAACAGTCTGAACCATGAGATACTTTATTTATAACTATGTAATTTGTAAAGTACATGTTCTAAGGAAGTATGTATTTAAGCATACCATACACCTTTTACAACTGTAATTATTTTACTGACTATTTTATTGTTTTCTACATTTTTACATAAGCCCAACATGGTATGGTAAGGGACAAGTCTTTGTCCTAAAAAGACGTAAAAATAAGAATTAATTCATTCTGCAATTTTGACAATTTCAATTGATTTGTTTTTGCTTTTTTATTTATTTATTTTTTTTTATATAATGCAAGAGGCTTCGTGGGGTGACCAACAATGAAATTTTCTGAGGCTTCAAATCAACATTAAACCTAACTGAGTTCTTGGCCAGTTTCATTAGTTTTTCGTTTTCTATTTTCTTGTAAAGTACAAAGCAAATCAGTGTTAATATATTTAAATTACAATGATTTAAAAGAATTAAAAATAAAAACATTCTGCATGAAATTGTATTGCTATCAGTTTCCTGAAATAATTACAATTTTAATTCTCATGACTGTATTTTTTTAGTGAAGGTAACTTTATGCTACAATGCTAGCTTGCAAATTGAATTTGGCTTTACATTAAATCTGACAATGTGGTTGTTTTTCATAATTAACAAATTATTATCTCACAACTCTCAAACTTTCTTTAATTTTTAATATTTATTTTATGAATTTAGATTTAATATATCAAATTATTGTACATCACAAAGCAACTATAACAAAGCATGTTTATGCTTTTGACTTTTAATTTGACTTTTATTGCAAATATGTTTATGTTACTGCAAATACTGCTTCTCACACTTACAAAATACACATTTGACCTTTTATGTCAAAATCTTGAAGTCACAATGGAACTTTTTAATCATGCACAGTAAGGCTGTGATTTTTTATAAAACATTTTACCTCTGTGGCTGCTTCAGGCAACTGTCAGCTTTTTCCTTTACGAACTTTGAAAGTGTTACAATAAAACTTTATATCTTAAGTTTAAGTCTTGCAATATTGACTTTGTTTCTTGTAGTTGCAATTACTTACAATGTTGCTTTATGCAACTTTTTTTTTTATCTTGTAACTAGATCTTTCCTATAATTACATGCTAATAATTGCTATTCTTTACATACATGTATGTCATAATGTAATGACATCTTGCAAATAAAATTGAATTGTTTCTGGCAATCACAACCATCTCACAATTAGAATTTTGTTTCTTGCAAATGTATGCATATAAATGTCGACTCTGTATCTATAGCTTTTCCCACAGTTGTCACAATGCTGCTTTTGGTCACACTTTATATTAAGTGGGCTTAATTAATAACTCTACATTTAAATTATTCATTTGGTACAATTTACTTATGCAGATATTATGTTTTTTGGTAACTACATTGCCAACCCATCCATTACACCTTAATCTACTATCTTTACTATCTATCTTTTTAACTACCCTTACCACCAAATCAGCCCCTAAACCTACCTGCATCCCACCGCAACAAGTGTTGTTCAATACAAAAATGAACACAATAAGCACATTGCACTTATTTTCTTTCATGAAAGTATCTAGTAGTATAGGTCACTTAAAATAATGTGGCACCCAAACTTGTTTGTTCCAGTTTTTTATCTAAAAATGTTCATGAATCATGTAACAATGTGATGTAATGAGTTTAACACTTGTAGGAAAGACTTTGTTTCTCATATCTCACATTGTTTTTTATGTTGTTGGGTTTTTTTTTTTGCTCAGAACTTGCAAATGTTTCTTGCAATTGTAAATTTAAAAAAACAACAACAATTCTTAGTTTTGACAGTCTTTCTTACTTACGGATATAGACTATAGAGTCTTTATTCCAGCAAATTAATTATTTTCCTTTCCTAAGTTCAAAGTAGAGTGTATTGTGTGATACAGATTGAAGTTTTTGTTAAGCCACATTATTATTTACCTTTTTATAAGTTGGAATGTTTTTTTTATTGTTTCATTGTGTGTGCATACTTTTTAAAATATAATTGTTTTTGTCTTTTTTTTTTTACTGTAATTTGCCATAAAATGCATTTAAAAAACAAACAGACAAAAACAAAACATGTTTCTGGCCACTTTTCTGGACTCAAAATGTTATTCTACAGTATATATCGTAATACAACACCAGTGGTTTTTAAAAGGTGACCAAAAATGATTTTGGATTTGCATCTTAGTAAGAACAAAGTCCAACTTTAAAGTGCTAAAAAAAATAATCAAACATTTCCTCTTACACGTGCTCGCATCACTACACACATCAAACAGTCCTGTGCTCCAGTCTCCTCCTGTCTGAGTGATGGTGGTCACCGTCGTTGTCGTTTCACCAAGGCCAGGTTGAGTCAGCACTGGAAGCTCCATCTTTTCACTTCCTGTTGGGTTTGCCTCAACATCCTCTGCACCAGGAGAGTCCATTTAGATCTAAAAGCGGTCACACTTTATTTTAAAGTATAATTCACCCTCTTAACAAACCATTAACTAAGACTTTTATCTCAATAAACTGCTTATTAGCTGCTTACTAATAGTTAGTAAGCTAGTAGTTGGGTTTAAATATGGGTAGGATCACGGATGTTAAATAAGATCATACTTTGTGCTATTAAACCGTTAATATCTTAATTACAGGCAGGTATAAGCCAGTAGTAATCCACAAAAACATTACTAAACAATAGCGGTTTAAGATAAAAATGCAGAGAGAAAGTCATATAAAGAAGTAAGCTTCACCTGACTGACAGTGACAGCACTGTGGCAATAAACAAAAGAAATGCATAGTAATGAGGGTGGACGCTTACTTGGTGAATGTTAAAGTGCCTCAGAATAGTTCCTCACGGTGACAACAGACTGAGGGAAAAGACAGGGTGAGTTTCCTTTGGTGACAGTGTTATGCTCTTTCTGATAGCTGCTTGGCCAAGAAGCCTTGACAGAAAGCTGCTGTGAGCTGATAAGCCTTCACACACACACACACGCACACACGCACACACGCACACACGCACAGAGAAGACCCGCACACACAAATGAAAACATCTCTCATGTGCATTCAAATACAAACCCTCAAGGTCACATACACCTTACTGTTAACACAACAGCAGATATCATTTAAAATTCTCAAACACAATAATACATCTTACCTTTTTGGGGCCACCGGCCAAGTTACAAAAACCCCAATGTTACTTACAATGCACACAGAAAATATGTGTTAAACAAAACCTAGCAAGTGACACCTCAAATAGGGAACAAGAGTTTACCAGTGATCCAGCCTGAGTGGGATGTTACATAAACTCACCCCAAGAGCAGCAATGCAGAATCGCACGTTCTCTTGAGGTTAATGTCTCGCATCATTTCCTTTTGTACTGCAGCTAACGCACACCAAACTGGGTCATCTCCATTACCGAGACATTTTATGTAGCTGTCATATGTAAAATGGCTCACATATGTTTGCCACCCAAGTCTCTTCAAGTTCCCTGCAAGCATCCATCTGTGGCTGATCTCATCTACACTTGCATCCGACTGTAAAAACGAGACTCCTCCATATCTGTTATATGGGCTGGCTGGCCAAAAAGAAAAAAAGACAACCGCTTCCTAGTTCCCACATTATTTGCTATTTGATTCAACTCATTTTAAATAAGTAGTTTGAAGAAGCAGCAGAAGTCATGTTTTGAGTGTAGAGTTAGCTCAACGTAAATTATTGAATCGAACAAGACAATTAGCATCTTGCTCAAATATGTTTAAAAAGAGTTTCAATAATTTTTCTATTTAAAGTTTGATGATTCTGTAGTTACCTTGTGTATTAAGACCGGTGTAAAATAAAACGTTGCTATTTCCTAGGTCAATATAGCTCATTCTGGTATAATAATCAAGGAACACATGCAGCTCTGTTACCTGGTTACCTAGCTGGGGACTATTTTCAGGCCCCACTTAATATTGATGTGCCTGCTGAAGCCAAGAGCAAGAAGCTAATGGTATAATATGATTCAATGAGTTATGGCAAGCTAAGCTAAGTCTTCTCACTAGACTCTAAACCAATTTTCGATTAAAAAATGGGGTGTGAACCTTTAATGAATTATCAAATTAATGTTAATGGTTTTAATCAAAGTATCCAACAGTTATTTTTTATACCTTTTTTTCCACTTTTGACTAATAACACTGAGCACTTTTTTTTATTTATATCAGTAGCAAATCATGAAGAAAAAAATACTAAAATGCCAGCAATTCCCAAAAATGAGTCAGTAACATCCCAACATTTGCATTCAAAATTATTCAAATAAACAAAATGTAAATTGTATTTGCATACATTTATTAAGTTCACTAAATACATTTCATCTGAGAGGGGAAAAAAGGAAAAAATATTGATGTCTTAATGAGGTGTACCTGACAAACATACAGGCATTTAATAAACAATCTATTGACCTGATCATGTTTTTTTTCATGGCTGGCTGCCAATAGCTGGCAATTGTAAATTCAGGACGGATGTTAAAATTTCAGTAATATCCAACAGGTAGAATAAATGTTATGAAAATACCTTCAAAACTCATTTGTAAAAAAACAACAACAGCATATATCCATATTAAGTCATAAGTCTGAATGAGTATTGACTGAATTCACATTTCCTGTTAGTCTTTTATTACTTAATACATTTCAAAAATAAAGGTACAAAAATTGTCAACCTTTTTCAAAAGGTAAATGTTGTCATTTATATGTAATATGTACACTTTAAGGTACCAATATGGAACCTCTAGGTACAAACCTGACAACCCAGTGACAGCTTTTGTACCTTTATTTCTGAGAGCGTAGAAATGGATGTTAATACATATTTGTTATGCAGACACTGGGAAACCTTAAATAAAATAGTTACCAAATGCTGAGGCAAGAATAAATGCTAGATAACGGTAAATGAACTAGTGCCTCAACAGTATTAACACTATTGTTTGTAATTGTATGTCAAGACAGTCAAGAAAAGAAAAAAAAAGTCTCAGATGCTACTAGACCAAGTAGATTAAAGTATCTCCAATGTCCACTTTCAGGCCATTGTCGCTCATATGAACTTTGTTTTCTTGCAAGCTGATGTGGAAGACTGAATTGTTTGAGACTGGAAGTTTGCCTTCATCTTCTTTCCCCAAAACTGGGATTCTCCGTGGTCCGAGTACAGGATCCTCATAACGCATCAGCTTCACTTTGGATAAATCTGAAAATGATTACAAAAAGCTTATTAGAGAGGGAGAGACAATTACATTGTTCTGTACCTTCAAATCTATATGGACAATATCTCATGAGGAGCAGCAGCCCGACATAAATTGTAAAACAAATTTAACAGCACTGCCATTTAACACTAGAGGGTCAACCATGTTCAGAATGAGAATGAGCTTTATTGCCAAGTGAGACACAAACAAGGAATTTGTCTCAGTAATAGTAGCTTTCAGTACAGAGAATACAACAAGTACAAACATGGTGCAGACATAAATAGAAAAATAAGAATATGAATAAATAACAATAGTGTTCAAATTGTTATTATTTTTATTAATTTCCTTTATACAGTGTGCAATGTGCAAATGAGGTAATTAAAGGTGGCTTAGGTGGGAAATGGCCTGGGGGGAAAAACTGTTCTTGTGTTTGGCTGTTTTGGTGCTCTGTAGCACTGACTACAGGGCATCAGTTACAATGTTGATTGTAAGTGGTCACCAAAAGAATCATTTCAGGTGGGAATTCATGTAAACACAAATATCTGGTGTTAAGGTAAATAGGCAGAACAAAAGAAGTCACAAGAATGGATCTGTGCCTTAAAGCCTGCAGTGTAACAAAATAACAGAAAACTGGCTTTCAGATGACTTATTAAACTAAATTGTATTTCACATCATTCATAAAATACCCATAAAGTTGTCAAGAGCAAAAAAAACAAAAACATATTTTGATTGTTTGTGAATGTAAACAGATGGATGAAAGAAACTGCCTGTGCATTACTATGTTAGATCTTAAAAATGGGCAACAACACACTGCTAACTCAAGCAGGCTATGATACTTTGGGCAGGTCGTGGCCAGGTATGATTTAATTTGAAACATTTTGACTTCATTCCAAGAAAAACAAAAAAAAAAAATGATCTATTTCTATGATCTAGTCTGTTTGCACACACTAAAAGAGGTTGAAAGTGTAAAACGCATAAGAGGACTCCTTTAAAACCTTCTAACAGTTTAAACTTTGCCCAAAACGTATGTAAATAAGATTTACCCTTGATGCCTCTGTTGACTCGGGATAGTCTGCGGATGATGCTGTCTTTGCTGTCTCCCTGTCGGATGTCAATCTTGGTGGAGAACAGACCGTTGGATGGCTGAGGGTTCACCAGTGAGACTATCACTCCAGGCTATAGGACAAACAGAAGTCACAGTTGAACATTATGCATTTATGGTACAATAAACAGATCATGCATCAATGTCATCAATGTATTTTCACTTGTTTAACATACACACATTTGTTTTTGTGAAAGGGCTATATGCACGGGGACTTTTATCTTAAATCTCATGATATTATGAATGCTGCTTCTGATGGTGCTTAATTTTAAATGGCTTTTTATCTCGTTTTACGCTTGAACAAATAAATGAATGCTTAAGTCTATTTAGGGAACCGTGATTCAATTACATTACTGATGTTGTAAAAGGAACATTATGAAACAGAAAAGTCAAACATTTCTTAAATCCCACCACACTAGAGATGGCTGTCCACGCTTTTATTACGTTTTATTGCGTACAAAATCACAAATTTCTCGCCTTCAGTTGGTCATAAATGCTGCTGCTAGATTTATTTGTAATAGTAGGAAACATGACCACATTACCCCTCTTCTAAGGGGCCTCCATTGGCTGCCCATCTAATTCAGAATTGATTTTTAAAGTGCTTTTACTGGTATTTAAATCCCTTCATAATCTAGCCCCAACCTATCTCTCTGAGCTGTTGTATTTTTACACTCCCGGAAGATCTCTTAGATCAAATGTTTAAAATCTTCTTTTAGTTCCTCAGTCCAGACTGAAACATAGAGGGGACAGAGCTTTCTCTGTAGCGGGTCCTCGGTTTTGGAATACTTGAGATTAGAATGGCTCCATCACCATCTATTTTTAAATCACTCTTAAAAACGTACCTATTTAGCTTGGCTTTTTAATATTATTTTAATAGTCCACATTGTCATGCATACAGCCATTGCAGGGACTCCATAGGTTTACATTATTTTTATACTGTAAAAACTATATTTTAAATTGCCCTTTCTGAATAAAAAGTGCCTCTGTATGATTTATAAGCCTTTTGAAAAATGGGGACATGGGGAATGTCCTCATAAGTGACCTTCTCCTTAAAATACCTGTGTCATATGTCATTATACAACATACACAGACATGTTATTTCTACACTGAAAGAGTTTTTATTGGATTTCTATAGCAAATCATGGTAAAAAATGTATGGTAGTCAATTACCTAATTCACAGATTGACTATGCAGGACACTTTATATTAAACAAATTAACCTTTTCTGTCATTTCAAGGTCTGCATATCACAATTTTAAAATTCTTTTTTTCGTGTACAGTACATTATGCTTTTTCACAGCATACCATATCCTTATATAAAATATAATTTACAATATCCCTCCAAAGCCATGCTTTAATTTAGAAGCATTTTAACATCTGCACGAATGCTGAGCACTAGACCATGAGAGTGAGAGAAATCTTTGATGCATTACCAGTGCTCAGTGCATTTCTAAAATTAGCTCGTCTCTAGCTGCATGTAGCACAGGACAGATCAACCATTAGAAAAAAGAAAAAGAAAATTCAGACACAATAGATGGGGCTTTTGTACTACAGCTATGACAGGGCCTCTGTGAGCTCTCATCATCACCTCAGATCTGAAGACACAGAACGGTTTCCCAGGGCAACAGTCCTCCTTTACTTTCTCATCCGCTTCAGAGGCAAACACAACATCTATCTGATCCAACTGAAAGAGGAGACAGAAACAAAGACAGGTCAAAGAGAAAGAATGACACTGGTTATCACTTGGCTTCGGACTAAAACAACAAAATCAGTCAATTAAATTATCCTTACTGCATTCACTGTGCACATTTTTAAAAAATGACATGCTTTTCTGCTTCAAACTACTTTTTTTTTTTTAAATGAGTTTTTTGGGACAACTTTATAGTTTTTACAAATTTAAGTGAATTAAACATAAAACAATTAAGTTAACTTAATTGATTTGAGTTGTGACAACATGAAGGAATTGTGTGGAACCCAGCCTTTTTACAGTGTTGGTTAATACAAAAAAAGATTTGCAATGCATTTAAGAGTAAGATGTGAAAACTGAGCTGTGATTTTATTTGATAATGTTATTATCCACTTGCCATTGGTCACACACAAAAGTAAAGTAAATATGAAACATGATAGGGAGGGCCTTTTATGATCTCCATCCTTTGATTTTGCAGAACTGTACATTTAGATTACCAGGTAGTTGCAAGCAATTACCTCAAGTGAATTAGTCAAATAAACAATGTTTTCCAGCAGGACAGAACGCTCATCGAACTCCAGTTCTAGATCAAGAACCCTGGGTCCGTTTTTCTCCAGGTTTTCCTGGAAAGACACAAAATCAGGAACAGAACAATTGAATCAATATTATGACATTTAAATTTTAGAATATTACCTAAATTTGTAAACCTAGCTAACAAAAAAAGATTAGTGTTTTAAATGTTTTGAATAATTTTTATTATAGGTAATTTGGTTCAGTTCAATTAAATTAAACTTTATGTTTATAGCGCTTTTTACAATGTCGATTAGGTTAAAGTTCAGTACACAACTGCATCAAACATATAGTGTTGCTTTAACTACTGCATACACTTGGTCAAATTTATTAATTATCTGACAAACCTTATTG
>CAIGQW010054166.1:437851-440714 GCA_903798125.1 Danio choprae | reverse complement strand
ATTAGTGTTTCCTTTTTTCTTTTATATCTAATTTTATATCATTGTTTTTATATTCAATTATCGTCAGTATGGTTTTCCCTTCAAGATCTAAAACCCTCTAAAATACATCAGCCAAACAACTCCTCATCCAAAGCGACATCCATTACCACATGGCCTTAACAACAGTGCTGAGAAAAGCCTCTGTCCTCAGAGCCTTGAGTCAAAATGCTTATGTAAGGCCCAGGATAGGTAGAAACAGACTGTAGGGAAAGTGTCCTGTGTTAAAAGCTAGGGATAATGCACTACTCCTCTGTCAGGAGAGGTCTGGGACAGTGCTAGACTCACTCTACATGACAGCTGTCGACTTGACTCATTCTTTATGCCACTTCTGTTGGGGTAGGGTTGGACTGCATACTGGACTGCTGGGAGGTGCAGGATCTCCGTCTAATGGCTTAATGTTACAAGGATTTTATAAATTATGCTATTAAATTTCAGCTACAAACCCGATGAGTAGCTGCCATGAAGTGACTTAACACGAAAGCTTCATAAATAAACAAAATCACTGAAGATGTAATGTCGGAGAGCAGGGTTGAAGTCACTATGCAATAATACATTGTTCATAAAATTTGCTTCTGACCTTGGGCATCATTAGCCATGTTTCATTTATGATATGAACATAAAAAAATGTATGTGATTTTGTTTTAACAGGCCACAAGATAACAAAAATGAGCACGATGCAACTGCTTGGTGTATCATAGACATAAAAAACAAGTTTTGCTATTGACAATCTGATGCGTTGCATGTCAATCTGTGGTAATTTTCAAAACTACACATCAAAAATAATAATATGTACTGTATTTGCTATTATATTGTAAAGGTGGTTCAAACATACACGTCTGAAAAGTTCATACCTTGCCCTTGGCTGGTTGTGTATAGGCTTTCAGGCGAAGGCGGAGGTCATGGGCAGTGTCCATCAGATACTGTGAAGAGCGAATCAAGATCTCATCCACTGGACCAGCTGTAGGCCATAGAGCCTTCATTACAGAACTGCTCTATATGGAGAGAGAACAATAAACAGAGTTAACTGTGTGTTGCTCAGTTATTACATTAGTCTATTTTGTTTTATTTATACACAATCATATATTGCTTTTGATTGACGTGTTTATTTTTCTATTTATTATTTTCTTGCTGTTGAGGTTTTAGTGAACTAGAAGTTTCTTCTATCACCAAAACAATTCCCTTCTGTGTGAAAACATATCTGGCACTGAAGCTCAATCAAAAGTTGGAATTAATGACTTTTTCTTAAATGTTCTTGAATTTTGAAATCTTTGGAATGCTCACCAAGTTTGCTTTTATTTAATCGTGAAAATAATTTAAAGTAAAATTGTTAACTTTCAAAAAAACAACAACAAAAACAACAACAACTGTATTCTATTTTAAAACCTGCATTTTAAAATTGAATTGAATTTCGTGATGCCAAAGCTGAATTGTCAGCATTGTTACTTCAGTATTCAGCGTATGATTCTTCTGAAAATATTCTAAAATGTTTATTTGCTTACATAATGGTATTTTAGCAGTATTGTGTTTAGCTCATGTAAACATTACTTCAATCAAACAAATGTGATTAAGCTAGTACTAACCATATTTCAATTAAATTAGATTTTAATAAACCAGAATATTAACATCTTAACTGCATTTTTTGAGCTGGTCACAAGACTTCATGAATGATCTTCGGAACTTTTTTCTGAAGTTCTACTCCAAAATACCCATCTCTGTCAATATAAATCACTGTGCTGTCTTCATCCAAAGACAGCTTGTACAAAGCAATGGGATGTAGGCAAACAAATAATCTTCCAATATATCCATAAATATGTGCTTTGCATTTGATGTACATCAATTTCTCATAATCTAAAAGTTATACAATTGGTGCTTGTTTTTATGTAGTTAAAGGTGAAAATTGTCCTGCTGCTATGCTATGTTACTCCCATTTAGAAGTAAATTAATATTATGTGACTCTGAACATAATCAGAAATGTTTCTTGAAAACACATCAGCATATTAGAATAATTTCTGAAGGACCATGTTGAGTAATGATGCTGAAAATTCAGCTTTGACATCACAAAAACTACATTTTATAATGTATATTACTTTATAGTACAATTTTACAAACTAGCTGTTGCTACTGTAGTTTTGCTCAAATAAAATCAAGTAAAAAAACTATAATAAATAAAACTGACCACAAAAAATAAAAAAAATGGATGAATAATAAAGAGATGGATGGAAATTAAGAATTGATGGATGTATGGATAATAATGATTGATGGATAGATAATGATGGATAGGATGGATGGATGGATAAAAAAAGAGTGATGAATGGATGGATAAAAAAGAGGGATGAATGGATGAATAAAAAAAGAGGGATGAATGGATGAATAATAAAAATGGATTGATGGATGGATGTAAATATGGGATGGATGGATGGCTGGATGGATAATAAAGATGGATGGATGGATTGATGGAAAAAAAGAGAGATGAATGGATATAAAAGAGAGATAGATGGATGATGTATGGATAATAAAGATGGATGGATGAATGGATGGGTAAATGTATAAAAAAGAGGGATGAATGGATGAATGAAAACAACATATGCTTTTAGAAAATTAACAGATTTGTATGCCACCTACACTGGTTTTTCATTAGTCTCAATAGTGTGATTGGCTCTAAAACACTACAGTTTAGTTGGCACCAATAGCCTTCATGGCGACCCGAGTTCGATTCCTGGCCAGAGGTCCTTGGTCAATCCTTTCCCTATCTCTGCCTCCCACACTTTGCTGTCTATACTCTCCACTGTCTTGTCTAATAAAAAGGAGAACAATTCCTACAAAA
>CAIGQW010054166.1:417851-435351 GCA_903798125.1 Danio choprae | reverse complement strand
ATTCAATAAATGTTTACATGACAATTATATAAGGGAAAAAAAACTCACCTTTTCAGAGTTTAGCAAAAGATGACCATTAGCACGTACAGCTTGCGGCCATTTTCCACTATAAACAAAAAAAATAAATAACATTTCCAAGTAAATGAAAAAGCAGAACTAAATTAAGTAGAGTGAAATTTTAATTAAATAGTTTAATTATTTACATGTGTAATACACACACACACACATTATTTTGTAATTTAATTACAAATGTATAATTCAGTTTTTTTCCATGGTATTTGTTTTTTCCTACTATTGACTTCCATAGTAGGATAAAACAAATACTATGGAAGTCAATGGTTACAGGTTTCCAACATTTTTCAAAATATCTTC
This sequence comes from Danio choprae, assembly GCA_903798125.1. Taxonomy (NCBI): domain Eukaryota; kingdom Metazoa; phylum Chordata; class Actinopteri; order Cypriniformes; family Danionidae; genus Danio; species Danio choprae. The sequence goes on along the minus strand of CAIGQW010054166.1, from coordinate 434,979 downwards.
TTATGTATTAAACAGAAAAAACAACTCAAAGAGGAGTGAATGATGAAAGAATTTTCTGTTTTAGATGAACTATACATTAAATTGGTTCAGGAAAATAAAATAACACATTATGATTTTGATGCAATTAACGAACCTGTCCCACCCTCACCCTTATGGGTGAATTATTTCAGTGATGAACATGAAGCATTGCTGCGAAAATGCCCCAAAATTCAAGATACTGTGACAAAAAAATACAAATCAAGATACTAGAGTAGATCAGTTGTTTGAACAAATCTAATATCTCATAAGACATTACCTCCACCTACTGGCATTTCCAGAGTATTTCATTAAAACAAAAATTATTTTAGATTTTCATTAAATAAATAGGTTGATTAAAAACTCAATAAAAATAAAGAGATATTTCAACACCATTATTTACTCACACTCATCAATTTAGTCCATTATGAATCCATTTCTTTTGTAGAACATATATGTACACACACATAGTATTATAATGCCATTATAATACTGTATTTAAGATTCAAAGTGCAGTCCCAAAATACTAACAAATATTTATGCCTTCAGTGTCACACAGTCTTCCAGAAATCTTTATATTATGCTTATTTGCAGTTACATTATGAGCAGCAAGGGCTAATAAACAACTTTATCATGGTGCTTTAGAATGGTAGGGTATTACAGTTTTTTAACACTAATTATAATATTAAACTCAAGCAAGAGATCATCATTTTACACTGATTTATGATGGATCTTGTAATTTAAGATTGGCATAATGGTGCTGTAAATTTAGCATTAAATCATAGGAATAAATTACATTTCGAACTCCTTTCAACAATTCAACAGTTATTCTAATTTGTAATATTAGTAATATTTTACAATGCCCCGTTTTACTGTATTTTTTATCCAATTACAAGTTACTAGTTCCAAACTTATGATAGGTAGTGTATATACGCACAGTATGTGTAATTTTATCTCTACAAAAAAAATCCACTAAATGCTATTTTGTCTCTACATGCTGTACATAAGAGCAGTGTACCTGTCATTGGGCCACATGGCTACATGATTGTAGAGATAATAGGAGAGATGGTTTGGCACCAAATCTTTCCCTGATACTCTCACGTCTACAGGGTACCAGAACTCAAACTCCCGCCTGAGCTTCTGCAGATGCTCCTTCGGGATGTCCGTCTTTGGGAAAGGTGATGTTTTGAAGAAGATGTAATCCCACACCTCCCTCGTCATCTGCTCGGGTCTAAAGGGAGGAAATGTTTTTCTGTATCATTTTCTTGATGTACTATTTTTATTCAAGTAAAAATGAACCACACACAGTACATTCAGATGCTCAGGAACAATTTCCATGTCATTTCTGTTTTCAATCTAATTCACAGTAAGGCCTTTTTTATTTATTAATTAAAATATAAAATAATAATAAAGCATATATATATATATTTTAAATGCAAATTAACATCCTTAATTCTGCTTTATTTATAAGATGAAACTTGTGTAATATTTTATTTAGCTTGCATATAAAATCTTCACATCAAATAACTCTTCAACCTGATAAAAGTGATGCAACATTCTAGTAATAACAGCACTGTTCCAGCTCCTTAATGCACACACACGTTGGCAGTAATTCATTACAAACGTAATGCAATTGCAGTGTTATATTAGTTGTACTTGTACTAGTTGTACTACAATCTTAGTAATGCAAATTACAATGACAACTTAAAACAACATAATATCAATGTAGGACTAGCCAGATTTTTTTAAAGTAGTTTATTTGTTTAATTACAAAAGGTTAACGTTGAAGACATTTTCTTTAATATCATATAATCGAAATTTTTTTTAAATGAGATCAGGGATTCTGCAGGCTTCATTAAATCAAATTTAAGACTTAAGACCACTATTAATGAAATTTCAGGCTTGTACAGAGCTAAACGTTAAGGATAATAATAATTTACTAAGCCATAATAATGCTAAGCCATAATAATGTGTGAAAACAAGCAAACTAGTTATATACATATACTTTTCTTTAAAAAAAAAAAAAGAAAACAATAATTGAAAACGAAAATAAACATTCAATGTCCTCACCAGGCAGTTATACATAAATGGAGAACTTTTAAACAAATGTTATTGTAAGTAAGATAAAGGAATTAATAAATGTAAATAGGTTAAAAAGGTTTTTTTTTTTAGATCGGATTATGCTTGTACCAATTGGGTAGCTTTACATAAACAAAGGAAAATAAAAAAGGACCTGTTTAAAATGATTTAAGTTATTTTTTGTGCATTTGAGACTTTTTAAAGCCTACAATTTTGATTTTAAAACGTAAGACTTTTTAAGACCCCACAGACACCCTGTAGATGAAACGTTCATTAATCTGAATAAACAAATAGACAGACAAAGGGCATTTAGAATTCAATCTGTGCTATTATTTCTGTGTGTAGGATGGTGATGATACAGATTAAAATTACACCATGAATATGAACTAAACCACCAGTAGGTGGCAACAAGTCTTAATAGGTGCATCATTTATCCTTCTAAGTTTGTTATCTCCTGCCAAAAAACTAAAATTCTATGTTGTGATTTATTTGTTAATATTTTGTTGACAAAAATGGAGGGGGGTGTAAAGAAAATCTTAATGGATAATAATTGTCAATTGGTATTAACTCAGTACTTACTGCAGTACTACAGTATTTAGTGTTGTATATAATAATAATTAGCTGGTCAATAACAGGAACAAACATGCAATGTTTGGGACAAACAACAATTTAATCTGCAAATATGTTATTATCTACTGAGTTATGCAAACATTTGAATTGTAGTTAACATTTAAACTGTGGTTCTAATAAAACAAATTGTTTTATTACAGATTTTTTCATATGTTTATATAATGTATTTATCAGTCAAAACATTATGATCACCCCAACCTGTAGTACTGAGTGTGCCTGTGTCACTGGTACTTAGAGGAGAATACATGACAGTGAGTAAACATTAAACATTTCATTCTTAATTCAGCTAACTCTTAGCCTGATCTACAAAATGTTGCAAGTAATATTACAAATTACATAGAATTGTCAAGTTTATTCTATCCTTAACATGGAATTTTTTTTTCCTTTTACTTTCTAGCTATTTTTGGAAGAGCAAATAATACCTGATTCCCAGTGGCGAAGGTCCTTGTCCACTGAGGACCCCTCCCTGGAGGAGATGTGCCACGGTGTAGTAGGCCATATAGATGGTGGAGTCCGACAGGGACTCAATGAGCCATTGTTCATCCCATGGCAACCGTGTTCCTATGGGAACAAAACGCATAAAAGAACTCAAAAAAATCAAAGGTTCTCTCAAAGGAACGCCAAGAAAATTGCTGATGATATCACTGAGTGGTTTGAGGGCAAGGCAGGAGCATGGAATAAGAGTATTACAAAATAAATACAGATGGGCCTTGTCCTTACAAAAAGACTTTATTTAAGATAAGCTTCACACAAAGGTGTTCATATGAGGTGATTTCAAAATGATGTGTGAAAAAAGTGCAGTTTGCCTACCAATTACAAGCAATTTGTTACAAAAGAAAAATATATAAGAGGAAGCAGACAACAAACTGCAGAGACACTCAGCCAGTCTTACCTAGCCCATATGTTCTGGAACAGGCATGCTCCTGAAGCCAAGCCAACGTTGCTTCAAAGTTCTTTCTGGTTTCATCACAGAACCTGAAAAGCAAAGTGGTATTTACACAGCAGCCCTTTAGTAAAGCTCCCAATGCCATAAAGTGTGAGACTTACGTCTCCAGATCCTCTAGAACACCCTGGGCCTGCTTTTTCCATTCCTCATTGCCATAATCCAGATACCTGCCAGATAAAGTTCCTAGTCACTGTCTGACAACTCAGATCAATCAGGGATACCTCAAGGTACGTCATAACAACTAAAACACCACAAAATTGTATTGAACTGCAAGTGTACTGTATATACTACAAGACAGTAGTGGATGCCATCAGGTATTCTGAGTCAAGTATGACAATATGTAGTATATGATAGTGTTTTCTGCACTAACCACTGATCACACAATGCCACAACACACTCGTCTGCAGACCGAGATAACACTTGCTTCTCAGGTTCCATGTAAATCAGTGCCTCACCCTAAAAAACATTTTTTTAAAATGTGGTTAGACCAAGAAGTTTGTTTCTGTATTTTAACACTAAAGAAAGAAATGGAATGATAACAATAACCATTTTTCAAAATTATATGATCAATCATTTAGCCTGTAAAACCAACTGTACTATTTTTCATTTAGGAAACATTTTCACAACAATGATGTACTAAAATTGGATAGGATTCTTTGTATTTTTGAATGTTGTCTGTGTACAAAACCTATGTTGTCAAAGGCTGATTTATATTCTGCATCAAGCGCACACGTATGGTCCGGCGCAACCTTCATGTTATACCCCCCGCCGTGGCTGACGCAGACACTGACGCTAACGCACACCTCTCAAAAAATGTAACTACATATCGCCATAAAACGTAGTGCAAGCTCTGTGATTGGTCAGCTGGTGTGGGCAGGGCCGAGGGTCGCAAGCTCGTTGGAGCGAGTGTTTACAAATTTGGAGTCCCATGAAGGAGCTCCATATGGTAATTTTTGTTTTGCGTTTACTTTATGATTAAAGCTGTTGCATGACGGCCGGTTCCCGCCTCTGAATGAGCGAGTTTTAGCTACTTGTACATTAAGGTAGACCTCAGAAAAAAAGAAGAAAGAAAAAACACCCATGAAGAAACTTTACAGAGTGGAACATAAAAAACCCCTGCCAGCTAGCATTTTGGAAATGTTATTGCAGATCAACACAAACAGCACACAGAAGTTTATTTATTATTTATTTATTGCCACATCAGCATCTTATGGCTATATCATGGCAAAAGGGATATACATAAAAACATTACATTATAAAAACAAATTCATATTACAATAAAAAAGTTACTTAGACCAATATATAAAATAGATAAATAATAAATAATTCACACATAAAAATCACAGTTAAATATGATGTTTCAGTTCAATTTTTTCTAAAAAATTTAAAATTCTTCCTGGTGGTACGTTTTTAAAAATATCAATTAAAGTGCTCTCTTTATAAAAAAAATTTCTAATAGTATTAAAACTTCTACAATCCAACAAAATATGTTTGATGGTAAGATCAGCTTGGCAGTGATTACATTTAGGTGGTGCTTCGTTGTTTAATAAATATAAATGAGTCAACCTAGAATGTCCAATTCGACATCTAGTATAAACAGTTTGTTCATGTCTGGTCTCAAAATGACAATTTGCAAAGTGTCTTTCATTTATTTTCGGGTTAATTTCATGTAACTTATTATTTATGCAGTTGTCCCATTCCCTTTGCCATGTTTCGTTTATATACGAATTAATCGTAGGTTTCAAGTCATCCGGAGGAATTAAACATTCTGTCACTTTCTTAGAGATAGCTTGCTTTGCTGCTTCATCTGCCAGTTCGTTTCCATGTAGTCCCATATGACCTGGAATCCAACAGAAGATAATGTTGAACTGTTTATTTCCTAGCGTTTTCATTTTCTCTTCAATCATGGAAATGATGGGGTGATCACACTTAGAAGCTTCAAGTGCTTGAAGACAGGATTTAGAATCTGTGCAGATTAAAAAATTACGGTAATGTGTCCTTTCCATTTGTTCCAAAGCCATTTTTATTGCATACGCTTCTGCTGTAAAAATTGAACTTTCTCCTGGAATCCGAGTACCAAAAACATCATCTTCAAAAACTACTGCTGCAGTTGCTCCTTTGTCTGTTTTTTGATCCATCTGTATATATTGGTTTATGATGAGGGAGACTGTCTGTTATTTGTTTGAATTCTTGCTTGTATTCATTTGGGTGAGTTAAGGACTTCTTCTGTTTGGTTAAGCTCCATAAAATTCTTATTTTTGTGTTGCACCAAGGAGGAATATGGCTCAAATCAGGTAGTGAAAGATTTTCCATATTGACACCCATATTCTTCAGATGGGGTTTCATGCGAATTCCAAAAGGACTGATAAAGTTGGGTCTGTCTTCATACAATTCTGAATACTCAGGGTGAAAGACTGAAGGATGAGCTGGGTTACCTATTTTTGATTTCAATTTGACTGCATATTGGAGTGCTAATTTCAAACGTCGTCTTTCAAGGGATGGTTCGTTTGCTTCAATATATAAACTTTGAACAGGGGATGTTCTGAATGCTCCCAAAGAGATTCGTAGTCCTGTGTGATGTACAGTGTCCAGCATTTTAATGTAGGATTTTCTAGCGGATCCATACACTATACTTCCATAATCCATTTGGGATCTGATCATGGTTCTGTAAAAACGAAGCATTGTAGTACAATCTGCACCCCATTTTGTTGTGGTCAGAACTTTAAGGATATCCATTTTTTTCAAGGTTTTTGTTTTTAAGAGTTTCAAGTGTGGGATAAAGGAGAGTTTATTATCCAGGGTGAGTCCTAGAAATTTTGTTTCCTTTACAAGTTTTATAGGTTCTTCTTCCAAGAAGAGACTTGGCTCTGGGTGAAGAGAACGAAGTTGACAAAAATGCATACATACAGTTTTTAGTTTGGAGAACTTAAATCCATTCTGGACTGACCAGTCATGCATTCTGTTAATACAGAGTTGCAATTGTCTTTCAATTGTATTCATGTTTCTTCCTTTGTAACAGATGCACAAATCATCCACATAAAGACTACAGAATACGTTTAGACCAATAGCATTTACAATGCTATTGATTTTGATGTTAAATAATGTAACTGATAATATACTTCCTTGTGGCACACCAAGCTCTTGAATATATTTATTTGACAGAGTTGTTCCTATCTGAACTCGAAAACACCGGTTTGTTAAAAAATTTGAGATAAAAACAGGTAGATGTCCTCTAAAACCCATTTCATACAAGTCTTTTAAAATGCCATATCTCCAAGTGGTGTCGTAGGCTTTTTCCAGGTCAAAGAATATTGCTACAGCATGTTCTTTTTTAATAAAACCATTTCGCACATAGGATTCTAGTCTTACAAGATGATCTATTGTGCTTCTTCCTCTTCTGAAACCACACTGATAATTACTAATATTTTTGTCCTTCTCAAGTGACCACACAAGTCGATCATTTATCATTCTTTCCATTGTTTTACACAGGCAGCTGGTAAGGGCTATAGGGCGATAATTATTGGCATCCGAGTGGTCTTTACCTGGCTTAGGTATAGGAATGATTAAGGATTCTTTCCAACAAGATGGTATCTTTCCAGATGTCCATATGTAATTAAAAATATTTAAAAGGAGGTACAACACATCATAGGGTAAGTGCTTCAGAAACTGATAATGGATTTTATCTGGTCCGACTGCAGTGTCTTTTGAATTTTTCAAAGCTTTTTGTAGTTCTTCCATTGTAAAGTGTTTGTTGTATATTTCAGCATTATCAGAGGAAAAGTCAATCTGGTTTTGTTCTTGCTGCATTTGTATTCTTTGGAATTGAGGAAGACAATTTTCTATGGATGAATTTCTTTCAAAAGTCTCTGCAAGGTAGTTGGCAATTTCTTGTTCAGTGGTTAGTTGAGTGCTTTGACTATTTATGTGACATATTTGTGAGCCACCTTCTTTGTTCTTCATTTTTCGGATCATATCCCAGATTTTCTTAGTTGGTGTCTGTAATGTTAAATTTGATATATATTGCTTCCAGCTCTGTTTCTTGGTTTCATTAATAGTCCTTCTTGCTTTTGATCTTAATATTTTCAATTTAATGAGGTTTTCATTCGTAGGATGTTTATTAAATATTCTTTCTGCCTTTTTCCGTTCTTTAATGGCCTTTTTGCAGTTGTCATCAAACCAGGGATTATTTCTTCGATATGGCTGTGGAGATGTTTTTGGAATGGTTTCTTCTGCTATTTCAATCAGTTTGTTTGTAAAAACCTTTATTGAATTATGGTTTACTTGGTCCATTTCTCTGTATTTCTCATAGCATTGTATTTCAAAACTATACCAGTTTGCTTTTTTTAGGTTCCATCTAGGGGTTCTTTGTCTTTGAGTACCTAATGAGGTTATAATCAATGGAAAATGATCACTTCCACTTAGATCATTCCAGACTTTCCATGAAAAGTCTGGAGCTATTAAAGGATGACAGAGTGTTAGATCAATAGCAGTGTAAGTTCCATGTCCTGGGTGCAGGTATGTATATGATCCATCATTTAATATGCACAGGTCATTTTTTAGAATGAAGTCCTCAATTATTTTTCCCTTTGAGTTCCTATAGCTTCCTCCCCATAACACATTATGGCTGTTTAAATCTCCCATGAATATGGCTGGGGATGGTATCTGCTGTTGTAACTTATCCATATCTTGTAATGTTATTGTAACATCAGGAGGGATATAAATGGAACATAAGGTAATAACTTTGTGGAGGGTTACGCGTACTGCAACAGCTTGCAAATTGGTATTCAATGTTATATAACTGTGAATTATATCCCTTCTAACTACAATAGCTGATCCTCCTGAAGGTCTATGTACATTTCTACCAAATGCATTGAATATTTTGTAATTTTTAAAAGTTATTTTGTTATTTGGTTCTAAGTGAGTCTCTTGTAGACAGAACGCAATAGGGTTAAAAACTGTTGACAGATGTTGCAGTTCAGCAAAATTTGCTTTCATCCCTCTGCAATTCCACTGGATTATGCAGTCCTTCATTTTTAGGTAGGTAAAACAAGTACAGTTCCTTTATTGTTGCATTTCGGGGATAAGCTTCTGCTTCTAGAAGTTAAAATCTCTTTCATTTCCACATCTTTTGGAGTGTCTGGTTTTTGACTTTTTTTACTTGAATTACTCTTTGATGATTGAGCTGTAGTGTTTGTTTGTGTTTTCCTTCCTCTTGATGAAACATTTGGTTCCATTATCTGGCATTGATCTTCATCCATTTGAGTCTGATTTGAAGCGTTTTGGGTTTTCTTTTTATTCAAGTTTTGTTTCTTGTTTATGCATTGAGGTTTATCATTGTTTAGCCAAGTCAAATCTGTTTGGCATTCGATAGAGTTCAAGACTGGTTTTACCACAGTTGCATATGATTTTTTTAGTTTAAACACTGGGGATTCTTCAATCTTTCTCCTTGCTTCTGTATAGCTTACTTTCTCCGTACATTTAACTCTTTGAATTTCTTTTTCTTTTATCCATAAAGGGCAATCTTTTGATGAAGATGGATGATCTGCTTTACAGTTGCTGCATTTTGCTGTTTTATTACAACTTGGTCCATGGCCTTCTTCTCCACAGTTGGTACATAATGGTTTATTTTTACATCCTGCAGAACCATGTCCGAATTTTTGACAGTTAAAACATCTTAAAGGATTTGGGATAAATGTGTTGACTGGTACACTCTGGTATCCTAAATGGATCTTTTCTGGTAGATGTGGTTTATTGAAAGTCATGATGTAGGTTCCAGTTTTGATAATCTGCTCTTCTCTCCTGATTGTAATTCTTTTTACATGAATTACACCCTGTTGCATTAATTCCATTTGGATCTCTGCCTCGTCCATGTCTTGCAGCTCTCTCGTACGTATTACACCTTTACTACTGTTAAGAGAGGGATGATATAAAGTCTTCATAGGTACATTTGCAAGCATATTTGCACGTATCAAGTTTTCCGCTTGAGTTTTTTTTAAACATTCAACTAGTATTTGTCCAGATCGGAGTTTCTTCACATCTTTAACTGTTCCTGCGATTCCAGCTATACCTTTTTGTATAGCAAAAGGCGATAGCTTTGTCAGCGGCATTTCAGTTTGGGTTGATTCTAGAATTATGAATCTTTGCCATGTATCGCCTTTTTCAGAAGTCATATAGCCATTCTCTGAGTCGTCATCTGATTTAAGTCTTTTGGGGTTTTTTGAGTTTGCCATATTTGTATTGTATTTGTTTCATTACTTCTGCTCCTCACCCACCTCGGAGCCCAACAAGGGGATGCATAGAGCTGCGGATATCCTCCAGTTATGCATCAAGGATACAGAGGTAATATACTTGAGTAAGCAGAACAAAGTTCATGTTCCTCAATTGACTCTTTAGCCATTGTCTTACAAAGTAAGTCTTGACCAGCCGATTGATTGGATTGAGCCCATCCAACCTCCCGTCTATGTGAAGTTGGAGCCAAAGCACTGTGTTGGTGTTGAGGGAACCGCAGTTACCCACATTCCTCAAATGCCAGGATCTCTTTCTCCACAGACACAGGTTGCAACTCACGGCAAACAAGTCGCCCCATTTGTCGCCTTTTACGATCAGCAAGGGGGTGCTAGGGACCTATTCTACCCCGGGTCCCCACAGGGGGCACACAGAAGTATAAATGCACAGCTACACGCAAGGCATGCGCCGTGGGTTACAGCGATCACTTGACGCTGAAGTATAAATCAGCCTTTACACTGCTGTTTTTAACACCACTGATGTATTGGTTTTCAAGTTCCCATGCTCAAAAATTGAAAATGTTATTGACAACACCACTTTCACACAAAAAAAAAAAAAAAATACAAATGTTGTACTTATACAGTGAAAATAACAATATGGTTTTCAAAAAGTTACACTATTCGTTTTGAAAAATTGCATTTTCATGGTCTAAAATTGTAAAATATGGAAGCATGAGTAGCAAAATTCAATTTTAAAAGTAATTTGCTAAATACACAATGGCAATCATTTCTGTAATAAAAATTGGATTCTCCATGAAGTATTTAAACAATATGAAAATTGAATTATAATAATTGCCATTTCAAAACACAGTTTAATATGTAAATACACAAATGTTAATGCTTTTTAAGTTGCATAATAAAATTGGAAATGTAATAACCAAATTAAAGGAATGTGTGTGAGGTACAATCAAAAATGGTAGCAAAATTATCGTGGTACCTTAAATGATAATGTACATTATTTACACTTTCAAATATTTTAAAGGGGTCATAATATGGCTTTTTTTTAAAGATACAATACAAGCCTCAGAAGTCCATTTATTACAAAATGCTGTATTGCTGCACAAATAGTTGCATGAGTATTAAACTAAAGATTTTCTTGTACAAGCTGTAAAGTGCCAAAGGTTATGCCAAAAGCCCACACACACACACACACACGCACACACGCACACACGCACACGCACACGCGCACGCGCACACGCACACGCACGCGCACACACACACGCGCACACACCATTATTGAAGAGCACAAACAGCAACGTTATGCACTAAAGAAAGTTGAAAGTGCAAATAACATAACATATGTTTTTTTTTTTTTTTTATTAAATTATTAAATGGAATTAGTTTGAGGAATGTTTTATTTACCTCACTCATCATTTTATTGCATTAAATACCAAGATCTTGCTATCTGGCATATAAATATCAGCATCTGCACCAAACTGAATATATGATGTGTATTATAAAAGGCTAATGTATCAAATATACAAAATACTTTATAAAACATTTTTATTAGATTTTCCAAAATAAAATGTCTAAAAGTTTCAATATACAATTTGAAAATCTGATTTATGTTACTATTAGATTCTTTATCTGGCTTCACAGTTTTAACATAGGATCAACCAACCTTCTCCACCATCATTTTCTGAATGGGCTTTTTCACATCCTGGACCTTCTGTCCTTTGAAACCTTCCACCAACATGATCTATCAAAACAAATAAAAAGTGGTTTAGATGTTCATGTGTAGGAATAAGAGGTCACACAGCACTCAAAATAAATAAACTAACAAGCTTACTCTAAGGCACATGTGTCAAAGCCAGTCCCTGGAGGGCCGCAGCTCTGCACAGTTTAGTTCCAATCCTAATTAAACACACATGATCAAACTAATTGAGTGCTTTAGGCTTGTTTGATACCTACAGATAGGTGTGTTAACGCAGGACTGGAACTAAACTCTGCATGGCTCCAGCCCTACAGGAATTGACTTTGACACACCTGCTTTAAGGCTAATTCACATATTCAATAACCTGGGTCATTATTAAATACAAAATAACACTGCATTTAAAACACTCTTAAATGCAGTTACAATGAGTACATTCATTTTTAATCATTTCTGTGCATGACTGTATGGTAGTTAATGCCCCATGCACTATAGTATGTTTCACATTCAGTTAAGCTTTATTAAAAAAAAAAAAAAAAAAAAACATTATCTACAACAAAGAACTGCAAATATGCAAATAATAAAATCTATTGATAAACAACTTATTTTCTTGCTCTGCACCTAAATTAATTAAAGAGGACTGAGACGATCACAAATTAGTGTACAATTCATGGAGCTAATCCCAGAAGATTTAGGGGGGCTGAGTAAATACCCCAAAAAATTGGCCTAGCGACGTCCATGTATCAGCATTACATTGAGTAATTAATTTTTTTCCCCAGATATCAACAGAGTAAACAAATCTTGACTGTTCTGTGGGTCTTGTCTATCAACTCTGATCTTAAGTTCTTATTTTCTATTGGATTCAAGTCATGTGATTGGCCAGGTAATTCTAACAGCTTTATTTTCTTTTTCTGAAATCAACAGTGTTTCCTTGGCTGTGTTCGGGATCATTGTCTTGCTGAAATGTCCATCCAGTTTTCATCTTGGTAATGTAGGTGATGGGACTAAAGCAGATATATTAATTTACACTGACTAGGGTGAGGGTTGCTTTCTAACTACTTAGAGATTTCAGCTTTGGTCTGGGCTTTCCATGACTTTTTACACCTCCCTTTCTTCATGTGCTCAATTCTTTTTCCCTGTAATTAATAAATTAATCAATCAACTAATTAATTTTCTTTTCTTTGTGTGTATGGATTACTTTGGTTGTTACTGACATCTGTTGAACATTTGAAATTAACAGCACCTTTAAAAATATGTCTATGTTCAAATGCGTGACATGTTCATTACTTTTTACCCGCTGTATGTTTTTGTGTGTTGTGTTCAGCTGGTCTTACCCCTTCGTAAAAGCCCTTGAGGTAGACCTTCTCTTTGGCCTCAGCCAGTTTCTCTCTGTCATTCTGGCTTTGGATCTTCAGTTCATCACACACCAATGGAGCTGACAGATTCCCATACCCTGGAATTTCAATGATGGGAACCTGGTCGAACAAAGCAAAAAGCCACTTTAGTCACTTAAGATTTAAAAAAAATAAGAAAACAGTAACCTATAACTTATGAATTAGACTGCAAACACAAACTTGACAGCATTTTGGACAAAATTGTAGAAAAAGTGCATGCTTTGACACGAAAACTAAGAGATTTGTGATATATATTTAGATATAAAAATACTGAAATTTTTATCATATAACTTGCATAGCTATATCTTGAAAGACAGAATCATACTAGAGCAAGTGGGATTGTTGGTGTTCATTTCAATAGAAAATTGTAGTGGTTTGTAGTAAGGTTCTTTATACATAATGGTTGAAAGAAAAAAAGAAAAACTTCTGAAAACTTTTTTTCCACATAAAATGTAAAAGACAAATCAGACTAAATTTTATGAAGTTGTCAAACAACAATAATAAATGTAAAGGAAAAGACAAATCATTCCTTATTCTTCAAAGTATCATGTTTAAATTGCAACTTCTCTTAAATAATTTTCACTCAGAAATTACAAGTAAATGTCATAAAAAATATTACAAAGTAAACCCTACACTCTTTTAATGAATTTCACTGTGTAATTTAGATAAAAATCAAAGTTTGAGTCAAGTTACAATTGTATAAAGCTAAAGAAAAAAAAAAGTATTTCAATTTAGTGCGCAGTTCAAAAAAGATTGTGAGTTACTGCTGCGATGTCAAAGCTAAAATGACAGCAGCTATTTTTAAGTCTTATTTTTCAGCCTTGAGTGGGGTATTTAAATAAATAGATAAAATGAACTACTTACCGGCTCAAATGGTAGCACCATAAAATCTTGTATTCCATACTTCTCTCTCAATGCCTGAAAAAAATGTTCAGCCGTATATTTGTATTAGGCACATTCATCTTATCTGAAAGGCAGTTATGTCTAAATGAATGTCCTGCACTAAGGAAAATCTAACTCTATTAAATCTCCAAGAAAAGAAAATGAAATACCATAAAACAAGCAAAACACCTGTTTTTTTTTTATGTCTCTTAGAGCTGCAATATCATCAGGTGCATCTGACGGCACACTGGTGACGACCCCGGTTCCTGTAAGGACAAGAGAGATTTCAAAAACATACCATGAAGACTTAACCCTCCTGTTGTCTTAGAATTCTGTATACACCTTCACCATTTAAGTCAAAAATTACCCGCCTTCTCTAAACCTCTAAAATGAAACCGCTAAATTGAACTTCAATCCACATCTATTTTGCATGAAGAAACAACCTCATCTTTATCAGAAACTTTGTGAAGTTTTCCCTCATCAGTGTGCAGTATTTCATCAATATTTAATAGGAGGGTAACACTTGTTTTTGACTAAAGTAATAGCTATATTTATGAATGCGATACTTTCTAAAGTACCTGTATTTACAAATATAAAGCAGCAGATTCTTATTGTGTGTGCCAGTAGTTTTTGTGGTGTAAAAACTTTTTAATAGCTGGAGTTGGACAACCGTTGTACCCTAAATGTGTACAGCCTTCATGAAAATAGAAAATGATATTTTTTTTACCCATGTTGGGTGTAATTTTACAAAACGTTACCAAACTTTAGGGGTTTTTTTTTTCAGCTGTTAAAATGGGGCCCGAGTCATTTTTGGCACAACAGGACGGTTTACTTGCTCTAAATGCTCCATGTGGCTTTTTTAGACAATAGACAAACAACAGCAATCAATAATAACATTTCTGACATATCAGTTTGGGAAAAGCACTTTTAGGATGAATGCAGAAGGCCAGGGTATGCAAAAAAATAAAAATAAAAATCATATTAGATGAAAAGCAGTTTGTGTTTGGAGTGATGTGGTCTTTGCAGCCTTAGGCAACATCCATTACAGCCATTTCCAAATTCCATTTGTCCCGACTACTCTGCAATGACTAATGCTGCTTTCACTCTGCTATTAAAAGCATGTGGTATTGCCCTGCAGACCATTCAGAGACGCATCGTGTCTGTGGAGGGGTAATGTGATGCAAGGGTATTACAGGATGGCGCTAGGTACCTTTGTCTTCTTTAATGGTGAGCATCGGCAGGGCATAAATGGTCTTGTATGAGGTGAGAGGAGCGCTCAGTGCACAGCCAAGGATGTCCTGATAGAAACAAGTGAGACTAGATTAAATATTAATAGAATAATGAAACACATAAAACACAAAATTTTTAACTCAAAAACATTTGTACTATTATAATCATTTTTTACTATGATTAATAAAAACTATGATGTTAGCGGTGATGTTACAAATATTTCATTTAAATTTTAAAATATAATTATTGTTATATTACAATGAAATAATAATTACTGAAATTATTTTTTCATTTTATAAGAAGGTGGAATTTCATTGTATATCCTTGCAGGTTAAGTTGATGCTTTCTTTCCTGTCTTGCTAAGTTATTATGTCACAAAGTAAAAAAAGAGGCAGTTCACTCATGTTTAATATTTGGCATTTTGAGCATTTTAACATTACCGAACCAAACCTTGATTATGTTGTTCACGATTTGTATTGAAGCGTTGTTATGCACACTTATGTGTTTATGGGCTTGCTTTGGCCAGGCTCATAAATTGATCAAGTTAATTAGAGCTAATACAGAGTGGTCAAATAGTATCAGATAGTAATATTTTGCCATTTTCTTTATAAAGTATTTGGATTTGTTAGTTTAAAATGTTTGTTTGCTGTTTTTTTCCACCAATCTGGCAACACAAATTATTCCATTATTTTAAAACACTGGGGGATGAGAGGGGAAGCCAAGCTTGCTGACACTGGGGTACTGCACCTCCCAGGTCAATACCAGCAAATGGGCCATGACCGCTAATGCTAAACTGTATTTAGCATTAGTGGTGTGCATTTAGGGATACAAACCTGGCCCATGATGTTCATGATCACAGGAACCACTCCGTTCTCTTTGGTAAAGCCTTGATAGGACATGTTCCTGGCTGATCTCTGCGTGCTGATGAACAAGTCACCGTTGGCCGTCTCAAACACAATGTACTTCATATCTGGTCGAATCCAGCAATTTGTCTGACCAAACATGGTTTCAGGCCTCAGTGTTGCAGCAACTAGAAAAATGTTCTTGCCTTTAAGAGCACTGAAAACATTAAGAAAACACCTTCTTTAAACAGATAAAAAAAAAAACATACATACACATACATGTGTTTGGTACTAGTAGTATTACTACTGGTAATACCATCCCATTCTTCGTTATTATTTAAAATTTACCCCAGTTTTGTAGGGAAAGGTTCCACAATCTTCATCTTGATAAGAGTGTATTCTTGAGGACCAACTCCCTGAAAAAAAGAGATCTTTATTATAAGACAACAACACATTCATCCTATTTTATACCAACAAAGGAATTTCTTAATCAAAAATAACAGCCACCTCTCCTGTCTGTCTGTCATGATCCATGCACGGCTGCCCATCTTTAGGAGAGTAAATTGTATATCTGCAAGAAAAAAATGTGTTTTAAAAATGATAAAACAATGTTAGTTAGACATACATATTAAATAAACATGATGGCATAAATTAATAAATTATAGCACAGTAATAGACCAATAACATTTTGAAGAATTCTTGTCCTCTGTGATACTTTAATAAATTACTGTGATAATTTAATAAATACTGTGGAACACTGCTTTAGCAGATCAATCGTATCATTACATGACATGTTAAAAAATGTGGATATGCTGATGTTTAAATAATAATAATAATAATAATAATAATAATAATAATAGCAACAACTTGTTGTCACACCCCCTGCACGTTCCATCAGCCCCAGTCACCATTCACACTCTCCATCCACTACACACCGCACTCAGTCACCAGATTACTGATCACACACACCTGTGCACTAACCACACTCACCTGCTCCAGCCATCACCACCACACTACTTATACTCACCCTTCCTGTTCACTCATCGGCTGGAATCATCTTCGCATGGTCATACTCTCCTTGTGCTCATCCTGATCTTCTGCCAAGTCATCCACGGACGTTCCCATCACCGATGCTAACATCTGTTACCTGTTTGCTCGACTTCAAGGGAAGTGAC
>CAIGQW010054166.1:396134-414245 GCA_903798125.1 Danio choprae | reverse complement strand
AAATAAATAAATAAATAAATAAATAAATAAATAAATAAATAAATAAATAAATAAATATATATATATATATATATATACCTATAAAAATACAAAATAAACTGCAGCTGTTTCGGTAATTTAATATTCACTGAAAAACATTACAATGGGTTGATCACAGCAGCTTGACAAATTCAAAAGAGCTAAAGAGATAGTTTGCCCAAAACTTAGCATTCTCTCATCATTAACTTGTTCCTATAACCCGCTTGTCTTTTTTTTTTTTGAACACAAAAGAAGACACGAAGAAAACTGGATACCTGTAACCACTGACATCCATAGTATGAAAAAGCACTGCAGTGTTTGGGTGTTTTGTGTTTGTCTGAGGTAATTAGTCTACCGAAATGTGTATATTCCTTACAAAGTATGAAACTGATCAGTCAGTTCTTGTCACGTGACACACGGCTTTCAACTGGTGCGCCTGGGAAATGCGCTCACAATATGCCCTCCCAATATCGCAAAAGACGCGATATGTGAACGGCCTCATAAGCAGCTACGCTTCTCTTCACATTCAGAAGATACCTTCACTTCCGATCCTGCACAAAAATCCAATTTAGCCTGTTTTGGGTGCTGGTGTCCTCCTTGGTGAAGAGTATTGTCTTAGAAGGCTTTCTGTTCAAATGCTTGAACAAGTTGCTGGTTGAGTTAAAAGCAGTCGAAAGTTCTTTAGAGACTGTACATAGACTGCATTTCACAGCAATATTTTTGTTGTTACACTCAATGAAATCAAGGTAATGTCTGTATTTCTACTCGAAAAAGCAGCCGCTCTCAACAGCAGCAGCTCGCGTTCTCCAGCAATTTAAAAGCGCATGCTTATTAACTGACATTGCAGCGAAAAACGTGATTTAAAAAAAAAATTTTCTTCTAAATATTATATATGTAACGCAATTACATTTACTTTATTAACTGTAATCAGATTACACAAATGTAAAATGTAATTCGTTACATTACTGCGTTCCTCAAAAACATAATTAGATTACAGTAACGCGTTACTGTGGAACGCATTACACCCAACTCTGGTCAGTTGGCATTTCTGTGTGGAGTTTGCATGTTCTCCCCGTGTTTGCGTGGGTTTCCTCCGGGTGCTCCGGTTTCCCCCACAGTCCAAAGACGTGCTATAGGTGAATTGGGTAAGCTAAATTGTCTGTAGTCTTTGTGTGAATGAGAGTGTATGGGTGTTTCCCAGAGATGGGTTGCAGATGGAAGGGCATCTGCTGCGTAAAACATATGGTGGATAAGTTGGCAGTTCATGCCGCTGTGGCGACCCCTGATTAATAAAGGGACTAAGCCGAAAAAAGAAAACGAATGACAGTTAGGGTTGTTTTTTTTTTGCATCTTATCATGCAGCCCTAATTTAAGCAGTTTTCTCACAATTACATATACTCACCTTCTTGCCCTTTGTCTTGTCCTTGATGATAACTTCATCAGTGGTCTTCTTCTGCTCTTCCTCCTCTTCCTCTTCTTCAGGGAATTGGGGCGGATATCCATACAGCTCCATTTCTCTCTTCAGCTTGTCTGCACATGCCTGGTACACATAGACATAAAAGGGCACCTATCAGGCAAAATCAATTTTGAAAGCTGTTTGGACAGAAATGTATGTAGGTATAGTGTGTCCATAGTCATAATGAAACACAACAAGTCTCTTTTTTTAGAAAACGTTAAACTATGATTCAAATCCCAGCAATTTCCCAGCATCCAGAGTAGTCATCAGCCTCTCCCTGGAAAAGAACAAGAAACACCTTCACACCCTTGTTCCAGGCTGATCGGCGTCAGCAGCAGCTCATCAGCCACAAACTACATAAACCACACACACTCAGTCAGACTGGGAAAAGCATCTGGGGCCTGCATTTAAATCCTCTTTGATCCTGCCAAAATTGACCTCCCATGATGACATCAAATTGTATCTGCGAGATTTCAGCCACGATGAGTGGTGGTAAGTCAACAACTGGGTCAGAGTCTTGGCCCCATTGCTGGCTGGGGAGGCACAAAGTACCTACTATTCCCTCCCCGCCGCTATGGCTGACCAATAAGGGAAAGTAAAGCAGGAAATCCAGGCCCACACCTTGGACTATCACTGACATGTGCAGCTCAACAATTCTTCAAAGGGCTGTATAAGCCTCACCTGCCACCCCATGCCCAAGCGGCTGATCTCATGCGTCTCGCACAACAATGGCTGCTTGAGGAGAATCTGACTTCCAATCAGGTAGTGGAATGCATGGTCATCGACAGACTGCTTTGGGCTCTTCCCCGATCGCATAGTCGGACGGTAGGGACAAGAAACCTTTCAAACACCCTAAAGCTCGTTGAGGCCATAGAGCTAGCGGATGCAACCCCACAGCGGGCAGGAGGGGTAAATGTACCTTTATGATGGGCATCCTGTCACGAGTAGACGAGCAAAAAAACAGGGCAACATGTTTGTGTGTGTGTGTGTGTCTGTGATTGTGCGTGCACAGCTAACTTAGCAATGGCATTTGTGTGTGGCTTATTCACGGTTGCAGCAAGGCTGAATAAAATCCACAACAACTACATCAAATAACCATAAAGAAAGCTTCTTGGTTCAGAATACTGTGGCATTTGTGACTGTAAGTCTTCACCGTGTACGAGTTGCTGTCTGTGATTGTGCTGTTTTTATCCTCATATCTGACGCTAGGTATCCTCATTCTCATTTGCATTTAAAGGCACCAGCGCACAACAGCTACAATTCCCTCTGACCCAAAAAACAGACATTTTCAACAGGGTACAAAAATCTGATGGGTATTTTGACCTGAAACTTCAGACACATTCTGGACACACAAAAGACTTATTTTACATCTTGTAGAAATGGCAAAATTGGAGGCCTTCAAGCATTTCTGTTGATAACAAACATGTAAACTTTAAAGAGTTTAAACTACTCACTTTGATAGGCATTCCAGTGCAGTGAAGCCCAAATGGAAAAAGACACTGCTTTCCTTTAAGCCGCTGGTAACCTACTGCAAACTACAGGACATAGAGAATTATAACAGAATAAGGTATTATATTACATGAGGTCAACAACATCTTTGTTAAATGAATTTCAAACTCACCTCACACTTAGAAAGGCAGAACGTATGGCCAAGGTGAAGTCTCCCATTCATATATGGGTAGGGAAATGTAATAAAGTACTTGTTCTTACTAGACAGACAATAAAACACTATTAGGCATAAATATATTCTGTACAAATTCAGGAAATACTGTAGTATGTAAAAACAGGCTCACTTTGTATTTTCCCCAATGGTGGCTGGGGCTTCATTCTCAAAAAGCTTTTCCTGCTCCCATTTTTGCTGAACCTCCTCCTCAATCTTTTTCAAGAAGTCAAGCTTCGCTGTTCCTTTGCGTTCCTGTAATAGCACATAACATTGAATGAAAATATTAAGATCAGCTATAATAAGTGCATATGTATAAAATGACAAACACGTCATTTATGAATAAGATGTACCATTTAGAAATAACCCATAGCATATATTATATAAAGCATATAAAAAGTGTATATGCACGAGTTTAAAGAAGGAACATTAATAAACATATCAATTTGGTTTAAACAATAAAACACACATATACACAAATTATATTAAACAACAATTTGTTTGAAAAGATCACAAAAAAATTGCATAAAAATTCTGAAATAAATACTGTAAATAAATACAATTTTTTTTTCAATTATGATAATTTTAATAGTTTCCAAATAGAATTTTAGACCACTTATAATAATCACAGAGTTTTTAAAAAAAGCATTTTACATTTTAGGATGGGATTTCCATTACTTACCTAATAATTGAATAAATGAATGAATGAATGAATGAATGAATGAATGAAGTTAAATTAAATTGACAGAAACAAAATATTTTCTGAGTAATTATTTAAAACCTATTCAAATATTCATTTTCCACAGTATAAATTAGGTCTTTAAATATGCCTCTTGCATTTTATAATGGGAGTCCTTTGCATAAGATAAGAATGACCATACAGTACTAGGGATCTGTGGCACAACAAAAAGGTTGAAAAGCTTAGAATTAAATATGCATGCATTATGCTGAAAAACAATGTAACATTATTAAGATAGATAGATTTTAGTGTAGTATGTTTATTAGTTTAAACTTTCACATATCAAATAGTAAATTTGCTAAGTTATAAATCAGTACTTGTATAAAATTTTACGGTGATGCACATCACATCAGCACCTCTGATTGACAGCTGTCAACTCTATACTTATATTATTGTGCCGACATCTTCAACAAATGCAACGTTCAAGATAGTGATACCGTTCTTTCCCATCGCTAACGGTACAGTACTAATATCTACTTCCATTTTTTGTTCAGGAATCAAGAATCATAAATGAATAAGAGTAACAGAGGCACATGCATGAAGCTAGCTGCTAAAGGTAACCATGCTGCTCAATAGACCGCTGTAATGTTCTTAAAAAATGTAAGATTATGAAACAAACTTTATCCTACACTCATTAATTACAAAGGAGGTGATATAAAGCAACTTTACCGTCATCCTGATCTATTCGCAGTAACTTCAAGAGGATTTTTTTTTAATGAGCGAAACCCACGCTGGATGATGACACCGTAAAGAAACGTCGGCGCCGGAAAACGCTTTGCATTATGGGTAATGTAGTTTTAGAATACCCTCACCCTTCACACATAGAATATAATAATAATAATAATAATAATAATAATAATAATAGAACATTGAATTCCTAATTGTTTATAGCACACAGCCTCATAGCACTAGTCATTAGAAAGTCACGTAATTTGTGATAATATCATGGCCAAACCTTATTTAGCATAAGAATAATAATAATAATAATTATTATTATTATTATTGAAAAGCGGTAGAAAATGAATGAATGAATGAATTATTATTATTGGCGATTCATTCCACTGTGGCGACCTCTGAAATAGAGACTAAGCTGAATGAAAATGAATGAATGCTTTCCCCCTGCTCCAGCAGGAGGTGAGGAAATTCGGGGCGGTAGATGGGGTCCATGGGAACACGGGGGAGATGAAAAGAAAACACTAAGGGGCAAAAAAGACTATAAAAAAGAAAAAACGGGGGAAAACAAGCCACAACTTTTTTGGTCCGGTATTCTGTCACGCTCGATTGAGGGACATGAAGGCACAGGAACACGAGATTTGACGAAACACAAATTTATTAACAAACACTTACTACATACACGGGCACTGAAAGATACAGGAAACTCTGGGAGGACATGGGGTGATGACAGCATGGACAGAACGACACGTAGACAATACAATACCGGAACAGGGACTGAACCAAACAGAGGGGTATAAATACATGAGGGCTAATGGGACAGATGATACACAGAGGTGAGACACAGGTGGAACAAATGAACACTAGAAAACGGCGGGAAACAGAACAAAGGAATCACATGACAAGGGACACAGAACAGACACCTGACACTGGTAAGAGATGGTGTCAATTTTACTGGCTATGGATGGAAACACAATTAAGAGATATACAGTAGTACTATATTCCAACTCATTATTTGCATTACATGGTTTTTACAGTGATTAAAGAGATCATCTTCAAGACAGGACATTCTGAATGAAATTTGTACAAAATTTATACTAAAATGAAGGACAAAAGTTTATGAATAGCTACTCATGTACAGAAGTAGAGGTGAACAAGGTGCAGAAAAGCTGACTTTCTCAGAGACTTGTTTACTTCACTAAGTCAGTTTAATGATGAAGGTATTGATCGAATAGACCTATTGATAGAAGGTTTGTGAAGAAATGTCATGCTCCCTTATAAAAGTATTTTTTAGTATTTGCAAAATACAGTATTTATTTTGATACTTTTGTGACTTATTTTGTAGTTTATTTTGATACTTGTAAAATGTAGGTATTTGGTATTTTTATTTTAAAATACATTTCAATGTATTTTTGTCCATTCCTGGATTATTGATTAGTTGGAATAGCATTAACCACTTGGGGAAATTCATTAAAAAGGGAATTGGAAAGTTGTGTATTCTCATAAAGTCTATATAGGCGAGTGTTTCCATTATAAAGAACCACATGGAGTTTTCATATTTTAGGCAATTTTTTAAAATCTCTTTAAACTTAACCGAAATAATCTATCATCTCTAAGCCACCTTCTGTCACGAACACTCACTCCACACAAAGGCACAGGAATACGCGATTTATGAAAATACACTAATTTATAGACTCGGGAAAGACATGGGGTACAGACGACAACGACGTTCAGACAATACAATACCGGACAATGAAGGAAACAAACTCAGGGGTATAAATACAAGGGACGTGATTAAATTGATTACATACAGGGGAGGAACACAGGTGAAACTAATGAACATGGGAAACAGCAGGAAACAGAACAAAGGAATCGCATGACATCAACATCAGCACATGGAACACGACCTAGAACAGACACCTGACATTACCCCCCCCCTTTTGAAGGTGCGTCCTCGTCCCTTTATTAATCTGGGGTCGCTTCAGCGGAATGAACCGCCAACTTGTCCAGCATATGTTTTTACACAGCGAATGCCCTTCCAGCTGCAACCCATCTCTGGGAAACATCCATACACACCCATTCAAACTCATACACTACGGACAATTTAGCTTACCCAATTGACCTATAGCGCATGTCTTTGGACTTGTGGGGGAAACCGGAGCACCCGGAGGAAACCCACGTCAACACGGGGAGAACATGCAAACTCCACACAGAAATGCCAACTGACCCAGCCGAGGCTCGAACCAGCGACCTTCTTGCTGTGAGGCGAACGTGCTATCCACTGCGCCACTGTGAGGCCCTGCGGCCAATTATTTAAAAAACATTTGGTTTTCTGGATTTTGGACACAAAATGTAATTGTTCACATGAAAATAAATTTTTAGAATAGATATAGATATAGAATATAGATTTAAATATTTCACATAATCTTTTACAGGAATATTTACAATGGATACATTTATAGAAGTATGTATGAAGATTTCACATTTGTGAAGATTTACCTTTAGACCAGAAGATTTTATTAATTTGGAAATACATTCTGTGGTTGTGATTTATAATTGATTTTTATCTTTCAGAAACAGAGCAGTATCATCTGTCAATTGTGAAAGTTATCCAAATCCCAGTGATTTTGAGGTTTTCCCCAACCATTGAATTGACTGACAGGAGCGTATTAATATGTCTCAATAGTAACATGTATAAACATGTCCACAGAACAGTATTTGCAAAAAAACTGAGATTAAAAAAATCTGTTCCAACTTTCTATGATCAGCTGCACCTCAAGAATGAGTTTTACAAGTTTAAAACATTTTTTAACACAGAGCACGTTTGTAATAAAGAACAGACTGTAAAATCCCAGTGTATTCAAAGAAATATGATCATATTACTCAAGTTCTTTTATCATTGCATTGGATCCCTATTAAATATCGTATAAATTGTAAAATTTTATTGACTACCTACAAATCCCTGAACGGCTTAGCTCCCCAGTATTTGAGGGAGCTCCTGGTGTATTATATCCCCTCACGTCCACTACGCTCCCAGAATATCAAAATCAACTGTAGGTGGTCTTTCTCATATCTGGCACCTAAACTCTGGAACAGCCTTCCTAGCACAGTTCGGGAAGCAGACACACTCTGTTTAAAACTAGATTAAAGACTCATCTCTTTGCATTAGCATACACATAAAACACAAATGCTTTTGAAATCCAAATCCTCTAAAGGATTGTTAGTCTGCATTATTTAGGGCAACCCTTCTCAAAAGACATTATAATTTGAACACTTCCCAAAAGACATTATAATTTGAACGGCATCTGCTCTTATGTTAGTCTGTTTTTATTATTCCCAAGGTTTCTATAATCCTGGACCAGGCCGTATCCTGAGCAGCTGCTGTGGTGGTCACGGAGGACTGGAGAGCATGAAACTGATTCCTGTAAGACCCCAGTGACAGACGAGTCTTCGCATTGATCCTGAAGGGCTAGCCTGTACACCAGCCTGTGACCTTGCCCACCTGCAGCTTATCCACGATGGATGTCCAGCTTTCTCCAGCCTTTGGCGCTTAGACTGCAGCTCTGCACAAGAAGTTTGGCCATAGGAAGAAATGGTCGTGCCCAACTGAGCCTGGTTTCTCTCAAGGTTTTTTTTTCCCTTCACTTTCATCAATTGGTGAAGTTTGTTCCTCGCCACTGTCGCCACTGGTTTGCATGGTTCGAGACTTGTGGAGCTGCTCTTCAGTGTTTGGAATTTCAGCAGTGAAAATTTAACCACACTGAATTGAACTAAACTGAACTTAAACTCTGTTTCAATTTACTATAATCTCCTATGTTAAGCTGCTTTGACACAATCTACATTGTAAGAGCGCTATAAAAATAAAGATGAATTGAATTGAATATCTCAGCAAAACATTATTTGACATATTTTCATTTAGCACTGTATTGATAGTTAATGCTAACTAAATGAACACCAATTATACAAGCTAACAACAGCAAATTAACAGATATAAAAAGAAAAATTTGGTTACTGTTTGAATTATTTCAACAAAAATGTAAAATGTGTGCTACTGTTGCACTCAGCCAACATATATTTCTGATGTTCCTGCACACCCAGAGAGGCTGCTGTTTCAGGACCATATTTCTAGGAGTAGGGCATTTTTATTATGGCCATACCCTTAAACCCAAACACCTCTACTAGACAGATTAGGAACAACAGTTGTGCAGAAACATACTATTGGCTGCTGTTGCAGCATCTCATTCATTCATTCATTTTCTTTTCGGCTTAGTCCCTTTAATTAATCTGGGGTCACCACAGCGGAATGAACCACCAACTTATGCAGCATATGTTTTACACAGCGGATGCCCTTCCAGCTGCAACCCATCACTGGGAAACACCCATACACTTCCATTCATACACATACACTACGGACAATTTAGCTTACCCAATTCACCTATAGTGCATGTCTTTGGACTTATGGGGAAAACACCTCCCCAGAGGAAAAGCACCCAGAGGAAACCCACGCGAACACGATGAGAACATGCAAACTCCACACAGAAATGTCAACTGACCAGCGACCTTCTTGCTGTGAGGCGAGAGCACTACCCACTGCACCACCGTGCTGCCGCTGCTGCAGCATCTGTGCCCAGCTGTTTACATTACTATTATTTAGTTACTACCAGTGTTGGGTGTAACAAGTAACGTGAGTAAAGTAACACATTACTTAAAAAAATTAAGTAATAATATTTGAGTTACTTTAAAAAAATGTAATGCCAGTTACTTTTTTGTTTAATTTATTAGCTTTTAAAAAGTAAATTGCTGAACTAAAATTGGGCTGAGAGAATGCGTTCATTATTTTGAACACATGGGAGAAAAGGACTTGCACTTGAAAATGGTTTGTACTTCACTAATAAGACAAAAAGTACAAAAGGAGAAAACACATTGCTTTAAACTTTCATTAATCTGTATATACAGCATGTAGAGCTCTGGGCTCAGGAAGTTCTCATATTATCCTACATTATTACTATTCAATATTACTATACTATTTGTTTTTTTAAGATACAGTAAACAAAGGTGTAGGTTTTACAGTGTGTTGTTAATTGCAGAGCTCCTCTATATAAAAAAGAAAAAGAAAAAAAACCCCCCTGCAAGTTCTGAAAGAGATCAAGCCTCAGCCTGGTAAGAAAAGGTAACTCAAAAGTCACATAACACATCACTTACCATAAAAAGTAACAAAGTAACGCAACTAGTTACTTTTTAGGAGAGTAACTCAATATTTTAATGCATTACTTTCCAAAGTAACTTTCCCCAACACTGGTCACTACTGCTCATTTGATTTGAGTCACTTTTTAAAAGTTGCTAAAAGAAGCCAATCTGGGGTCGCCACAGCGGAATGAACCGCCAACTTATCCAGCATATGTTTTACGCAGCGGATGCCCTTCCAGCTGCAACCCATCTCTGGGAAACATCCATACACACCCATTCACACTCATACACTACGGACAATTTAGTCTACCCAATTCACCTATACCGCATGTCTTTGGACTTGTGGGGGAAACCGGAGCACCCGGAGGAAACCTACACTAACACAGGGACCCTGCTGGGACCCTGCTGTTTGCTGTGAGGCAAACGTGCTACCCACTGCGCCACTGTGAGGCCCCTAATAATAATAATAATAATGATATAATAAATATTTTATCTGTCGATAAAATCTACTTTATGTTTATAAGAAAGTCCAAAATTAAATTCGCTGATTTAAAAATAATAATCAAATATTTGTTATTCTAAAGACCTTATAAAGAAATATGTTACTAAATATAACCAAAAAGGAATTCATTTAATCATTTTCCTTCAGCTCAGTCCCTTATTTATCAGGGGTCACGACAGCGCAATGAACTGCCAACTATTTCGGCATATGTTTTGAGCAGTGGATGCCCTTCCAGCCGGGAAACAAACAGGAAACAAAAAGGAATAAAATAAAATATTTCATTTATATATTCATTCATTTTCATTTCGGCTTAGTCCCTTTATTAATCTGGGGTCGCCACAGCGGAATGAACCGCCAACTTATCAAGCATATGTTTTATGCAGCGGATGCCCTTCCAGCT
Source organism: Danio choprae (assembly GCA_903798125.1). Taxonomy (NCBI): domain Eukaryota; kingdom Metazoa; phylum Chordata; class Actinopteri; order Cypriniformes; family Danionidae; genus Danio; species Danio choprae. The sequence goes on along the minus strand of CAIGQW010054166.1, from coordinate 403,611 downwards.
GCAACCCATCTCTGGGAAACATCCATTCACACCCATGCACTACGGACAATTTAGCTTACCCAATTGACCTATAGCGCATGTCTTTGGACTTGTGGGGGAAACCGGAGCACCCGGAGGAAACCCACGCCAACACAGGGAGAACATGCAAACTCCACACAGAAATGCCAACTGACCCAGCTGAGGCTCGAACCAGCGATCAGCGACCTTCTTGCTGTGAGGCGAACGTGCTACCCACTGCGCCACTGTGAGGCCTCATTTATATAATATAAATAAAAAACAAATATTTATTTTGTAACAAGTATTAAGAATTAAAATAATTTTTTATTTATTTTTATTTATTTTGTTATTATTATTATTTTTAATTTGTTATATCTTTGTTGTCAGTCATGAAAAATTAGTGAGCATGTTATGCATATGGTAAAGTAACAGCCCTGTGGTAGGTTGTGGCCGTAGCATTGTGACGTTTCCCTGTGACGTTGCTATGAACCTCCAGCAGCTCGTCCGACTTACCAGTGACTTCAGAAGGCCCAGTGTGTGTTTTTAAACGATGCTAGTAGGAGTCGCGCATAAACACCCACATTTTTATCAGTATTAATCACTTGCGCGTCAGGATGATTATAGATAATGTTGACGCTCTGAAATCCTGGCTGGCTAAACTTCTTGAACCCATGTAAGTGATGAACAGTGACATTCTAAGCAGTTGTGCTAACTGGCGCTGCTAACATGCTAACACGTTATCTGGGTTTCAAACCACTTATCCGCGCTGCGAGCAGATATCGCTTCCTTTGATTTGGGCTTTAAAGTACAGTTCAGTTGTGTTTAAATCATGTATGCGTTTTGAAATCGTAACACACCTCCCAATTAGGATTTATATAGCAGGGAGCTATGCTAAGAGGGTCTTCTGGATGAGTGAGGTGCTCATCAAAACAGCCTACTAGTTTTCATAGACTGGGCCAGATCAGGATCAAGTTATTTTAGTTTTAGAGTGTTGGCATGTGTGATCTGCAGGCAGACGGGTTATTTTTAAATTCAGAATCAATTTCCCTGGTTGGTGAACTTGATACCAACTTGCCATGCATTTTATCTCAGTGTTTCCAAGCAGATTTTTTAGAAAAGCTATAGTAAACAACATTTTATGCTGTCACTCATTGTTTTAGAAGAGCTGCATGACTCTTGGATTAGACTCCTCATCTTTTGAATGTGTGTGTTTGCGTAAACTTAACCTTTTAATGAATTTGCTTCTCTTTTATAGATGTGATGCTGACCCATCTGCGTTGGCAAACTACGTTGTGGCGTTAGTAAAGAAGGATAAACCAGAGAAAGAACTGAGAGCATTGTGTGCAGATCAGTTGGATGTTTTCCTTCAGAAAGGTATCCACAAAAAGTCTACTCGTATATGATTATTCTAAATGTAGGAGCTGTTAAGAAGCTAAATAGATAAAGATGTATCTGTGCTTGTATGCATGTAATTATGAATTCTGGACCTTTATTTGTAATTGTTTATCAATCATGTGCTTTCTTTTAGCTGAGTTCCTTATTTTTTTTAAATATTTATTTCACAGAAACTACAGGGTTTGTCGATAAACTCTTTGAATGTCTAGCCACCAAAAATTATTTGGGACCTCCAGCTGTTAAAGAAGAGGTCAAAATTCCAGCTCAGAAGCTTGAGGAGAAAGAAGAGGTAAAATCTGATCAGTTCTCTTTTGTCAGAAATATAATTAATAACATTGTAAAAAAGGTATGTATTTTTACAAGATAGGTTCGTTTTAATCAGCACATTGTGTCATTTAAAAAAAATCCAATTTCAATCTCAAAATGCTTCATGGATCAATTGATTTTTATTTTGATTCACATTTGCCTGCTCTGTTTCCAGAGATAATGTTAAATACAGTTTTTTTATAATCAGTAAAATATAGAGAACTCTCTTGTGTAAATATATCAGTAGTGTTAATAATAATAATACTGTAACATTTGTGTTCAGACTGGTCATGTTGAAGATGATAGGGAGAACAGAAGAAGAAGAAGCCCATTAAGGAATCGTTCAGACTTCAACGAATCAAGGTTGGTCTCCAAGAGTTGCATCTTTCTGGTAGTGTTTGTGTTGACATTTTTTCTGAGATGAGCAGTACCTATACATTTAGCTTCGAAAGTGTGTAGTTTCAAATTATGACAATATATATCATATGGACAAAATCATTTCATATTATGCTTTATAATTTATTTAATGGTGTCACAAAGTACATTGTTTAGAATACTTTAAAATAATTTATACGAGCGTAATGTTACTTGCCATTATGGGGATGCAGACAGAAACATAAATAATAGCATCACGAGACAGTTGCGATCTTGAAAGTACAATGTTTACATTTTGCGTTTTATTTAGCAATATTTGTATTTTTATGTCGGTCCAGTAATCATTAGTTTTTGAACAGTGTTTTAGATTTTATTAACATTTATTTTATGTATCTACATTTTTAATAAAATTGTTTCCTAAAATTCTACATGAAGTGAAAAACATGATCCCATATGAGTGAGTACATTTCTGAGTATATACTTTAAAATGTAAAAAAGAAATAGTCCTTTCTACGTAGTCAGTCATTAATTGATTACATTTACAGAAATAGTTTTATATCATGCTACATCGTTATTAGGATATGTGATGAGTTGTATTGTCATGAGATTTTTGTCATATCATCCCTCCTTATTTTCAAAGTGTGGGGTTAGTTTTTCTTGTTATTTAATTGCTCACGGAGGCTCTGCATAGTTTTATTTAATATATTTTCATGGATATTTTCATTTACAATAAAGCCACAATATTGGGACATCTTATGAATTAAAATAACCCTTTTTAAAATTAACTTTTTAATAATATTTTAATTTGTTTATAGTATTATAGAGCAATTCCAGCGTTCTTAAAACATAAATTCACAGAGAAAGTATATGTTAACATTATAATGAAATATCTGTTTATCTTTTCCAAAACAACTAACCACAGAGTTATGGGATAAGAAAAATATCAATCTGTAAACGTTTTTTATATTTTAAATGAGGAAAATAAACATGCATTATGGATGTGACCAAAAAAGTAAGCGGGTTTACACTATGCAACATAATTTGTAGAAATTCTGTGAATTAAACTCCATTAAACTTAAAATAAATAATGCTAATCAAAAGGATAAGAGTTGGCTCTCTATAGAACAAAAATGATTGCTTTTATTTTATTTTACATTTTTGCATTCATGAGAAAAAAGCTTCGTTATGCATGAGACATTTCTCTATTGTGGATGTGGCAGATATGAAATTGGCACTTGTGAGACTTTGGTATATAAAATATAATTGTTTGAAAACGTTAATAGAGATGTTAATTTTACAGAACTGTAAAATACAGGCCTACACAAAAAACATAGAAAGGAATGTAATTGCTCTATAATAATTTATTACTTTGTTTTCAGCAGCCATTATGCCAGCCTTCAATGTCATCTTCAGAAATGCATGCACCGATACTTTTTTTCTTAGTCTCGAAGTTCATGAAATATTTTCTATTTTCATGTAGGTTGTACACATTTAGGGTACTAGATATTCACAGAGTTTGATGAAGATGAGATCTTTTTTTTCATGCAAAATAAGTTTGAGGATTGAAATGAAATATTTAGCTGCTTTATATTATAGGTTTAGCAAAGAAAAGTCATTTTTGACCTGAATGGTGTATGTAGAATGCTAAGACAGCAGAAGGGTTAACATGTTTTGGTGGAAAATGTTGTTCTTTAAAAGGAAAAGCTTGATATTTTCACCACAGGGCTAGAGATGACCGCAGGAGAGATGACCGTAAGCGTAGAGAAGTGGACCGCCACTTGAAAAGTGGAGAATCTTACAGAGACCGACATGAGCGGCGAGGAGGAAGCTCACGGGGGAGAAGCTACAGTCGCAGCAGGAGTCGTAGCCGCAGTAGTAGTCGTGGAAAGAGCCGAGAAAGAGAGCACAATCAGAGGAGAGGTACTAACATTCCTAATTCACTTCTCTACCATTGCTTTTACCTATGCTTGTGTGTGAAACAAAGGGCTGTTGGAATTTAATTAAATTTTCAGTAATAAAGCTTATTTGTTTGTCAAGATCTATTATATTATTCATAAATAAATTATAAAGTTATAAATTCATTCATCGAAGGTCTTACATGCACTTGGTGGTAGGGGGTATAAAAAATGATGTCACTTTATTTTAATGTACAATTTGCGCTATTAACTAAGACTTTTACCTCATTAAACTACTAATTAGCTGCTTTGTAATAGTAAGGCTAGTAGTTGTTTTTAGGTATTGAATTAGGGATGTAAAATAAGATCATACTTTATAATTGGTAATAAACTGTTAATATCTTAATTACAAGCAGGCAATAAGCCAGTAGTAAATGGTGTGAATTATTTTTAAACTAAAGTGTTAGCAAAAAATTGTAAACTCATTCATAAATGTAGCATATATACAAAACGGGGATGGAAAAATGTGTATGCCAACTTTCCATTCATATAGGAAACTTGACGGGAAAATGTACGCTTGAATGTAAACTCTGGACAATATGTACACACATTCTGGAGAAAAGGGGAATTTGCGACAAATGATGAGCTAAAAGGCTGACAACAGACAAAGGAAATTAAACATTTTCTGAATTATAAAATTAAAATGCATACATGGAACAATTTTAAATCATTCTGCTGGCTTCTTGGCATGATCATATGCGTTCTGTGGTGTTTACACAAAAATTTTGTAACCTACTTGTGGACTAGTCTTAACTAGTCTGAGGTATGCTTATATTCTCGTTTGTTTTCTAATGGCAGTGAAAACCTTCAAATATTCTGTCGTTTTGGCCATAAAGAAAAGAGAAAGACATCATTTAAAACAGTAACTGCTTTTTTTAAATTTAGTGGATACTCACAAATACAACAAAACCTTGCTTTTATAGAACAAAAAAAAAATCACAGATTTTTACGTAGGAATGCATCACCAAAATAATGTATAAATCTCAGAACAAAGTGTACCATCCTGCTGATGTGCCAGATCATTGAAGCATTGTTGTTGTAGTAAACTTTTAAAGAAGTTCGTGAATGAATGATGCGTGATTGGACTGTTATTCCAAGCACATTTCCACACCCAAAAACATGGCGCGGCACAAAACAAATTGTGATTGGTTGGTTAACCTGTCAATCAAATTAACATAGTTCAAATGGTCAATCGGTCAAAAATAGCATGTCTAAATGATCCAATAAAATAGCTTGAAATTTGAGTCTTTGGATTGACTTATGATCATTATAGACCTACAAAAACTTGGCATTAACATAGACATTATCAACTGAATCCACAGGCAATGTAGCTACAAACTCAATATTTTCAGCAGATTGTTTTCATTAACACTGAAATAACAACTTGTGCATATTTGAACACGGCTCTGTATGAAATGTTCATGTATACATAACAGGCACCAAAAGCTTATGAAAAACTGGATGTGAAATGGCAGCTACGCATTTAAGGGTATTGTATTAATTAGGATAGTGATTTAATGACTGTTGTTGTCAAGTATTTATTCATAATATTTCTACAATGTTACTTCATTTGGTGAAGTAACTTTCATGGTTGTATGATGATTTATGGCAAAGTTACTTCAGGTTGTGGAATGGTTATTCATGTATGAATTATTTGTAAACAAAAAAGGTTCTTGAAGTAATTGTTCTTAATTGAAAGAAAAAATTATCAGTAATTCGAATACATACTGTAAGTGTATATGTGTGTATTAGTATATAATAGTATTCATATTATACATTTGTGTTCAGAAAAATAGATATCTGTTGTGTTATGTGTGCTGCTTGTTCTGAGTAAGAAAACTAAAGCATTGAAAGAAGTGTGTTCTAAATTATAGCTGTGTGGAGTTAAAAGCCAGGACTCCCTAAACCGTTGGGCTTTGTTGGTGTTGGCCCAGTTTAGCATGTTGAATCAGCGTCAGCTGTGGGCTGAAGAGAGCGCTCTGACTGGTTATTAAGCAACGAATCAGAGCGCGAGTGTGACGTAGTGAAGTGTCGTAGCAAGTAAACAATTCAAGTCAAGAAAGAACACAAAGGGGCCGCTTGTAATTTTGCTACATTTCTCAAATATTTGCAAACAATATGGATTATTAGATTATCAGACATATTTGCAGGCACAAATCCCTCTGTGGTGAGTGACAATATCTGTCATAATGGTACTGGACAATGCTTTGTTTACACTTTGCATGCGTGTGTCAGACGTTCCGATCACCCATTGTGAACGAGAAAACGGATACACCCTCTGCCTGTGCGGAAAGACATGTCCTCCCACGCAGATTTAGAATCCTTTCAGTCGGCTTGTCCGTTTGATGTGTTCACAAGCAGCTTTTTGGCCCAGACAGAACTAGACACGAGCCAATGCAAGGCGACAACACAATTGCCTCCTGTGAATGAATAAACAAATTAAAAGGATAGTTCACTCAAAAAAATGACAATTTACTCACTATTATCTTACCCTCAAGTTGTTCCAAGCTTTTCTGAGTTTCTTTCTTCTGTTGAACATAAGACAAGGTATACTGGAGAAAGCTAAAACCATTGTAGCCATTGACATACTGTGGAAGTCAATGGTGACCGTTTTCCAGCTTTTTTGAAAATATCTTTTGTGTTCAACAGAAGAAAGAAACTAATAAAGTTCTTGGAGTCAATTGAGAGTGAGTAATTTTTTATTTTTGGGTTAGCTGTCTCTTTAATACTAGAATTGTATTAGAATTGATTGCTTAGTCTAATGTTTCCACTATAGTTGAAGTATGGAAATAAAAGCTATTTAAAACATATTTGCATTGTATAAATTTTTTTGAGGCACAGCTATTTTTTTAACACCCCTATAAAAACTCAAGGAATCAAGATGAAATGTTTCACACCACTGAATGCTAATTTTGATGTGCTTTTTTATATATAGCAGAGCACAGATCCAAATTTGAGCTGGAGCGAAAGGAAACAGAGCCTTACAACCCATCTTCAGCCCATATGGGTAACCCACACCATCAGCAGACCCATCCACCCCCCTTGCTCCCTCTGCCCCTTCCTCAGCACCAGTTTCCCTCTTCAGGGAGCCCCGCTGTCCCCAAAGCTGCAACCGTGGTAGCACCAGTTCACCTGCCTGACAGCACTACAGAGAGCTGGTCCACATACTTCACCAACCATTCAGACGGCAAGACGTTCAACAAGAGCAGCACACTGAAACACCGCTGCCGAGACTACGACGGTAAGTCATAATTCGCTTTTGGCTTGTTTACTGTGATTATGGTCCTCTTGTGACTTCTTATTGTCAAATAATGAAAATTGTAAATAAAAACAACAATTAATAAATGAAAAGTAATAAAAATGACAAAAGCACTTTTTTAAAACTTTAACTTTTCACTCATTTGTGTGTGTGTGTGTGTGTGTGTGTGTGTGTGTGTGTGTGTGTGTGT
>CAIGQW010054166.1:382743-396124 GCA_903798125.1 Danio choprae | reverse complement strand
TGTGTGTGTGTGTGTGTGTGTGTGTGTGTGTGTGTGTGTGTGTGTGTCTGCACTTATGTTCTTACAGATATTTTTACATAGACGTATAATGCAAAAACTACTGTTTCTAATATATAGTGTAGTATTACAAACAAATTTAAAAAAACATCCAAAAGTGTTTGGACATGGAATGTCTGCATTGGTTTGTGTTAGCTATCATTAGATCAATTTAATGTCCCTTTTATTAGCTAAAATAAAATTTTTTTTTTTCCATTGATCAAGTGAGGTTTTGGTGATTTTTAGCAGACAAAGTCAGTACTTCTAATAATACATGTAATAATACATGTAATAATTCCAATAATGTTTGACATTAGTTTAAAAAATAATGTGTGGTGAAATCTATGGAAAAGTATTTTATTTGTTAAACCTTTTTAAGTTTTTTAGATTTTATTTTAAATGTTAAACCTAGCAAAGTTTGTAAATAAATACATAAATCTATTGTCTTTAGGTGTGCTATCATTCTTAAATCGTGCTTAGTTAGATAAATACATTTTGCAGCCACTGGATGTCTCTAAAATCTAAGTCAAATTGTGTGTAATGCATCAGAAACACTGAAGTGTCTTGAAATTGTCTAAGGACGTATTTAACTCTTCAGGGTGTCTGTTTCTAACACATCACTAATGACTGTGTTGTAGCAGTCTTCACCACATGGCCCTATGGGAGTGGTGCTAAAGCAGCAGTGTTTATATTTACTACCCTGTCTTTGTGAAGCTGGGATATTTTTCACAGTGTGGGAGTTTGAAGAAACCATCCACAGGAATGACTGACGGATGGATTGTTAGCATGATTGTTTAAGGCTATTACTAAAGAAGCTATAAATTGCCATCTTGAAGAAAGATGTGACTTTCCATAGTTTCCATGTAATCATTGCCATAAGGTCACAATGGCTGTGCGATTTAATCAAGGTGTTTTATTTAAAAAAAAATTTTAGTTTATGTACATTTTGTTAATAAAGCCGGTTCTAGTAAACATCCAGCACATGCATTTAGATGGAGCATGTAGCTTATGACACAGAGGCATAGTACACTGAAAAGCTATGCAAAAAACCCCAAAAACAAACAAAAATGTTTTCAATCTGTCCATAATGACATTGGTTCTGCAATAATGACAGCTGTTTTCATCACTTCTCAATGAACTACAACTGTAGTAAAAGCTACACGTGAAATTACAATATATAATAACATATTTTTACTTCCAACTTACCTCAAAACTAGAGTTGAGTGTTTGAAATAATGCTTCTGTGAGACTATTCCATAGTCGTGTTAATTAGTCACACTGAATCAAGTAAAGTTAAATCTTCAGTTTATTCAGCAACAGCTATTTTCTCCAGGGGTTTCTTCATGTGCAATTGGACAGATTTGTGGGTTTCCGAGAGAGCGCCCTCTGACATTTTGGAGGAGATTTACTGCATATCACACCAAGCTTCCTTGAGAAGATGTGCAGGACAGTCGCAGCTTTGTTTACAGAGTTTCCACAGGGTTAAAATAAAAACTTCATTTTAGGCCTAAAAAAAGTCTTAAATTCATTGGAATATTATCTTGGGTCTTAAAGCATTTTAGACAGGTCTTCATTTTCCTATGTCCATTTAAAGCTACCCAGTCAGGCATACAGACACCCATCCAATCTCCAGCAACCCATCTCAATAGAACTTATATCGAAACTCTTTTTATAACTCTATTTATCGATATGGTTTAATTTTCTTGCTTACAATATCATCAATTGAAAAATTCTTCATGTATTTATAGATCATATGTGCTGAGGACACCGACCCAGACAGACTGTTGTGCATACATTTAGATTATTATAGTTTTCAAAAAAAAACCAAAAAAATAACCTTTGAAGAAGAAAAGTTATGTTAAAATTTTTTTATGTATACAACAAGAGTTTGCTTGTTCTGACACATTTATTTAAAATATGTGGCTAATAAATAACTTAGAATTATTTTTTTTTTTTGGATGAGGCAAGTAAACCTCTTTTCCACAAGTAAAATTCTTGAATCCTTAGTGTTTAGCCCTGTGTAAGTCTGAAATTTAATTCAAAATGGTCTTAAAAGTCTTAAATTCGACTTTGTGAAACCTGCAGAAACCCTGTGCTCAATCATGTTTGTGATTTCAATTCGATTAATCACCCAGTCCTACATGGAGCTAGCTCTACAGAAGGATGACCTCAGTAGCACATAGTTTATCCACCTTGGAAAACTTGGATACTGCTCATATGTGACACGAGTACTTCAGATTACTGCTTTTATACCATCAAAAAGGCTGTTGTGATGTTGTTGATTTAACAAATCATTATTTTTTTTGGTTGCAGAGAAAGGGTTTTGTATACGAGGTGACCTCTGTCCTTTTGACCACGGCAATGATCCTCTGATCGTGGATGACGTTACACTTCCTACCATGATCCCATTTCCACCCCCACCAGCCCTGCCACGGATGCCCATGCCACCGATGACAGAACCTCCTCCTGGCATGCCCATGCCCCTCCCACCTCATGGACAGCCCCCGCTTCCAGTCATCTTCCCCATGCCAGGTGAGTATATGGGTTTCAGCATGCTAGACAAGAGCTGTGTCTGAAGTCACTTAATATTTAATAGATGAGAACAGTATGCAAAAGAGCAAGTAGGTTGTAAGTACTCTGATGCTTAAATGTAAGATTCAGAAGTGTGCATATGAGTAACATTTCTCATTCCTGTGAGGAGGTGTAAAAAAAAGTGGTGAATTAAAGCAACTGACGATAGTATATTGCATGATAGTGAAAGCATTACAAATATAGTACGATCTTGTGAAATCTTTTAAGCAGTCACAAGATAATTATTCAAAATAAGTACCTACTCGTATAATATGTGATATCAGATGCCAGGTGATCTAAGATTTTTCCTCAGGCTGGTTTTTTAAATAAAAACAAACTAAATCAATTACGCACAAAACCTTTGGTTATAAAAAAAGTTTATTCAATGTATATTAAATGTAGCAAGGTGTCGATGCTAAATGTATTCTATGACATTGGTACAGGTTTACTTTACAGCTAAATGAATCTTGTCCTCATTGTTCCAAATCCATAGGACTTCTGTCCACACAAGGAAAATTATTATAATTAAGTCTTACAGATTTTTATTCCTCCATTGAAAGTCTTCTCAGCCAAATTTCTAACCCATTAAAATGGTAATAAAGAGCTTAAAAAAAAACAACCCAAACAAATTATTCCTTTTATTCAGGTTTTCTAAAGAGACAGGATTACTTTATATAATTAAAATGAATGTTTTTAGGCTTTTATTGAAGCTTAAATGTTGATTAAACGTAAACAAAAAGTCATCCATATCTGCTAGACCAGTGGTTTCCAACCTTTTTTAAACTCGCGGCCTACTAAACTAAACAGCAATTTTTAAATGAACTAACTATTTGTGACTGGATTTGAATAAGGATAACATATACATAACAGGTAGCCAAGTCTAGAGAGACGTTTTAAGAAAATAAAGAAATGGGGAAAGTCAAAATCCAGACAAATGCCATAAACGGATAGACCGTGAGTGGAGCAATCAGGAAGCAGGCAGAGTGCGGTCAGACTAGACCTGCACGGGACAGATTTTTTTTTCAATATTAAAGTTTTTCCTCACTCCCATTAGATTTGAGCAAATGTAACCTTGTTGAGTATAACTATATGGCGATGTCTGAAACCACACCTTTGACTGGACAAAATCCTTCCTCCACGTAGAAATAGGCACCTGCGGCAATTTCATTACTTGCTGCCTCCCATGTAAAAGGGCCTTAATAATGCTGCCTTGATGCTTGAATGATAAATACCAATATATTTCCCTTTTAAATGTATTTTTGCATATTCATTTTGTGGGTATATCACAGATCATTTTAAGCTCCAGTAGCCACACAATCTTCTCGTCCGCACCAGCATTTACCTATCAAATCATGTCCCAGTTGCATCGGTTCCTGCAAGTGCAGGTCTCTAGTTTGGACAAGCAGTCAAAACCAGCATAGAACTGGATCTGTTGACAGCCATGTATTCAGTAATTAAAAGTTTGCCTGTTGTTATTAAATGAATTGGTGAAATCGAATAGTGAACGAATTGTAACAATGTTTTATTTCTTATATTATTTTTATCTAGATATTTGTACATGTATTAACAATATAATTTCTATTAATTAACAGCTGGAGCCCCCCCTGCAATACTGTCACGGCCCACTGGGGGCTTGCTGCCCACAGGTAAAAAATACACTTTGCTAAACACAAAATATAAACATCATTGGTTTCTTGCACATAACGCTCTTAAGCCTGGTTTATACTTCTGAGTTGAGTGACCGGCGTGACCCATTGCACATGCAATGTGCGTAGCCGTGCATTTATACTTCTGCACGCTGTTGGTGTTGCTCTGCAATAACACTTCTGAAACGCTAGCTGCCAGTAGGTGTTTATGTTCCTCTGTGTCGATTTTCTTCGCTGGTGTTTTGTTTTTTTTGAACGCTACCTTAATTTACAAGTGGCTCAAACTCGCTCATTTTGAGGTGTGAATTGACGGATGTGCAACAACTTTATTCATAAGGTAAACACAAAACAAATGTTTCCATCTGGAGCTCCTTCATGGGACTCGACACTTGTAAACACTCGCTCCATCGGGCTCGCGCGGCTCTCAGTACCGCCCACACTCGTCATCGCTACCAAGCCGACCAATTACAGAGCTTGTGCTATGTGTCGTTGCAACGTGTAGTTACATTTTGTTTTGAGAGGTCAGCGTCGCCAACGGACACTGCGAGGGCTATGCGACCACGCATAGGCTGCGCCGGAGCATATGCGTGTGCTTGACGCAGAAGTATAAATCAGCCTTTATTAAGACACTTAATAAGTAAGGTGTAGTATGATTTTGACCAATGGCTTGGTGGTTAGCAGTGTTGTCTCACTGGTCTCCAATTCAAGCCCCTGCAAGGGTAGGAGGTCTTTCTGTGTGCAGTCTGCATGCTCTTCCTGTGTCAGTGTGGTTACTGCACACTGTTTATTACAGTTACTGCAGGTTTATTACAGTCTGAAGACATACAGGTTAGGTTACTTAAAGACGCATGTCTCTTGCCAGCATTTGAATGTCTGTCAGCATTTGAATGCCGTGTCAATCTGCAGATGGATCAGCTTATAGACACAGCTTTTAAATATTCCAGTGTTCCTGTAAACACCCTTGTAAAATGATTATCAATAGAGCCAATCACAGTCGTATCTGTGATGCATGTAAACACAATGGCCAATCAGCAGTGTTGTGCACTCTCACAGCTTGACAGAATAATTTAGAAGCTGTGTCTTCTAATGAGTAATATTTTGACAATGATACATCATCGAAGTACTTGCAGTCTTATGCTAAATCACCACATGTGATGTTGCTTCAATATAGATCTTTAACCTGGAAAATTTAATCAGTGGGGAAAAGAAAAATATTAGTCAGTTCCCTACAAGTAAAGCTAACAAATGCTTAAGTTGTCTTAAAGGGATAGTTCACTCAAAAATGAAAATTCTGTCATTATTTGCTCACCCTTCATTTTTTCCAAACCTGTTTCGTCTTTTGAACACAGAGGAAGATATTTTGAAGAATGCTGGAAACCTGTAACCATTGACTTTTGTAGTGTTTGTTTTTCTTACTATGGAAGTTCATGCTTTTGACGTTCAGCTTTTTTTAAAATATCTTTCTTTGTGTTCAAAAGAAGAAAGAAACTCATAAAGGTTTAAAACCATTTGGATTTACATGATAATGAGTAAATGGTTCTATAGTGATGGAGTAACATTTTTTATTTAGCTTTTAACTTAGTAGAATTGTCCTAAATTGCAGCAATCACAGTTAGCTTTGGATGTTAGTGTGGATCAGTTTGTTCTTGTTTTTATTTCAGGACCTCCTCTAATCCCAGCTACTGGGATAGACACTCCACCCCACTCCAGAACCAGCACCTCTTCCCCTTTGGCCCTTCCTGGAGTGGGACCACCTCCTCCTCCTCCACCACTTCCTCCTTCCTCTTCTTCCTCCTCTTCTGCCTCTCTCCACCCTCAGTACACACTTTCTGAATGTAAGCTTTTCTATTCTCAGCTTGAGTACTTCTGGTACTTCTGGAGCTTACTGTCTCGTGTTGTATGTTTAAAGTGTGGTCTCACAATAGAAAACATCAATTTTAAAAAATAGATGTAAAAAGTAATTCTCAATTTTTGGTAAACTAAAACTTCAGTGCTTTAGTTTTTTCTGTCCATTTAAAATCTATTATTATTATAATTTTTTTTTTTGTCATCTCATTCTGATAACAACATGCATCACGATATAGTAGCATTTCTGTAAATTCAGTCAATTAATAGTTATTGGTAAGTATAGTAAATATATAGACTTCTTTTTTACATTTTAAAGTATATACTCAGAAATGGACTTATTCATGTGATCATATATATAATTTTTTTTACTTTGTTTAGAACTTCAGGGCAAATGTTTGATTTAAAAAACTATAAATAAAAAGGAATATTAATAAAATGTAAAACACTGTTCAAAAACAAATATACCAGGACTATCATAAAATAAAAATATTACTAAATAAAATGCAAAATGTAAACATTGTACTTTTCAACATTGTAACTCTCACGATGCTATTATTCATGTTTTTGTCTGCATCAATTATGAAAAAGTATTACCTTAAATAATGTATTTGACACCACTAATTAAACAATATAGCAGAATATGAAATGAAAGACTTTTTATTTTGTACATACAGTATATTATATATATATTGCACAGCCTTTACTATCTATTGGTGGTAGTTGTGTTGATAGACTTGCTACTTGTTAGAGTTTTGGAATAATTAAGTTATTTTTTTGTTTGTTTTGTTTTTTATAAAAAAAAAAAATCCAAGTCATTTGTTACAAATAACAAATACTTACTCATCAAATTACTTTAAAAAAATACTTAAAAGCAATACACAATTCTAGTATGAGAAGTATGAAAGAAGCCATATGTATTTTGAAACTGCTTAAATTCGTATTAATCAATAAGCTTGGTCCCTGGTGTGCGATTTTAAGCAGTCTTTATTTTAGAACGTATAGCTTTTTATTGACAAAGAAATGGAATGCTTTTCATGTGACGCATAGCTTCCTCAATATAATTCGGCTATCTCATGAAACATCCTATATCTCATCTATCTATCTATCTAAATAAATAAATAAATAAATAAATAAATTCATCCACTCCACTGTATTTATTTATTTATTTTTTACAATTATAAGTATTTCAATGTCTAAACATAAAATAAATGTTATTTTAAGGCATCGCATTACGCATTTGTCTCTGACTGCCAGCCAAAGTGCTAAAGCTTTTGTTTAACACTGCTGTGATCATACCCTCAAGGGACGATCCTAGAGTGATTACACCGGTGTGTAATGGTATTAATGATAGATTGATCCTTATTAAAGCTATAAAGTTACTCTGTCAAGGGCAACAAGTGTCTTTTGAGCAAGTTTATTTGGCTGTTGTTATGTTGTGTGTTTAAGCCTCTAAAGAATTGAATACTGGATGTCATCCGATCATGTTTGAGGTGGCTTTAGATGTGTGTGAGACATTGAGTCCTTTTTTACTTCCTGTTGTGCTTAACTCTATTTAACATTAAGCATTTCAACACTTTTATTTTCACATTCATGTTTGGTTATTGCTTTTACATATGAGAAACTTTAAGCAGCTGTTATATGTTAAGATTGATATGGTCTGCTTGGGTCTAACAGAAAGTGTCACATGGTTTACTTGCGTCTGTCCACCAGCTTTCATATGTATTTATTTGGTTCTTCAGAAAGAATATGGTCTTTCAGAAATCCTTCCATTTAGCTGATTTGCTGCTCAATGATTAATGATTAATGTTTTTCTCAGCAATTTGTGAATATTTTGTTAATAATCGATAATCGCCCTTATAAAGGTTTTGTAGCATCATATGGGTCATAAAGGTTTACTTTGTGGTTTAATCCTCAAGAGACATTTCTCATGATTATTTCTTTTAATTGTCTGTTATCAGTGGAAAAATGATTGCAGATATAGATCTGTCATCATTGAAAGTTTTGGCAAAGCCATAAAAATAATGGGAAAAAAAAAAATCAGAAAGTGTTGACTTTTACACAGATTTGACAAAACTACTATACAGCAGAGAGCATAATTATTTATTAATAATAATTAGGTAATAATAGATATTATGGATATGCAATAATAATAATATAATCTTAATAATAATAGCTTGATTAATAATAATAATAGGAATAATTCAGCTTTGCGTCACTAGAAAAAAAAAGCTTTTGTCTGTTAAAAATTCTACAAGTTCACAATATTACTTATTTTACTGTTTCTGCTTAAATACGTGACATATTGGAGCAAAGGAGATTTCTTTTAAAAACATGAATAAATGTTTAAATCATTAAATTAATATTTTCTGTAAGATGCTTTACAATAAAATATTTGAGCAAATAAATTAGATTAGTCAGTACTAAAGCCAAATCTGAAGCTAATCTAAAAATAATTTAGGATAACAGTCCTAAAATGTCTACACCCTAATGTATATGTTAGGGAAAATATTAAATTAAAATAAAAAACAGAAAATTCAAAAGAAACAAAAAATATATAAAATTTAGTTTGTAGTTCATTTATGTTTACTTTGAATTAAAATGTGTTATCTTTCCATTTCTAAAGACATTTGGTGACCAAACTCTTATTTTAATGCATATAACTGTTTAATGAATCGGTTTTGTTTAAATGTACCAAAGTATATTGTCTATATTCACTGAGAAATGGATAAAAATAATTGTTTTCAAAAGGGAGTTGCTGAGCACAGTGTATAATTTTTTTTTAACAACAGTGAATTATTCTGAAGGCTGGAGTGACTGCTTTTGACCATTTAGTTGTGCTATTGCTACATTTTACACAAGTTTGTTTGTTTTTTAATTTGAAGAAATTGCTTAAATGCATTTATCAAATCAAAGGGAAAGAACGTACATACTGTATTAAGTATTTGTTATAATTAGTTTTTTTTTATACATAGTTCATATGGGTAATCTTGTGTTTGTTCTGCTGCATACAGACAACTATGACCCTGAGGCCTATAACCCAGAGTCTCCAGGACTGACTGGACCTGGCAGAGCTCAGTACCGCCATTTCATCCCTCGCATCCAGACACAGAGACCAAACCTTATTGGACTTACCTCTGGGGATGGACTAAACTCCCGAGGTATAAGAATGTTCAGTTCTACAATGATTTAGTATGTGGATTCCACAAGATTCTTTAACTGTTCAGTTTTATTTGTGTTTTTAGCAGCTAACATAGTGATCCAGACGGAGCCATCAGTCACGAGTGTATCAAACAGCGAGATGAGGTACAACTCTGAGCAGGAGAACAGGAAGAGATGTCTACCGTTTACAGATGGACCACAGGCCAAAAAACCCTGGATGGACAAGTGAGTGATCAATGTGTCGAGTAGAGAATAAAATATTGTGTTTTAAAAGTGTTTTAAACCCTTTAACAGTGTTGTTTATTATTGTTGTTATTAATATTATTATTATTAATATTTTTTTTGGTGTTAATTTATTATTTATTTATTAGTTTATTATTATTTATATATTTATTGTTATTTGTATTATTATTTTATCTAAACATGTTATTGTACAGTTTAATCGTCATTGAATAGCACTGAAATGTTTATCATATTGTTCAACTATTCTATTTTTATAATATTATATTAATATTATTATATATTGTTATGTTTTATAAATCATGTTGTATTTTGACACTCCTGTTATTAAGTTTAAAATGTGTAGTAATTTTATCTTTTAAATAAGTTTTTTTTTTTTTTCATTTGATACAGTTGCATAGTTAAATTATTTTAAGTGCTTTCCACTTACTCCAAAATAAATAAAGCATTTATTAACATACAAAGTAACTATTACTAAATCCATTTGAATAGTTTATTAATCATTTAATAAACACATACTCATTCTAAAATTTTAAAGCACATTATATATATGTCAAGTCAAGAATGCAGCATTTGTAGCTGTGGTTATAAACAGCTAACTAATGTCTGTTAATGTTCATTAATAAAGGGGATGCTTGACAAAAGATGAACTATTTACCAATACTTTACTAAAATTTGTGGGCCTATTATGTCACATACCAAACAAGAAGCACTGCATCAAATCCTTTGCGCACCCTGTCTTTAAAATACGAACACAGAATTTTTAGTGGATGTACAGGTCAGTGATCAGCTGCTGGCCCTCACGGTGCTTGCATTTAAATGCATTTTAATCTTATTTTACATTTATCCAACTAAGTGAATGCTTAAGTCTATTTAAATGACTATATCCTAATTATAAACTAAGCATTACACTGTCGATGTTGTTAAAGGAACCTCATGAATTTGAACATACAATCACAGTCTTTCACCACATGTTTTTTTGGCGGGCTTAAGAATGTCCCAAGATATGGTCAACCTTGGCATACCCGGAAATATAATCATAGGACATTTCCAGCATGGTTGTTTAAGAAATTGAAAGAAAAAAAAAGTATGCTTTAGATTTGATTTATGAGGGGGGTGCTAATAATGATTTAAATGCATATTGGTTAATGACCATTATTTCATAATATGATTTAATTTTAATTTGATTATGAATAATACTTATTTGACCGCCAACTTTTGAAAAACAAACAAACTGATTTTTTTGTTTGATTTTGATATATTGATTTTGACGTTTTATATGCATACAATATATTCACAATACATATATACACAATGGTTATGTTATTTTAAATGTCTGTTGGTAGATTTCCTGATTTGTGCCATAATGAAGACTTTTCTACTTTACAGGCAAAATTTTAATAACCAGCATAAACCCACATTTCCGAAAAAGCACTATTATGTTAACACCAAACTAGAAGTTCGCAAAATCCCCCGTGAGCTCAACAACATCACCAAACTTAATGAGCACTTCAGCAAGTTTGGCACAATAGTCAATATTCAGGTAAGTATTCTGCTATATAATTTTTTCTCAATACATGCAGGTGCCGTTTAACATTTATGTTTAAATTTATAAAAATTTTACGTACTGAATTGCTTTGTTATACAAAATCACTTAATGTTTTTGTTGTTGCTGTTTTTGTGCTTCTTGTGATGTCATGTCCACAGGTGGTGTTTGGTGGCGATCCCGAGGCAGCATTGATTCAATATACTGCCAATGATGAGGCTAGGAGAGCTATTTCCAGCACTGAAGCCGTTCTCAATAACCGCTTCATCAGAGTTTACTGGCATAGAGAGGCCACAGCCAACACACAGGAGCAGGGACCCAGTCAGAGCACAAACCCTGGACAACAACATCCCCCAACACACAAGGTTTGTCAGAAGATTGTGATGCTATTGATACTTACTGGTGGAATATTATGTTGAAAACGGCAAGGTTAAGTAATGTATGCCGATTCCAGCAAATTCACTGTGTTGTTCTTATAAAGGTTGAAAGACCACCCATCTCTATTTTTCTGTCATAAAAATTTTGATCATTTCTGATTACTTTTGGATATTTCTTGCCATTCTTCTGCATGCTTTGACAGATTTTTTTTTCTTTTCTTCTTCAGGTAATTAATAAGCAGCACCCTGCAGCATCTTACGTACTGAATAAGACCTTCCCAAAACACCATGCTGCCACAGGAACTGCAGGCATCACGGGCAGCTCTGAACCAACCAGCCCAAGCCAAGAACCATCAGTGGTAAAGAAAAATATGTAATTGTTTGCACACATATGAGAAACTCCATTTTAGCACGAGAATATAAATATCTAAGCTTATTACAAACAACACTAACAGGGGCCATTTTGAGCCCTATGAAAAAATATGAGGTATGAGGTCCTTTGTCTGCAATTTCATAGTTCTGACTACTTAATCAGTTAGATTATTAGAAATGATTCACTTGTGGACATAAAAATCAGACAGACAGATGGATAAAAATGTTAAAAATATTTAGCTTTATAAACTATAGATGATTGTGAAATTAATGCTTGAAATCAGACTGCAATACAAAGTAAACGTGCGAACAAGCTATTTTCCACTAGGTGGCATGAATGACAATAAATGAGCGCCATGTTTGCAGAGAATGCGCTGAATTTGCCTTAAGCACGTCTTTGACGCAAGTAAAAATTAAATTTGGCAGAAGGCTGTTTTAAAAATGAAAGTAACAAAACACTAAGTTTATATGTGTTTTTATACATTTAAAAACATTTAGTTATAACTATTAGTGGTGTAACATCACAAGTCTCACTGTTCACATCACATTACTGATTTCGAGTTTTGGATTGGACCATTTTTCAGCAAAAAGGGGAGGAGACAAATCTTATTTGCTTTCCATTTATTCCAGTAAATGTTTAGCTTTAACAAACATATCTTAGAACCTGTAATATTGATAAAAATGTAATCCAGAAATAACCAG
The DNA here is from genome assembly GCA_903798125.1 of Danio choprae. Taxonomy (NCBI): domain Eukaryota; kingdom Metazoa; phylum Chordata; class Actinopteri; order Cypriniformes; family Danionidae; genus Danio; species Danio choprae. The sequence goes on along the minus strand of CAIGQW010054166.1, from coordinate 383,627 downwards.
CTAAATAAAAATTCAATACTATGAAACATGATCTTTGCTACTGTTGCTGATAATGCTGAATGTACAAATTTAACATAATAATCTTGTACAACACATTATTTTTCAGTCTCATTTTCAATTAATGATTCAATAACTTCATTTCAATATTAGTTGTATCATTTTTGATTAATTATTCATTGACATGTTCATGTTCAATGGCTGGTTGCCACCTATTAGTTAAACAATTTATTTGCTACAACTTTCATTTTGAGCATCAAGTTGCATTAAACGGTTCAATTTTAATCTTGACCATAACAATCAGTGTTTATATTTGAACTATAAACTGTTTTTCCATTACTTCTGTGTTATTTGATAGTTTTAACTATGAAATAATACTGGCTGAAAAGACTAAAGACTGGATCTCTTTCTCGGTCAAATGCAGATGTGAATGCAGAGCATTGAAGGATTATTAAACATATGCAAATCATGATCATTTATTATTTAGGTTGTGTGGGTGTTTGAATTGAGATACCGATGTTTTAATGATTAATTGTGCAGTTATAAACTCTATGCATTAAAGCAGATTAAACAAGTAGTGGAAGAAAACACCTTTAATAAGCTAAAGCATTTATGTGCCACCACAACTTCTTCCGTCATCATATTTTACAGGGAAGACAAATTGCTTTCATACGTAAGACTTGAATGAAGCGGAAGGTAATCCCGATGATAACAGGCAATCATTACAAATTTAGGATTAATCTATAAGTAAAATAAAAAGTTATTAATTCACAGGTCACATGCGTGCTGAACTGTGGGTCATAAACCGAATGGAAACAGATCAACTGGGATCCGTTACTCTCCTATATAATAAATATATATATATATATATATATTTATTATATAGG
>CAIGQW010054166.1:361357-382343 GCA_903798125.1 Danio choprae | reverse complement strand
ATATATATGCTATATATATATGCTATATATATATATATATATATATTGGTTATGAATATGTAAAAAAAAAACATATATATATACACAATATATACACACAGACGTGAAGAGAAATACTCAGAAATTAAGTGTTTCTAATCAACATTTGTTTTTATTTATCTTTTAAACAAGGGGCAGACACCACCTTCAGGTTTAGTGAAAGGTCCGTTCTCACGCACAGTGTTGAAAGCTGCATCAAAATCATTGGGAAAAACTGGCAAAGCACTGGAAGCTCAGGAGGTTCTGAAAAAGAAGCAGGTGAGTATTTCCTTTTCCTTCTCACCCCATAAGCTGATAGCAGCTGTTCCACCTGCTTGGATTGCACAGTCTAGTATGTACTTATGAGTGCATGATCTCTGTCCCTCAGGAGGCGCTGAAACTGCAGCAAGACATGAGAAAGAAGAAACAAGAAATGCTTGAAAAACAGATTGAATGTCAGAAGGTATGATGGATAACATCATTAATGTAGTGGCGATTTTCCATAATTTAGATTTTAGATTAAATGTGAATTCAAAGGCAATAATGGTTGAACGCCGTGTGCAATTGTTACATTTGCGCTCTATTAAAAAAAATAATGACATTGTACTTTTTTAAAGACATTTCTTTATTTGTGAAAAATACTGTAGCAGGGTGAATTAGTTACAGCATCAGGGAATGTTTATATTTTGTTTTACAGATTTATTTTCATCAAGTTTTTCAAAATACATTATTTTTAGTAAATATATGAAATAGTTGTAAATTTCATTACAGCAAATTATACAGTGCTTAGCATTTATTAGTACACCCCCTTTTGAAAATGAATATATTTTTACATTTTTCAGTGAATATAGCCAATGATCTTTGGTGAATTTCATTATGTTCATTAAAATAAGAGTTTGCTTACTGAACATCTTTGGGAATAGAATGCATTTATTCAAATAAAAATAAGTTAAATGAATAGTGTATTTAAATTCAAATGAGTTATTACAAATAAATTTCAAAATTCAACAAAATTTAATATTTTTTGATATTACTTTAGATTTGTTGTTTATTTATTTTATATATATATATATATATATATATATATATATATATATATATATTTATAAAAAAAAAAATTATACTGTGATCTTAAGGTATTATTTTGTTAGATTACTTTCAATTTTAGCTTTGGTACTGTCTAATCTAATGTATATGCACAAATATATTGTTAAAGATCCTATAGAAAACATTATTTAAAAGAGAGATTTATGAAGGCTGTACACATTTATGCTGAGCACTGTATGGGTCATCAGATGACCCTGCTCTAGTAATCGTGTTTCTTCTGATTTAGTTTTGGTTGAAAAAAAATGTAAGAAAGTTCCCAACACTTATCTGACCTTTCTTCTACAGGTCCTGATAAACCGCCTGGAAAAAAACAGAGGAATGAAGCCAGAGGAGAGAGCCAACATCATGAAGACTCTCAAAGAACTGACAGAAAAGATCTCTCAGCTGAAGAATGAGATCAGCCCGACCGCACAATCCACTGCCAACACAGCACAATCAAAGTCAAAAACAGACGTAAGGCAGTTCACAAAGAAGGAGATTCTTTTGTCACACTATAGATTATAGTAGCATTTTTCGTTAATTATATAGACCTGCCTTTCCCTTATATTCATCAACTGAACTCCTCATTATAACATAAAAGGTATCTAAGGTTAGTTTTTGCATGATTACAATGACAAAGTATCAGTCAAGCAATCTTAAATGGAAAGTGTGATATGGCTTTGTTTAGCAAATTGCAAAAGTTATGTTGCGTGTTTTTTCCATATCAGAGGATCTCAGAATGCTATGCATGTCCTTGGACTTTATTGTAGGAACATGTTGCGGAGCATATTACCACATTAATTTCTCATTCATTTAATTTCCTACATTTCTGTGGACTCTGGATATTATAGATATTACTCTATACCTCTCCAGTCTCACAAAATTACAAGCTCTTGTAAGATATACTTTTAGTCATTTGTGCTGGCATAGATTGCTATGTTTGGTTTGTTAGGATTTCATTATTTAATCCCCATTATAATACTTGTCTTTTCTCTAGGCACAGAAAGAATTGCTTGACGCAGAGTTGGACTTCCATAAGAAGCTGACGTCAGGAGAAGACACCACTGACCTGAAGAGAAGGTTGGGTCAGTTGCAGGTGGAGGTAAGCAGCCATTTTTTTGGTCATTATTACCTGTTTATCTGTTCTAAAATGTAGGTTTGTTTGTTTTTGTACGTTTTAATTAGTCTTTTACAAAGAATATTAAATGTATGCAGTGATCATAATCAGAACTGTGGTTACCAATAATTCAAACTGCTTTTTAAAACAATTCACTATCAAGAATTTAGGTGGGATTGAAAATTTATTTTGTAAATTAGAATTTATTCTATTGAAATTGGAATAATTCCAATTAGCTGATACATAATGTATTACTTATACATGTCATGTCAAGATATCAAAGTAATTTTTATAGCAGTCAGTTTTCATTTTAAATTGTAGATAAGTACCAAAGTAGGTCTGCGCTTAATGATTTATTCAATGAACAACAGGGGAAAAGACGACTGATGAAGACCTATGCCCGAAACATTTTTTTTTTCTCCTGTTGTTCATTTAATGAATTATTTAGTGCGAACCTTCTTTGGTACTTGCTATTTGAAGAAATTTCAAATAACAGCACCAAAATTCTCTGGAAGAGCGTGGTGATTTACATTTGTTTAAATTGTAGACAGCCTGCTGTTTGCAAGAAAAGTAGTTCATTACTAGCTGAGATCTGAGACACCTGGCATAATATGTAACATGAGGAACATGCACAATACACTCTAGCAAGTTCAAGTCTTTTAAAGAAAAACCATAAGCATTTAGTTTGTGTTAGGTTTATGATGTTTGCACACTGGGTCACAGTTTTCGATAAAAAATGTGGCACTTTAAATAATACATTGTGTCAATCACACTGCCTCCAAAACTTTCATCCATCGTAAATTGGGATTGCGTTAATTTTTTTGGAACTGTATTTAAAAAAAATAAACTATTTATTTTTTTCAAATTTAACAAAAAATAGGATATCTGTAAGCCATTGAGTATGGGAAGGGGTTGAGGACTTTTACACTGCAACAAAATACACCGCCTAACTAACAGTGAGAGAAAAGCTATATATCTATACAGAAAAATAAAATGGTAGCTCGCACTCAGGAGGCAGAACTCCAAACAGACCAATTAATGGAGAATGATCGATGTTAATAGGTGTGATTGCTGAGCGTGAGTCAAAAACAGATTCCCAGAAAAGAGATAAAGGACACGTGAACTAGATTTGACGTTTCAACATGACATTTGCCACCGTTTTAATTAACAGCATTAACATTTTGAGCAGTGAACTCAAAGTTAGTTACTTTGAACTAGGGCTGCACGATATTGGGAAATCTGACATTGCGATATTTTGTTTTTCTGCTATATAAATTGCAATACGAATATAATTTCACCAGATGAATTAAATAGCTCCATTTGGAAAGATTTGATTCATTTAGATCGATTTGGATGATAAAAAAAAATTTCTATGCAGTTTGAGAAATCATAAATCATAATAAATTACAAGCATATATAAATACAACAAAGCAGGAATAAAAGTTAAATGAACAGTGCTTTTTTCAGAGTCTGACAGTTTTCAGGTACAGAAACAATCAGACATAAAATAACATGGTCATCATTCAATAAATAATTTTAAAATAATAATATTTAATAATATCTTCATCTTTTAATCTTTAATAATTTATCTAATCCAGCGATGTAGCTGTTGCAGATACACACATTGTGATATTAATGCTAAAACGATATATTGTGCAGCCCTACTTTGCACTGTAAGATACCATTTCGAACCAAACAGATGACATATGGACCTTTTTCAAAATTGTCAGTACTTTTCCTGTGTCTGTGCAACACAATCTCACAGCAATTCGTAACTTTTTGATTTAGTGGCTAATTCGTATGAATTAGTACAATATCATTCATACAATTTAATACAATTTGCTTATGACCCAATGATGGTTGGGTTTAAGGGGTGGGGTTGGGTGCTATGCCTCTTTTTTTTAAATCATACAATTAGCCACTAAACTGACAAAACGTAAAATACTTACGTTTTCTCGTGAGATCTGTGTTAAGATCTCTAGCCCAAATAAAATGCAAACATTGAGGCATCCTGACATTAAACTGACTAGAACTGACGTTCTGTGGAGCTGAATGTGCCTTATATATTGAACTTGTTTCACATTGATGAAAGCTCATATCTGATTTTCTGTTATTGCCTGTTTATATCTGTAAAGCTGTTTTAGCTACTGTATAAAGCATTATAATCAAAAAGGCGACTTGACTAAGCAAAACGCACTAATGTACTCTAGACTCAGCATAATCCATTCACCCAGACATAATCTCATGCTCTGACGTAAGCACTCATGAAACAAGAGTGACAACGAAAACATCACAACTGGCACTAGGCTTAAATTAGCTCGTGTGAAATATGCATGTCATTACACTTCATCTCCTGCAGATTTAAATCTGAGCACTTCCCAAACCCCAAGGACTCGTCCCTAAACAACACGCATCCCCCTCCTTACACTGATGCTTTTGGTTCCATTAATGTTTGATTGGCTTTCACGTAAGAAATGAGAGGTAGATTGAGGGAAGACAGTTAATGGATTGGAGAGTGAAAGGAATAAAGTATACTGTCTGAAAGACTTGTTTTCTCAGGACATGAAAGTAAAATGACCAACATGTGGCTTTTGTGACTCTGTTTTCTGTCTCTCTCTTTTTTTGGGGGGGGGGTAGTTTAGAATCTACCGTTGCAATATTACGTTGTAAGTTTGAAGTTTGTTATTTTAATATATGAAAATCATAATCCTTGCTAATTCGAATAAAACCAATTTGTAAGATTATCCCTGAAATTTGGACATCCGGTTGGTAGCGATGATTCTGCCATCACAGGCTATAGGAAATGACCTAATCCCCTTAGCCATGGTTACATAAAGAATAAAATGTAGCACCTCATGTGTTGACAATCATATATACATTCATCACAGTAGATGGAGAGCTTCAGGAACTCTGAAATCTACATTAAATATGTACATGTATGTTTTCTAGTCAGAAATTGAACATGAGCGACCTCTTAAGTTGTTTTTCCAACAGCACACGACGGCAGCATTAGTCACTGTAGCATTTACTCAGCTTATTTGTTAATTCTATTTGGATTTAAAGAGAATAACGGAAAATTAAAGCATTAATTGGTCATTGAATCACTGAACCAATTTGTTCAAAACCCTAAATTTATTCAGTAACAAAACACCACTTAGTTCCTCAGAGATGCGTTGACTTGGGATGTCCATAACACACTGTGGTATTATTGTTAATTGTGTTTTTTTCCTTCCCATCATTGCAAAGAGCAACATGTTTAACATTAAGACTTTATTATAATAATTATAAAAGAAAAGAATAAAATGTCAGCAAATAAAAAATTGGTCGTCATGTTAATTACTGTACATGATGTTGTAGTTTAAATGATTATTAAAGATTATCAGTAGCCTTATTGTACATTTGAAAACTGCTGTTTTGCACATTATTCTTTAAATATTATCTAAATTAGCAGGTTATCTATTACATTTTGTAGGGATGCACAATACTATCAAAACGCTCAATACATGTGCCAATAATGGCTTTAAATGTAAACATTGGGATCTACCCAATTAGAAAATTATGCCGATGTGCCATACCTATAACATGATGTGTTGAATATGAGCCTGCAGAGCCTTTGTTGTCAACTATAAGTAGCAATATTTAAGTAGTCTGAGATAAGGACAGCTGCCTCCTTGTCATTTTTAATGAATAGCAGTAAAGCTAAAAAAAAACAACAACAACTTTTTTAGAAACCGTCGACCTCACAAAAAACAAGCAATCAGGGACACAAAACTAAACTGTATTGGCCTTTGTCAGCCCTTTTTCCTAACTAAAACCTTTTGTTGAAGAAATTATCCAATTTAATGGCTCGAGGTGTAACACTTTAATATTTACAACTTTTTTAACCAAACTATGTTGGGACAAGCTGTTATGAATATTATGGCAGTCACAAATAACATTACTGCACAGCTTTCTGTTTTATTAACAATTTTCTGCTTCATTACATTTGGATAATTGACCTTCCAGTGACAGTAGTGTTCACCCTACTGCCATGGGCCAGGTTTGATTATTTTTTATTTAATTTTTATAATCCTTTTTTATTTTTGGAGCTCATCTCCTCTCTCAGCTGTGGATCCTTTCTATTTGCAATCATTGTTGTGGCACCTGCTGTCACTCTTAGCTGATTAGCGTCTCTTTATCTACCTCTGTTTTCTGTCTTTGCCAGATTATTACTTTGTCTTGTCAGATCGCACTAGTTACCACTGTCCACTTACCACTTAAGCATTGTTTTGTCTAGTCATGTCTTATCATGTGCTTGTGTTGTTCCTGGATCCCACCTGTATTCTGCTCTGCTTGCCGACTATCAGCCATCAAGGGTCAGCCATGAACTTCACCCTCCAGCCGGGGTTGTGGCTTCTCACCAGCTCACTCAATCAGTCACTAGCCTCACCTTCTGTGCGGGCTTCCTCCCCTCTCCGAACCCCCCTTTGTATCTCCAGTGCTGCGCACCGACCGACGTTCTGCGTGTGGCAGGCTGCCTTTGTTGACTTTTGCTAAATAAACTGCCTTTGTTTTTGCCTGCACTCCTGGTTTGCTTGTTACACCTACACTTAGTGCCAGGATACCACAGTTCACCCATTCTTCCTGCTGATGCTTCACATCTATAACCTATATCCACATTTGTCACCCTTAAATGGCTGGCTTTTACAATTTTAAAAACTTAGTTCTGTTTTTAGGTTGTTTTCTGTATAGGTTGTTTGCTGTTTAGCTTTTGGGCATTGGTTCTTTTTTTTGTAATAAGTTACGAGTCTCAGGAAGGCAGCTTCCCACAATAGAAAATCAATGGAGCATGTTGGATTGTTCTCCGGTTGTGGCCGTGGCTTAAATGTACTTTATCTCTGTATCGTGCATCACTAACCTTTTGTTAGTGGAAAATGAAGTTGGAGGTTGTTTATGGTTATCTCTGTTATCCTGACTTTTTAAATTGTGTACAGTGATACTTCTTTTATGCATATGGTCAATTTCAACTGCATTTAATATTGTTTTTACACTTTTACACTAGTCGCGTGTCTTCATGCACTCTCACACACTCTGATTATTGACTCTGAGTATTGCATTCTGTTGATTAGTTGATGTTAAAAGACAAAAGTGAATTTAATTACAATTGTCATATAAGTCATTTTCCAGTCATGTAATTCAAGTCTAAGCCAGTCTGAAATCATGGGTAAAGTTCATTTGTGACTTTGTGAGTCAAGTCTTGTAAGTTCAGTCCTCCACATCTGACTGTACTGAATAGCAGTTTAATAGTCTGTTTTAAAACTACCTAGGCAACACGGTTGGGACTGATACCAGCTGGACGTGGCAAACCATCACTGGCACCAACTCGAGGCAGAGGGAGGGGCAGAGGGCGGAACCTCAGGGGGCGTGGAGGAGCCAATCACATGGTGGTAGACCACCGGCCTCGAGCGCTCTCTATTATTGGCTTTACTCAGGAGGAGAAGGAGGAACTCATGCCGCATTTTGTGGTAAGACTTCAGTATACATAGTATGTATATATTATAATAAACGTGTATATATAATGCACATTTTATTAATTATCCACAAACTTTTTGATTAATCCTTAGAAATTTGGTGAAATCGAAGAGCTTCGTGACCATGATGCCTCCAGTGTCGTGATGACCTTCAAAACCCGTAGTGAAGCTGAAAACGTATGCATCTTTTTGCTGTTTTTTTTTTTATTTGACCTATATTGCAAGAGGTTATTAAATTTTGCTGTCTTTATTTTCAGGCTGCAAACCAAGGGGCGAAGTTTAAAGGTCGAATTTTACAAATCTCATGGTACAAACCTAAAACACCCTCCGTGTCCACAGAACCAGACGAGGAAGAGTCAAAGGAAGAGGTCAACACTGCAGGAATTCATGTAATGACGGTAATTACATGGCAAGATTGCACGTGGCTTAAGTGTTAATGATATAATTAGCAGTGTCAAGCAAAAGATGTGTGACCATGTCCTGGTCAAGTCCACTTGCGATGGAGATTCAGGTTGATAAACTAGTTTTTCAAGCACTTGAACTTCAACTTAGGCTTAAATTAATGTTGTAAAATCTGTAAAAGTTCCACGAACATCTCCATGAACTGGGCCATCTGATCATTTTAACACAGTAGGTTCACAGAAAGGAGGGCTTTAGAAAGAATCAGTCTCTTAACAAAGTGTTTGAGACTGAGTGAGAAGTTTTTTGGAGAAGTTTCTGGCAATATTGGCTGCATTTGTTTGTGTTATTTTGCTGAGAAAACATACACAAAACCTCTTCAACAATACTCTTGCTATTGTTAAAATCTCTTCGACAATAGCATTCAAAAAATCATGTTAAAATGTCCAAAAAAAATTGTGATACAACAAACGTATCCTTGTTCAAATAGGCGTTGTCAATGTCAAATGATTCATCTAAAGCGTGTCACCTAAGGAGAAGTGCAGTGTCGTGTCTGACAACTCAAGGTGTTGCTTACCAGATAAGCACTTTCTCTATATGAACAATATTACACTCATAGCAGTGCAATACGGCTGTATATCGGCACTGCTGAGAGGTGTGCGTTGCCTCAAGGCCGCAGGCGCCCCAGCAGTGCCGATATACAGCCATATCGCACTGCTACTAGTGTGATACTGTGTTTATACAACAGTTCGACTGCATAATCGTTTATATAAAAAAGAAAATCAAACACGGAGAGTCTCAAAAACCCTTTTGTATGAGAAACTACTTTCCTCCGCCATTCATTCACATCTAGAGCTGGTTGGTCAGAACAGCAGTAATCGTTGCTAATTCACAAACATCATTTTAGAACTAGTATTTGAATGATTCTCTAGTGTAATGTTTGAAGTGATTACAAAACAGCTGATTTTGCTCACATTTTAAGATTATAAGGTTGAACGGCATGAAATGCCATCAGTCTACAGGGTATTTCTGTTTCAATCGAGATATTAAAAAGTACATTGTTGTCCAACAGCTGCAATATTTGTCAAACTGTGGTGAGTTTATTCCTCTGCTTGTGGGCGGAGTAATGCAGAAGGGTGAAGAGGCTGTAGGAGTGCTGTTATTGCAGAATATCACACAGTTATCAGCCATTTGAGAACCAGAGAGAACTGTTGTACAAGCAAATATAAAGTTATTTGATATATAAAAAAATGTACTTCTCTTTAAACATTTGAACATATATTTTGACATTGTTAGCCAAAATCTCCAAAAAACCTGTGGCAATAAAAAAAAAAAAAATCATCTTGTGCTATTTGCTTGATTTTGCGTTAAATTCAGCATTCGCAGAATCATATTTATAGGTCATGGCAATTCAGGTTTTTAATTAGTGAAACCTGGTTAAAACAACACGCCATATGTGACCAAAAAACATCTTAACCACTTTGTGAATTTATAAAACATTAGCATTTCTAGACCTCCTTTGACTAAAGAAAACTTTTTTCCCCCCCCAAAACCATGTGTGAAACCAGTATGAATTTAGTTTCTCAGATCATGACATGCTTTAAGCTTTTATTATTTTAACATGCAGTGTCCTTCGCTCATACTTTTGTAGGAACCAGTTAGCCCCTTTCTACTCCCAGAGGAAGAGGAAGAAGATGATGATGAAGACGATGAATATGAAAGCCGCTCATGGAGGCGATGAGGAAGGAGAAGCGGCACCACTTTTTGTTCAAGGACGTTTATTTTTATTTTTTCTTGTTTGTAATTTAAGTCCATTTGAATGAGACAGAGACTTTTTTTTTCTTTTTCTAAATGATGGTTTTCAGTATTTTGAGAGCTGGTGAAATGAAAAGGGCAAGGAGCGTTCTCTGTCCTGGAGAATAAATGAGGAGGATGTGAGATGACTTGCAGTGTTTCTGTCACTCTGAAATTCTGCATTATATATCAAACTCTCACTTTTGCTGAGAGCGAGTGCAAAATGTTTTGAGCACGAGACATTTTGTTTCACTGTGCATGAGCAGATGTCAGTATCTCACAACATTTGTGACTACTGTGAATTTCTTTTTAATCACTAAATCGTTTCAGCCATTTTCCACTATGAAGCTTCGTCTGCACTTTGTGCCACTTTGGCCTTGGTAAAAATTATTTTGACGGCATCATTCCCATTAAAGGCATCTCTTTCCTTTGTGAAGAAACGAAATGCCCTCATGATGTCAAACTCCTTCAAATCTTTTGTATCTGATTTCCAAAAACGACCCAATACATTTGTATATATCCCTAGGTGAAATTATTATTATTTTTTTTCTTCTCATAATGTGCTACTTCCTGTAAATATTGAATTTGTAGAAGATCTATGTGGCACACTTCCTTTTGATCAGTGTGTTGGACTGTTCATATTTATTTCTCACATCTAGGTGATCTTCCAAAACCATAAAGAGCTTTGGATGAGGATATTGTTAATTGGGGTGAACATGGGTGTTGTGAATGTATTCCAAATTGATTTACATTTCATTTACGCCTCATGTCGTCAGTGTGCCACTGGCATTTTATAAGATTTGTGGCTTTTTTTTTTCTGTGTATATTTTGTAAATGGTTGCAGTAGTAACAACTTTTTATTTTAGCTGTTAAAATGAATCAATCATCGAACAAATCTTATTCATAACTCTTTGTTTAAGTGAACTTAGGGTTCATCTAAACTTTTTTGTTGTGGTTGTCATTGAACCACAATCGTGTGTAATTACACTGTCTTGTGGAGAACTTTTTGACACCAAAAACCTGGTCCTGTGGAAATGGGTCAAAAATGTGCCCTTTTCTGTAACGTTAAATATTATCCTAGAGCATGCTGGCATCTGTATGCGTGTGTTCATTTGGGGGAAAAAAGAAAATATATGTACGTATGCATATATATTTTTTTAATGATCATATTTACATACTTTGCTAAAAACAATTAAGATATAAGTTTATAGTTCCTTTTAATAAAGGATCGATGTAAAAACGTTCTTATGTATAAGGTTGATGTGGCATTTGAGAGCACGTTACTATGCCATTGGAATCCAAACATTCAGTGATGTTCCTTTTCCCCAGCTCTTCCCGATTAGTTGTGCATATTGCTTTTGTAATCTCCACGATCCATTCTCAATAACTCAGTCGCTCATGTAAAGTCTGGCCGGTCTTAATGTTGGTTTTGTACACGAGTCTAGTAGGACTCAGGACTGTGTGAATTTCAGGAATGGATTTTGATCATTTATACAACTGTTTTATTATACCACATTAGTACAATGTCATACATTTAGCGTAAATAGATTTTGACTTTATTACTGTTTATAAAACGTTATTAATGTATTTTTCAGTTTGCTGTTTGTAAAATGGATTTCTAACAGTTGCATGTTTGCTAATCAATAAAGATAATGGAATGGAGGTGAGCGAGAAGAATATGAGGGGGGACAAAAAACAGTTGGCCAAAAATATAAACGTTTGCAACTAATAAAAAAGAATAAGAAAATAGAAATCTGAGCTAAAAGAATGACTGAGGAAAAAAAGAAAAAAGAAAAACGTCATGATCCATTCCAATAATTATTACCCTCTGAAACAGTTGTCGTGTGTTTTTCTTTGTGTGCACTGCCGTTTCAATTTACTAGATTATATCTATGTTAAGCTGCTTTGACAAACTACATTAGAAAATCCTATAGAAATACAGATAAATTAAATTAAATGGGAAAGACGGTGAAGGTGGACTCATCAGAGAACAATACGTTTCACATTGTCCACAGCCCAAGATTTTTGCTGCTGGCACCATTGCAACTGAGGTTTGGCATTGGCATGAGTGACCAAAGGTTTGGATATAGTATTTGGCAGGTTAGATTGCTCCTCTGGAGCTCCCGACGAACCATTTTGGTGGAAACGGGAAAGTTGAGGTGCACATTTAATTCTGCAGTGAGTCGAGCAGCTGTGGTTTTATGTTTTTTTGGATACAATCTGGGTTAGCACTAGACAGCTTGCGTCCACAGTTAATCTTGTTGGATGTGATTTGTCCCTCTATGTTGACATTACCCTGGATACTATGGCTCTTGATGCATCATAAAGACTTGCTGTCTTGGTCACAGATGTGCAAGCGAGACACGAACCAACAATTTGTCCTCTTGAGCTCTGAAATGTCACCCATAATGTTCTGTGCAATATTTTAAGCAAAAATGTACTATTTCTCTGATAATTAAACCTTCACAGATTGGCCATCAGACTGGTCAACTTTAGCCATGAAAACTTTAACGCTGAATTGGCCAGTTTTTAAGTTTCATTGTCCAACCCCTGTAAAATACAAGCAATATTTATGAACAAAGATATAAATAAAAACAAAACCATATATTATAAAACAAGTTATTAAAAAAAAATCTAATATAAATTAAAATTATAAAGACACAAACATACGTACACAGGCTAAATACACATGCATAAATAAAGGCATAACCTGCAGAATGTTCATCATTTTGCGGGCGTCAACTAATGCACAAAAAGTGCACCAAAGGCACAACATATCTCCCATCAAAATGTGTCATTAAAATGACAGCAGAAGCTGTCGGTAGCTGGAGGGTAAACCCTTCATAGGGAATAGGGATATGAGCCCTTCTGAACGGAACACGGTGTATATCTCTACATTCTACACCAAGCTCAAGAACCTTCTCTCCTAAAGGAGAACCCGCCTGCTTGTTCCATACATCAGGACCTTCAGGAAGATCCAGCTTCTCCCTACCAATGCATCATCAACAACAGAAGCTCAAATCTCTTTGCAACAATAGAGAGACTCACAACCTGGCACCTCTCCTGTTCAACCTTTATATGGTCCCACTCAGCCAAATAATGAGAAAGAACCAAATCTCTTATCACAGCTATGCTGATTACACTCAAACCTTCAATTTCAAGTTTATTTGTATAACGCTTTTTACAATAATTATTTTTTTCAAAGCAGCTTCACAAAAGGTGCACATTATTGTATTACAATCAAATTAAGTTAAAGTTACACTCAAAAATAAGTTATTATATACAGACATAGTTAACCTGCAATTTTATTGCATATATATTGCATAATGTCTACATGTACATGTTTAATGAAGTGTATTTGTGTATTAAGTGTATGTGTTGTCCTGGAAGTCCTCGATGGTTGGAATCATCTTTTCATCTCTTTGTATGAGTTGTCCTCGAACTCCTCGGATGGTTGGCATCATCTCTTTGTATGTGTTGTCCTTGATGATTAGCATCATCTCTTCACAGGTCTTGGATCCCATCAATGGTGCTGCACAATCTCTAAAGGCCTCAGGATGAGTATCTCCAGGTGGAAATAGAGAACAAAAAAAAAAAAAATTAGTGTAGCTGCTGTTGATAATGTATTTGAACATAAGATATATAAATATCAATGCAAAAATGAAGTGATATAAATGAAAATAGCAGTTATATAACCAAACATGGGCCTCACAGTGGCGCAGTGGGTAGCACGTTCGCCTCACAGCAAGAAGGTCGCTGATCGCTGGTTCGAGCCTCGGCTGGGTCAGTTGGCCTTTCTGTGTGGAGTTTGCATGTTCTCCCTGTGTTGGCGTGGGTTTCCTCCGGGTGCTCCGGTTTCCCCCACAAGTCCAAAGACATGCGGTATAGGTGAATTGGGTAAGCTAAATTGTCCGTAGTGTATGAGTGTGAATGGGTGTGTATGGATGTTTCCCAGAGATGGGTTGCAGCTGGAAGGGCATCCGCTGCGTAAAACATATGCTGGATAAGTTGGCGGTTTTTAATAAAGGGACTAAGCCGAAATGAAAATGAATGAATGAATAACCAAACATATAAAGCATTTAAGTATTTCTAAGAAAATATCTGGTGCATTAAGACAGGATGAGTGTGTCCTACAGGTGGTTTGTCAAGCCCACTCACCTGCATGGAGCACACTCATGCATCATACCGTTATGTGATGCATTGTGTAATTTTTGCTAAAAAGATAGGTCTTTAATCTAGTTTTGAATTGAGAGATTGTGTCAGAGCTTCAGACATTATCACGAAGGCTATTCCAGAGTTTAGGAGCCATAAATAAGAAGGCTCGGCCTCCTTTAGTAGACTTTGATATTCTGGGGACCACCAAAAGCCCTGAGTTTCGAGATCTTAAAAAACGAGTTGGATTGTAGCGAGACAGAATGTTGGTTAGATTAACAGGAGCTAGATTATTTAAAGCTTTATAAGCAATATTTTATAATCAATACAGAATGTAACAGACAACCAGTGTAAGGAGGATAATTGGGGTGATATGGTCATATTTTCTAGACGTGGTAAGAACTCTGACTGAAAACCAACTGAAGTTTATTAATAGAGGATGCTGGACAACCAGCAAAATGAAACCAGCATTGATGAAATTAACAGTTGGATGTGCCAAAACTTTTTTCTTCTGTTAAACAAAAAGAAAACTGAAGTCATTGCATTTGGCAACAGAGATGAGGTTCTCAAGGTGAATGCGTACCTTGACTCTAGGGGTCAAAAAAATTAAATAAAATAAGATCAAGGGTCTTGGTGTGATTCTAGAGTCAGATCTAAGTTTCAGCAGTCATGTCAAAGTAGTAACTAAATAAGCATATTATCATCTCAAAAACATCGCAAAAATTAGATGCTTTGTTTCCATTGAGGACTTATGGAGGACAAACTTGTTCATGGTTTTATCAACAGCAGGGGGGATTACTGTAATGGACTCACTGGCTCTCCCAAAAAAGCAGTCAGACAGTTGCAGCTCATCCAGAATGTTGCTGCCAGGATTCTTACCAGAACCATAAACAATCTGAGCACAACACATGTTCTCAGGTCTTTACACTGGCTCCCAGTTACATTCACTACAGAAAGTGTTATTACTTGTAAATCACTAATTGGCCTAAGACCTCAATACATTACAGATATGCTCACTGAATACAAACCTAACAGGTCACTAAGATCATTAAGATCAAGTAAATTAGAAGTTCCAAGAGTTCAGTCAAAGCAGGGTGAATCCGCCTTCAGCTAGTATGCCCCACACTGCTGGAATCAGCTTCCAGAAATGATCAGATGTGCTCCAACATTAGGCACATTCAAATCAAGACTTAAAACACATCTGTTTAGCTGTGCCTTTACTGAATGAGCACTGTGCTACAACTGAAAGATCAACCTATTATGTCTTTTTATTCCTTTTATTCCTTTAAAATCTGTTTTAACACATTTTAATCTGTTTGTAATCATTTTTATTCTTTTTTTTCCTTAAACTTTTATTTTATGTTTTTTTACTTCTTGTTTATGTAAAGCACTTTGAATTACCATTGTGTATGAAATGTGCTTTATAAGTACACTTGATTGCCTTGCCTTGTAGAGACCAATCTGGCTTTTCTGCAGGACCAAACCAGCTCTTGAGATTGCAGCACACATTATGATACTTGCTCCTCTCTGACCTGGCACATCAGTGGTCACCCTTTTCCCAATTATGTTTCTTCCTTGTCTATGAGTTTTTGAAGGGTTATATTCTGCCTTGTCTAAATAAATTAATTTGTGTAGTGTCTGATGTACACTGTGGAGTACCACAAGGCTTAGTTCTTGGTTCCTTAATTTCACACTATATATGCTACCACTAGGCAATATCATTAAAAAACATGCTGCAAGTTAGTTTTCACAGTTTTGCCGATGATGCACAACTTTATAACTCCTCTCAACCTGATAATTTGTGCATATTTACGAAATTAACAGATTCTATAGCTGCTATTCAAAATTGGATGACTGAAAACTTCTTATTACTAAATTCAGATAAAACGGATGTCTTGCTTATTGGACCCAACAACCTGACACGCAAAAACCTAGAACACTGTCTAACCTTTGATGGACTCTCAGTTCAGTCCTCATCTTCAGTCAAAAATTTAGGGGTAATTTTTGATAGCAACCTGTCGTTTGAAGGCCAGATTTCAAGCATCTGTGAAACTGCATTTTTTCATTTTAAAAATGTTGCCAAACTTCGACATATGCTATCAATGTCTGATGCGGAAAAGCTTATTCATGCTTTCATGACCTCTCCGTTAGACTATTGTAATGCGTTACTAGGCAGTTGCCCTGTTGGCCTAATTACCAAACTTCAACTGGTTAAAATTCAGCTGCTAAAGTGCTTTCTAGAACAAAGACATATAATTGTATTACTCCAGTTCTTTTATCATTGCATCGGCTCCTTATTAAATATCGTATAAATTATCAAATTTTATTGACCTACAAAGCCCTGAACAGCTTACCTCCCCAGTATTTGAGGGAGCTCCTGGTTTATTACAGCCCCTCATGTCCACTACGCTCAATTAATTCTGGATAATTGATTATTTCCAGAATATCAAAATCAACTGTAGGCGGTACATCTTTCTCATATCTGGCCCCTAAACTCTGGAACAGTCTTCCTAGCACAGTTCGGGAGGCAGACACACTCTGTCAGTTTAAAACTAAATTAAAGACACATCTCTTTGTGTTAGCATACATATAAAACACAAACTCTTTTAAAGTCCAAATCCTCTAAAGGATTGTTAGGCTGCATTAGTTAGGGCAATCGGAGCCAGGAACACTTCCTAAAAGGCATTATAACTTTAATGGCATCTACACTTATATTAATCTGTTTTTCATTATCCCGAGGTCTCCATAACCCTGGACCAGGCCGTATCCTGAGCAGATGTTGTGGCAGTGGAGAGCATGAGACTGATTCCTGAAAGACCCCAGAGACAGACGAGTCTCTACATTGATCCCGTGGGCCAGCCTGTACACCTGCTGGTGACCAACTCACACCTGCAGCTTCTCCTTGATGGACGTCCAGTGTTCTCCAGCCCCGGTGCCCAGACTGCAGCTCTGCACAGGAAGTTTGGCCAGAGGAGAAATGGTTGTGCCCACCTGAGCCTGGTTTCTCTCGTGTTTTTTTTTCTTCACTTTCGTCATTTGGTGAAGTTTTGTTCCTCGCCACTGGCTTGCTTGGTTTTGGGACTTGTGGAGCTGCACATTGAAGGATTTGCTCTTCAGTGTTTGCACTTTTAGCAGTGAAAATTAAACCACACTGAAATGAACCAAACTGAAACGTTAACGTAAGACTCTCTGCCGTCCAAAGCCACGCCTCCTGAACGCGCACCGAATAATTGACCATATACAACCTTATAACCCTAAATCAGGTCATTCACCAGTTAGAATTCAAAACTTAAAACCTTTTGAAAAAACTATTATATCTAGCACATTTTCAGTTGTATAGCAAGCAATATTTCATGCATGCAAGGATTGATGATCTCTGCTGATGTCTCTATGGAGACACGCACTATGTCCAACATAAGCACAGTTGTTGACAGGCTGCTGGGGTACAGACTTTCTCCTTAATAATATAATTTCATCAAAGTATTGTTTGCAAATTTATTAATTTATTTTCCTTCAGCTTAGTCCCTTTATTCATCAGGGGTTGCCACAGCGGAATGAACCGGCAACTTATCCAGCATATGTTTTACACAGCGGATGCCCTTCCAGCTGCAACCCAGTACTGGGAAACATCCATACACACTCATTCACACACATACACTACGGCCAATTCAGTTTATTCAATTCACATGCGGCATGTCTTTGTGGGGGAAACCGGAGCACCCAGAGGAAACCCACGCAAACAGAGGGAGAACATGCAAACTCCACACAGAAATGCCAACTGACCCAGCTGAGACTCGTACCAGCGACCTTCTTGCTGTGAGACGACAGTGCTAACTGAGTGACCGTGTTGCCCCTGTTTGCAAATTCTAAATAAGGAAATAATATTATCGGCCAACAACTATCAAAGTACAACAATGTTCACAGTCATTTAAATAGGCTAATGTTGTTTTAAAGTCATATATGCTATTTCAGACCGAATATTCAAAGTAGCGTGGTAAACCATATAGGGAGTACATATATAGTGTCACAAGTTGTTACTGTTCAAAAATAAATGAATGTGCGAATATAAAACCAACTTTACCTCAGTAAAGCAGGCTATAGGTGAAAGAGTGCTATTCATTTATGTTTTGTTATTCAACTAAATAAAAAACAGGAAAAAACAATTGTGCTAAAAACTGAAATATCCTGTCATTTTACATTACACTTACGTTACACTCGTTTTACATTACACTTACGTTACCAAGACAACGACTGACACTAAATATTCATCATGAAGGCTCGCTGCTCCTCACAGCGCTTGTTTAAATGGCACTTCTCCTTTTACGTTTGAACAAGTAAATGAATGCTTAGCTCTATTTAACTGACTATATTTTGATAAAATTACATTATCGATGCTGTAAAAGGTCCCTTATGAAATTCAATCTTGGTCTCATCAGACCAGAGAACCCTTCAGGTGTTATTTTTTTTTAGCAAACTCCATGCGGGCTTTCATGCATCTTGCACTGAGGAGAGGCTTCCGTCGGGGCACTGTGCCATAAAGCCCTGACTGGTGGAGGGCTGCAGTGATGGTTGACTTTCTACAACTTTCTCCCATCTCCCGACTGCATCTTTGGAGCTCAGCCAGAGTGAGACTGGAGCTCAGCCAGATCTGTGCCTTGTCACAATTCTGTCTCTGAGCTCTTCAGGCAGTTCCTTTGACCTCATGATTCTCATTTGCTCTGACATGCATTGTGAGCTGTAAGGTCTTTTATAGACAGGTGTGTGGCTTTCCTAATCAAGTCCAATCAGTATAATCAAACACAGCTGGACTCAAATGAAGGTGTAGAACCATCTCAAAGATGATCAGAATAAATGGACAGCACCGAGTTACAGAGTTAAGTGAGTTAAGTGTAACAGAGTTATAAATGAGTGTAACAGCAAAGGGTCTGAATTCTTAGAACCATGTGACATTTCAGTTTTTTTTTTTTAATTCAGCAAAAATGTCAACAATTCTGTGTTTTTTTCATTTAATATATCAAGCAGGTAACAGAATAGTGGTAGAATGCTGCAGTAGTTCTAGTTAGTTAAAATTTGAGGTTTGTGATGGACATGGAAAGTGGATACTAATTTGAGAAAATTGATGGATGGCAATTGAACATTTTGCTTGAATGACCAAAAAGAGCACGCTTTTCGGTGGGGAAAAACACAAGATATATCAAATAGGACACACTGGACAAGTATCAAGAAGAAAACACTGGAGATAAAAGCTGGATTCAAGGTGAGAGTTGGGTTAGTAGTGCACATAAGTCAAAGGTGCAATCCGACAATAAGTGGGATGAGGTATGTGCAAAAATGCTAAGAGTAAATGAGGAAGTTGATACGGCACAGGAGCTCAGTATTCAGGCATATTGCTATGGGATGCAGACCAGTTTATCTGTTAAATTGTTTTAAATGGAAACATAATATGGCTTTTCGCCTCACGGTGGCGCAGTGGATAGCACGTTCGCCTCACAGCAAGAAGGTCGCTGGTTCTAACCTCGGCTGGGTCAGTTGGCGTTTCTGTGTGGAGTTTGCATGTTCTCCCCGTGTTGGTGTGGGTTTCCTCCGGGTGCTCCGGTTTCCCCCACAAGTCCAAAGACATGCGGTATAGGTGAATTGGGTAAGCTAAATTGTCCGTAGTGCATGGGTGTGAATGGATGTTTCCCAGAGATGGGTTGCAGCTGGAAGGGCATCCGCTGCGTAAAACATATGCTGGATAAGTTGGCGGTTCATTCCGCTGTGGCGACCCCAGATTAATAAAGGGACTAAGCCGAAATGAAAATGAATGAATGAATGAATATGGCTATTAACAGCAACATATGAAGAAAAGGCAAGCAAAATTTGTAATGATCATGCTTGGTCTGTACTGTGTGCCATTAACTACTACCCAATGGGAAACATAAACTTCAGCAAATTTGGGTTCTTCCTTCACAAATTATCCCTGAGTTGCAGCAAGAAATGAGCCACGTCCCGAACCAATCTCCAAGTTTTTTGGAGAAAATTTCTTCTGTCAGTAAGCGGTAGCAGAACATCATCTGATTTCTAAATGCCATAGTTTTGCAAATATTTTTAAAATTGCAAACTACATGGCTCAACTGCTTTTATGTCGAGCCTCAAAGTGCATTGTCCAAAATTGTTTTAATGGGCCAATCTTCTGAATGGCTCTCGGGTAATACCTTCATTTGGAAGATTGGCCCATTAAAAAATATTTTAATATTGATATTTGCAGCACATTGGGTCACCTTAGCTATAAAATATCTGAATTTGGCAAACCTTGAAACCTGGCAGGCTGTCAGATTAGTTTAGCCAGTCTTTCTGCTTCCTGACCTGGGCCCTATTTAGCCAAGTACCAGCACTAAGAATAATTGCCAAATTGCTAGAGAGAAGATCAAACCAATTCTAGGTCAGCTCTGCACCAGAACATTGATGGGTGTTGTGTGTGTCTAATGTCCATATGATTGAACTCCACATTGTGTGGGAGGTAAAGTACAGGTGATTTCTGATGATGCAAAATCTATGTAGATATTTTACCAGCATTTGAAAACAAATACCAGGGTTCATTAATATGAATGAGCCAAACCACAAGGTTACTATAGTTTTGCATTTATATTTAGATACTGTTTAAAAAAAATTGCTGTCATTTCAGGGTGGCATGGTGGCTCAGTGGTAAGCACTGTCGTCTCAGTCTTTGGTTTGAGTCTTGGCTGGGACAGTTGGCATTTCTGTGTGGAGTTTGCATGTTCTCGTGGGTTTCCTCCGGGTACATGCGCTATATGTGAATTGGGTAAACAAAAATTGGCCTTAGTGTATGAGTGTGTGTGTGAAAGCAAGAGTGTATGTGTGTTCCCCAGTACTGGGTTGTGGCTGGAAGGGCATCCGCTGCATTAAACAT
>CAIGQW010054166.1:328238-346357 GCA_903798125.1 Danio choprae | reverse complement strand
ATAAATAAATATGTGTGTGTGCGTGTACGTGTGCATGCACTTGTATTATTTTTCCTATTATATAAAATTATATCCAGAGAGAGATGCTCGCGTCAAAATCATTGTAGTGTCATTAATTTTTAAGAATTGTGCTGTTTTATTTATTAGCTACTTCAGCTCAATTGTGATTAAACATTAATGAATTATACAGACTAATCACCACCTAATTCGTCATTTAGAAACAGAGAGCGAGAAAGAGAGAGATAATAAAAAATAAGACGATTTCAAGTCTTTCCCCCCTTTTTAAATTTGGGTTGGCAACATGTTTAAGCAGACGCCGCTGAATAATAAATGTCTGTCACGGCTTTGTGCAGAGGGATTTGAAATTATTAAGTAATGACGATGCAATATTAATTGTATATTGGTATAAAACAGGCAGAGAGCTGAAGGGAGAGTTGTTAGTCAGGAAACGCTTCTTACAGGCTCAAGGGAAGAGAAGAGACGCTGTTCAGGTAGGAAGATGACTGATTATCCGAGTTGTTCACTGTCAGGTTGTAATAAGTTATATTGTTGCAGCCGTATGCCGTTGTTGCAGCCGCGTATGCATTATTCCATATCAATACTGAAAAAGTTTGATTATTATTTCAGCAAAGTGTTGGTATTTAATTTCAGGCAAAAAAAAACTCGTTTTCCGTTCATCTCTTTGGCAAAATTCGAGATTTTTTTAATATAAAAAAAGATTATAGCTAATTGTTAAGCCATTAAAAAATACGCAAATTTTGCATAGGTGATGAGTGTTATTATTATTATTTCCTCTTTTACATCAACTGGGTTATTGGGTATTTTTTATTACACAAATGTTTAAAAGCGTTGTGTATGGCATTAACGGTTTAAAATGCATAATTCGATTTTTTTGGCCAAAAAATATAATATTTCTTCATTATTTATTATTATTATTTAGGCTACATAACATCCAAACGACGCTGTAAGCCTGTATAAGTTGAGTACAGAGAGGGCATGTGGCCAGTGATGAGGATTGAATTATTAATGATCTTTCAAAAGAGGCCTCCAGCAACTCATGTGTCATAAGAACATCCTATGGCATGTTGAATGGCAATGTTCAGAGACTGTGACTCTTGCTTTAGTTTAGGAACATCAACTTTTCCCCAGTCAAAAATTCTAAACGTACAAACCTCACTGTATACGTAGTACAAAAACCAACCAGTTGTAACTTGCCATTTATTACCCTATTTTAATGTAAGATATTACCTGACTATTAAACATAATAAACTAACTTGTGTCGCACATATACGCTACTGCAGGTTGTTGTGCAGTTATTTGGCCACTAATGATTCGGTCTTTAGTCCAAGAAGTGTCCATAGTCAAAATTGGTGGATGTTGATAGATTACTGGTCTAAAGTTACTGGACTGTCAAGGAATTAACTTTTTAATTTTACTTCAGCCCCTTATGTCGTAAGAGGGCATTTTGTTTTGGATATTGTTGATCGCATTAGGATGTTTGAGAATGTGTCCAAAATAAGCATTCTCTCATTAAGAATTTTTTTTTACGATTTTATGTAATGTTTATTAAAAGTTCCCAAAATTTTCTGTATTGAAACCATGGAAAAAAACAAGAATCAATAGATTTAAAAGCGTTGTAATGTTAAAAGCAGGCAAGTATTGTCTACCTTCCTACATTTAGTGAGACGTGCGTGTCAGAGAAAGAAAGAAAGAGAGAGAGAGAGAGAGAGAGAGAGAGAGAGAGAGAGAGAGAGAGAGAGAATTCGTGTTTTTATTTCAGAGCAAAGAAGATGTGACAGAATGAGGATGGAGACCATGCAACCAACGACTGTCTCTTGAAAGATGGTGCGCCCCCCTCTCCCTCTGCGGGACAAGCGGTTGCTCTTGCTCTGACACTCCGGGTCTGCGCACGAGAATGGCAGAGTTAAGACACCGACGCTTTAATTATTTATACAGTGCCAGCAGCAACACATGAGAATGCAGCCAATGCGGAGGCAGACAGCGAGCCCGGTGTGCTTTATTAGTCCGTTCCTATCATCATCACACGCCAAGCCACCTTAGGCATTTGCCCGCGGTGTCTCAAAGCGATAACTCACGGGGTTATCCAGGGGGATACTGTTACCGGGAAACTTGAGGCCGTCCTTCAAAGGTGAATTTTGGGCGTATCTTCAGCAGACTCTGCTGTGTTAGGCTATCTCTTTGTAGAGTACTTGAATGTCAAACACACTCATGCCAACTTATATCGCTATATTAAACAAAATTTACGAAAGATTAAAATAAGAACAATAGAAATACCAACAGTTCTAATGATGATGTCGCAATTTCCGACATCACAAAACTGCACTATTTCAAGTTACTAGCAGTTTAGTTTCTCGCAATTTAGATTTTTTTAAACATAGACCTATTGCAACGAGTTATAGTTCAAACTCGCTGCTGCTTGATTATATTTAATCCTTCGAAAAAGAAAAGAACATTCGAAATAGGCTACGAATTTATGTTTTCTCGCAATTTAGACTTTTGTCTCTTGCAATCCGGACTTTTTACAATTTTCTGTTGGAAAGAAAAAACGAATTGTAAAGTAGCCTTTGCATTTTGCGAGAAAAGGTTGGATAAAAAAAGATGAATATAAATCAAACATCTAAAATATATTTTGATAAATTTAATATCAAGTCAAATAGGCCCATTTGGGTCACTATTTCAAAAACCGTTTTATCATGTGCACAGATTATTTTAAAATAGGTCTTTTAAGAACTTATTGTAACCTACTTCACTGTATAGGATAGGCTACTGCGCGCTTGAAGTGTAAATATAGTAAACAAAAAAAAAATTAAAGTGAATTCTGATTAAGCTCCCGAGATGCGTGCAAGACAAGTAGGCTACATAATAATATTCCTAGCCTACTCTTCATGCTGTTAAGGAAATCTGTGTATAAATTTGCGTGTCGACTGAGTAGGCCTACTTAAAGAAATTCAATTATAATGGTTTTATGATGCCACATATGATACTGAGTACTGGGAGCATCGGATTAAATGTTTGTATGTTTTTAAATGGTAATGCAGTTAGAATGTAGACCTACATCCATGATTGTATTGTGGTTTTATTTTTGCATTTTACTACTTTTTGGATATGGACTTGAGAGTCTGAAATAAAAAAAAAGAATCTAAAAAATCATCTTATTCAATAATGTATCCATCAAATATGAAATCTTACGATCTGGTCAAATACTTATGGTCGGTTAGTCACATTCCTACAATATGTACGGGCCGAAATTTAAATATAAAACTCATTATGGTTTTGTTTTAAATAAAAGATTTTAAAGTTTCTTGTATAAAACAACATAAAAATTGGTTCACCCTAAAATGAAAGTTAAAAATTATATGAAATATAAGCCAAAGGTCTAAAGAAGTTGTGTTTTTTTACACAAATATCAAAAACAATTTTTGAGCTGCTCTACCAAAATAAGTCACTATCCCTACACTTGCTACCATGCTTGTCACAAATACATACAATTACACTATTACTACTACTATAAATAGCAATGTATAAACATGTACTATATACCAAAATATTAACTGATTTTCAGCAATCCACTAAGCCATAAAAACATTAAGTAAAACGTTAAGTTTAGCAGTGGTCAAATATGAAAAGTACACACAAAGAACTTTCCACAAAAATTAGATCAGTTTATATAATTGTTTTAAACATGCATTGACAAATGAGTCCACCAAAACCTCTGTCAGATCTGTCAGTTGTAAATAATAATCAATACAATGAGTAGGACAAAATAGGCTGTCAAACTGAAACAAATAAAAGTTTTCAATATCAATGTATCATAAAGTGCATATGAGTTATTACGTTAAGACAGAAAAATAGGAATAACATATCTAAAGTATTCACAATAGTAGGCTAAGCCTACTTGGATGAAATCATCTTGGTTTAAATTACTCTTATTTTTTTATTTAATTCCTTCTCCATCAGGGGTCGCCACAGCGGAATGATCCGTCTGGTTCAAATTAAACGCAGCTATTTATTTGTTGGTATCAGTATATTAAGACCAACGCTATCTCACGGCAATTCGTAACTTTTTAATGTAGTGGCTAATTCGTATGAATTTGTACGATTTGCTTATCCCCAAATGACGATTGTGTTTAGGGGTGGGTTTGGTGCCACGCCTTTTAAAAATGGTACATTTTAGTACGACTGAACTCGTACGAATTAGCCATTAAAGTGGCAAAACGTAAAATAGGACATACTTTAACTGAGTGAAATTATCAAAAAGTTTTTAGTTTAAAATAGTTTGCCAATATATTAAATATGGATATTTTTTATACCTTATTATAAACTACATATATTCACCTGAGCTTGTAATCATGTAGGCCTAAACACTAAACTTAAAATACGGAATAGAATTGACTGGCTGACAAGACCAGGACAGGATCTGAGAAAAAACAAACATATTTAGCCTATAAAAAAGCAATAAACAAAACAAAAAGCAAAGGCTGAGGTATGTATGGAATAATTTCATAAACAATCATACTTTTTGCAAAAATTGAATGAAATGGCATACAAGAAGCATTCTAGTAATTGGGAATTGAGAGGAGAGATAGCTTTTAACTTTAATGCTACACACAGTCCTGAATAGGTTCTTGCAATAAAGGAATAGTTCATGAAAAAAATTCTGTCATCATTTACTCACCCTTTCATTGTTCCAAACCTTTATGAGTTTCACAAATTAAGTAAATGAACACAAGTTAAGATACCTGGAAGAAACCTGAAAAGCTGTAACCATTGACTTCCATAATATTTGTTTTTCCAACTACGGATGTCAAAGGTTACAGGTTTTCAGCCTTCTGTAAAATATCTTATTTTGGGTTCAACAGAAAAAAGAAACTCATAAAGGTTTGAAAACACTTAAAGGTGAGTAAATGGTCATTTTTAAGCGAACTGTCCCTTTAACGCACAAAGTCACTAGATTTTATTTAAATGCCAGGTATCAGAGAAGAGTATGTCCAGGCTACGTGACACGACTAAACTGTAACGGAGTTGACCCCATGGCTGATAGGGACGGGTATCTGATCATTCACGCCCCCTTAAAAGTGTGCCGGACTGTGGGACGTGTGCACACTTGGCTCTTGAATTGCCTTTGAATAATACATGCACCCATGAAGTGCTTATATCACTCCACATGTTCTCATGAGCACCCACTATGGGGCACTGGTCTACATCCTATTGCTAAAAATACTTGTGAAAGCAACTCTTAAAAAAAATTATACTTGCTGTTTGTTCAAACTACTTGAGTTGAAAACACAATTCTGGAGTTGTTTTTGGGACAACTTTATTGTTTTATGTTTAATCCACTTAAATTTATAAAAACTAATAAGTTAACTTAATTCCTTTATGTTGTCCCAAACACAAATCGATTGTGTGGAATCCAGTATTTTTTTTACAGTGAAGGATTACACATATTTAACAGCAGTAGAGCAACAATTTTCATTAGATTTATATATTTCTTTGAAAAAATGTGATGTGCTTGATCCAACATGGTTTGGTATTTGATAGGGAACATACTATGCAAAAAGATATGCAACACGTAACACAAACCTGTTTGGGTTTCTTTCTTTTGTTGAATGCAAAAGACGATATTTTTTAAATATGCTGAAAACCTGTAACCATTACTTCCTTAGTATTAGTTTTTCATACTTTGGAGGTTAGTGGTTACAGGTTTTTAACATTTTTCACAATTATTTCATGTTCAACAGAAAAATGAAACTCTTAAGAGTTGAAACCACTTGAGGTCGAGTCAATTTTCCTTTTGGGTGAACCATCCCTTTAACAGTAAACACAGAATAACAAGCAAAGTATATATTAGATGAATAAATCAAATAAATAATTGACTATCCAAAAAATGAATATTTTGTCTTGTAGGACTCCCTCCAAAATAAAAGTACATCAGATATAAAGTTTGCATACAGGGCTTAAAACTAGTATTCTGCCACATCTGCTAGGGACAGGAGGGAATTTACCAGCTATTATTGTTCTGAAAACAAATTTAACATGCATTTTAACTGCAATTTTTGCATTATGATTGTTTATATTTTATTGCTTTTGGTTTACAGAATACAAATAAAAATACATAACAAATATTTATTTATTTAGGTTTGCTTTCAGATGTTAAACTATAGAGTTTTTATTTTGGCAGACAACTGTAGAGAAGCTTCTTTTATGATGACAAAAAATGTTTACACCATTTTCACAAGATGTTTGCGAGTGGCATTTACAAATGCTGATCATGTGAGTCATTTACTGTGAACTGAGCTGAACAACCCAGACAAAACTGGCCAGCAAGACTCATTTAAATACACGCCAACATTGATTTTTATGTGTTACTTTGCAGATGATGTACATACAAGTAATTTCATATAAAATCATTATTTACAAAACTATTATCATTTGTGAGTGTATTAATTTAGTTATATATAGTTAAGTAAAACAATTGAATTCAAATTTATTATTCCAATATTTCCCAAATGATGTTTAACAGAGCAAGGAATTTTTTTTACAGTATTTCCTATACGATTTTTTTTTCTTCTGGAGAAAGTCTTATGTGTTTTATTTCGGCTAGAATAAAAGCAGTTTTTAACTTAAAAAATAATAATAATAACTTTAAGGTCAGTATTATTAGCCCTTTAAGCAATATATATTTTTCTGTTATACAATTGATTTGCCTAATTACTTGCCTAATTAACCTAGTTAAGCCTTCAAATTGCACTTTAAGCTGAATACCATCTTGAAAAATATCTAGTAAAATATTATGTACTGTCATCATGGCAAAGATAGAATAAATCAGTTATTAGGAATTAGTTATTAAAACTATTATGTTTAGAAATGTGTTAAAAAAAAATCTTTTCGTTAAACAGAAATTGGGGAACAAAATAATAATTCAGGAGAGCTAATAAATTTCACTTTAACTGTATATAAACTAAAGATCTGATATTACATTTTAGCATCACCTAATCCATCGCTGTCAAAGAACTATAATAATCTTAAAAAAAAGATAGTCTTTAGTAATGCTCTAAATTTATTTGTCTTAGCAAGTAACACATCACAATTGAAACTTCTCACAGAAAATCTGTACGTCACAATATAATAATAATAATATTAATAATAATAATAATACATAAAGGCATAAGAGATAAGAGGCCAAAAAATATAAGTAAAAAAAAAAAAAAAGCAGACAATATGCGAGATACTTTTTTTTTTTTTTTTCTTCAAATTTTCTTCAGGTTTCTTTCAAGGCAAAAATAAATATGATCTTTCATAAATTAACTTGGCCTTGGGCTTTTTTGGCTAATTACATTCTTGACACATTTCAAGAGATTTTTCAAGAAAACATCCAGAGTGATTTCTTCTTGGTCTTCATCAACAGGGTGATTTCTATTGTCTTTTTTGCAGTTTTTCTGAAACACAGTAAACATCATGGTTATTCACCACAGGATGGATGGAGGTATTGCATGAAGACGACCTGTTTCAGAGTTCAGCTTACCTCGTCTTGGTGGTTGTAAGTGTTTAAGTTCCTCATTAGTTTCTTGTCGGTACGGAAAGGGTCAAATTTGACACCAGACAGCCCAGAAACCTTTTGCACCATCTCCTCCTCAGCCTGGCAGAAATAATCATGCTGCAAAGACATTGAAATCACAGGTTGACTGAAATCCTTTGAATTGAATTAAGATTAAAATGTCACACAATAAAAAATGATTATATAAAGTTCAAAATTCTTTTTCAAATTTTCTTTAATTTTTCTCACGAGATGTTTAACAGAGCAAGTGAATTTTCAAAGAATTTCCTATAAAAGCTTTTCTTCTAGGGAAAAGTCTTATTTTTAGTTTGAAATAAAAGCATTTTTTTCATTTTAATTTAAGGTCAATATTATTAGCCCCCTTAAGAAACATTTTTTTTGTTTCAGATTGGCTACAGAACAAACCACTGTTGTCCAATAACTCCACTAATCATCCCAACTTGACCAGTTAACTTTATAACCTAGTTAAGTTCATAAATATTAGTTTAAGGAATGCTAGTATCTTGCAAAACAAGTAGTACTGTCATCATGGCGAAGACAAAAGAAATGAGTGGTTACAAATGTGTTATTAAAACTATGATGTTTAAAAATGAGTTTAAAAATTATATAGCAGTCAACGTTTGAAGTAGATCGAATCTTTTATTAAA
The DNA here is from genome assembly GCA_903798125.1 of Danio choprae. NCBI lineage: Eukaryota > Metazoa > Chordata > Actinopteri > Cypriniformes > Danionidae > Danio > Danio choprae. The sequence continues at coordinate 338,134 of CAIGQW010054166.1, read as the reverse complement.
GTTGTCCTAAAACTATTAAACAACACCCATTCTTGTCTTAGGACAATTTTGAAAAACATTTTAGAACCACTTCAAATGTTGATCACAGTATATTGTTTTAGCTCCACATAGGAAAGTAACAAGTGCATGTGCAAAAAGGTAAAGACTGAACAGATATACGGCTAACAATTTACAATAAAGTTGTATTAGTGAATGTTATTTAATGTATGAACAATAATGTATTTAATCATCATTGTTGGGGTTATTTAATTGAAATTATGTGTTGATTGTTAGTTTATGTTAACTAGCAGTGCATTAACTAATGGTAATATACAAGAATTTGGATTTTAATAATGCATTAATTAATATATAATTATATAATTAATATAAAATTAAAATATAGATTTTAATAATGCATTAATTTAAAATACATTTATTATGTTTTTTGTCCTGTCTCTGTCATTCTGTTGCACTGTAGAAGCTCTGTCACGAAAACAAATTCCTGGCATGTGTGAACATACCTGGCAATAAAGCTCTTTCTGATTCTAATTCTAATTCAAGTAAATACATGAACTAATATTAACTAATGACACGTTACTGTAAAGCGTGACCAAAACATGCTGTTTAGTTGTATGGCTTTATAAGTAAAAATAAATAAATAAATAAAAAAAACAATAATAAAGCATCATCTCACCTCACACTTCATGCCACTTGCATTTTTCCCCAGATCTATTAGGAAGATTTCTTGCTTTGCCTAGAAATAACAGGAAAATGAATATGATCGCATTCTGCTTTGCATCTTTACCGACGGTTTGAACTGTATTAAAGAGAAATCATACCTTTGTCTCTTTTGGGGGATTGACTAACACGGCTTCCAGTTCAGTAACGAGCTCCTTTAATACAGTCTTTTGTATCGCATCTGTGCCTTTCAACGTAAAACCCGAGACGAATACAGTGCAGATGAGCAGCAGAAGTGTCTTCATCATTTTGTCTGTTTGCTTGGATTTCTCAAAAGACTAGTGGTCTGAAGGCCAGCGGTATACCTGATCCTCGCTCAGCTGTATGCTGTGTATATATACACACTCTCTAAAAGACAAGCCCTTGGTATGAAACATCCTTTTTTGCATTGTAAGCTAAGCGGCATTCATTGGGCGATTACCGTTCGCTCACAGAATATCTTGATTGAGATGTGGTTGGTTGATAACTACTGTTATAATTTCCTAGAAGTGACACTGACTGCCCCGAAAATCAGAATGATTTTGGCTAGATTGGGGTGTTGAAGGCTGCATCTCGACTGTTTGCTCGTGCAAATAAGTTTCATTATTGCAAAATCATATGATTAAAACTGATAGCTTTTGCATCTGTGCGTGTGTGTGTGTGTGTGTGTGTTTGTGTGTGTTCATAAATGAACTAGCTTGGTGCCTACAGCGGATGCTGATTAATTGTATTTTAATTAGTCATATACATGACAGCATCAAATGACCAATGATTAACTTTTGAAGTCTTATTTGAAGATGTTCCTTGGCTGAACTCATTTAGAAATTCACTAAATATTTTTAGAAACATTACATAATGACTATGGAATGTTCGTTGCATTTTAAAAAGAAACAAAAAGAAAAAAAACAACAACAACAAAACTGCGAACTTGGTAGCTTGATATTTTGATACACAACCTCTAATCGGAAAAAGTTGCTACATTTTGCAAAATGAAAAACAAAATCAACAATCTGTGATTCGTTAATTCTCCTTAATTTGTATTTAACTGACAAAAGTACAAAGACACGATTTCCAGACCAATTAAACATTTGAATAAGAAATACAGCTGACAAATATCAATGTATTTTGAAAAGTTTATTTTATTTTTATTTTGATGGCTGCAAGACACTTTAAATATGGGGAGTTAAAAGAATATATGAATGTGTACAGGTTATAGAATACCCTTATAAGAATGAAACAGTTTAGTAAGAATTCAAAATAAGATGAATAAGTGAGGGTTTTATGTCTGGGTGTAAAAGAAGCATCTTAGTCTTGGCAAGCAAATCTGGATCATGGCTCATCATTTTGTACCACTTTCAAAAATGAGTTCTCAATGCAAAATAGCAAAGAATTTCAGAATTTCACCAACTGCTACAGAACAGTTTGTGACAAGATACAGGGAATCCACAGAAATCTCGGTATTTGTCATGAAAACGTGAAGCCTCTGCTGAATGTGCACAACTTGAGCATTCAGATGGCACTGTATAAAAAAACATGTCATGCTGCTATGTTGAAAACAGCCACAAGGGCACAGAAGTACTTCAGAAAAGTGAATATTCTTGACAGGCCTGCCAGTAGTCCATGTTTGTCTCCTATGGAATATGTATGGGCCGAGGACAATAAGAAGAATTAGACAAAAAGCACGGTGGATTGTTGAACTGAAGTTTTGTACTGTATCAACTGTCTGATTGGGCAATATCTAAATATTTAACTACCAATAAATAACTAGGGTGATTTGCATGCTGATTATGTTATATTATATTATATTAAATTAATTGGGAGCAGTTTCATTTAGCTCATGTTTGTATTGTGTATTTACCATGGTATGTGTTTTTCTGCAATTTCAAAATGCCACTTTATTTTCACTTTCTGCCACTCTTTCAATTAGTGTATGTTAGTAAAGTGGGCAGTATGTGGGTGTGTGTCAAACATTTTTTGTTTAATATATTTGTTTGGGTTATATATAGTCTTGAAGTCAAAATTATTAGCCCTCTTGTGATTTATTTTTATTTTTTTTAATATTTCCCAAATTACGTTTAACAGAGCAAGGGATTTTTCACAGTATTTACTGCAATTCGGCTAGAACAAAAGCAGGTCAATATTATTAGACCCCTTAAGCATTTTTTTTTTCGATTGTCTACAGAACAAACCACCGTTATGCAATGACTTGCCTAATTAACCTAGTTAAGACTTTAAATGTCCCTTAAAGCTGAATACTAGTATCTTGAAAAATATCTAGTAAAATATTATGTACTGTCATCATGGCAAAGATAAAATAAATCAGTTATTAGATATTAGTTATTAAAACTATTATGTTTAGAAATGTGTAAAAAAAAGTATTTTTTTCATTTAACAGAAACTGGGGAATAAAAATAAACTTCAACTGTATTTGAATAAATCTGAAAAAATATTGGTCACGTTAGTGATGGTGAATAATAGAGGCTCCATTTAAAAGGGCCATCAGACGACAAAAATAAAAACTGCTCGCAGCACTTGATTTGAAGTCGGTGAAATTGGGAAGTGGTGCTGGTCAACAGCAATATTAATTGATATATGTTAATAATAGAAAAAGTAAAATAGATTAAAATCATAATTTCAAAGCTGTCTAAATTAGTCTTTTAATGTGTCAAGCTGGCAACCGGAAGTTAAGAGCATCCTTTCTAGGTAATTTTGCATTCTATGAAAAAGGTCTATTAAGAGAATATCGATATCTCGTATTGAACGATATCTCACAGCAATTTGCAACTTTTTGATTTAGTGGCTAATTTGTATACTTTTTTATGATCTCATTCGTACAATTTGCTCATCTCCCAATACCAGTTTAGGAGTGAGGTTTGGTGTCACAAAAATAGAACCTCAATAATTATTCATAATACTGAGACAAAAAATTCACTTCCGCTTCACACAAACTTCAATCATCCAAATTAGGCAAAGGATGAAATGCTTTATGACATTTGCTATTGCCATCGTGTAATATGGGCAGAGATGGCCATCTGATTAATCCGAAGTATCTTTATGAGATTATAATTAACATGTAGTATCTCTGATCACCAACACAAATTGAACTTGTGAACATTACTGATTAAAACAAATAAATAAGGAATGAATTCAGGGAAAATGACTGAAGCAGTGAGATTGGATGAAGCTATGAAAGTGAATTGTGTGGTAAACAATCTTATGGAGAAACCAGGCATGAGGTTGATAGCAGCCACAGATAACCTATTGCAAGATTATTATCTGCTATAAACTGACTAGAGATAAACATTCAATAAGCAGAAACAATTACATAAAAACAACAAACTAGTGCCAAGGCCTTTACACAGAGGTCTTTACACAGAGGCAATCTTATTTTAATGTCCCACTCAGAAGAATGGTCTTAGTCACAGAGTGGATTTCTTCAAGATCCTGCTGTTCTGCAGAGAACTGTGGGTCAGGTGACGGAGGAAACATCCAGTATTTTCTTTTTAACTGTTAATCGCTGAAGTACCAGTCAATCAATTGTTCCTTTATGTGTTGTGTGGGTATATTTTAGCTGGGCTGTTGATCCAAGTGTAATCTATATTCTCATAGGTTTCTTTAAAGGGATTGTTCACCCAAAAACTGTAAATTCTGTCATCTTTTACTCACACTTCATTGTCACAAACCAGTTTGACTTTCTTTGTTCCTGTACACAAAATAAATTAAATAAAATAATAAATTAATTAATAAATAAAATAAATAAATTATTAATACATTAATAAATAAAATAAAAACCTGCAACCATTGACTTTCATTGTATTTTTTAAAAGACTTTTAACATTTTTCAAAATAACATTTTTTGTGCTTAATACCCCGGGTGGATCGATCCTAGAGTATCGATATTTTCGATACTGGCAATGTATCAAAAGGATCGATCCTTAAATAGAATTATTGATCCTTTCTGTGTTTTTTTCTTAATGACTGATCACTGCTTTAAATATATTAATAATAGTAATAACGATAGTGCCACACAATATATACATATTAACTTAAATAGGAACAGGAATGGGAACTACGATATTCTTCTGCTGCATCTCCACTAATGGGTCAGTTAATAATGATAATGATGAGGCTTCCTGTGACACTTGTCTCAAAAAGAGAGTGTCAACAATCATTTGTTTCACAAAAAAAAAAAAGTTTAATTAATAATGTTCTGTAATTTGAATAAATGTAAAAAGCAATTATGTCTATTTTATTTAATAATGATACTGAAGGTAATTTAATTATCATTATAAAATCCCTATAAAATATTTCATTTAAATATCTGTATCAGTATCGTTATCGATGATACTTGTCTTGAAATACTTGGTATCGGATTGGAAAGAAAGTAGTTGGTATTGCCCATTCGTAGTGTTTAACAGAAAAAGGAAAGTAGTAAAGTTTTAGTAAATTTTCAATTTTGGGTGAACTACACCCTTAAGGTATAAATGTGGCTGTACAATGTATTCCTTATCATTTTGTGGTTCATTTGAAGTGGATTCAAGTTGCTGTAATGATTGCTCTCCTTAAGGGGTCTGCTGGTCAAGCCAATCTATTAACAACCGCTTTGGTGAGTCTAAAAGCTAGGACACACTAAGTCGACAGTCAGCCGTTGGGAAGCCGGCTGGCTAGTTTGTTTGGTGTTTTCCACGTCACCTCTCATTGGGCTCATGTCAGAGGGAGTTTGTCCGATTTAGTATGCAAAATCAGTGTTGGCCGTCAGTGAAAGAAAGAACTTTTACTGGCTGTTCAGTTATGAAACAGAGCATGAGAACTAAAACTAAATTAAACGATGCAAGTCAAGAGGGAACCCAGAAGTCATTTCATCACATTTCTTAAATATTTGCAAACGATATGGATTATCAGACATATTTGCAGGAGTGAATACCCTGGTGGTGAGCTATACTGTGAAAATGATACAAAAACGCTTTGTTTACAGCAGCACTAGTTCCAGTTTCCTTTTGTGGAACTACAGGACAGACTACTGCCACCATGCAGGTATCGAAAAAAGGACATCCTCTCACACAGGTGCAGAACGTACATTCTTATTTCAGTTGGATATTGTCCATTTGGTTTGTTCACAGCAGCTTATTGGTCCAAACGGGAACAGATGGAGCTGACAACACAGTATATACAGTACTGTGCAAAAGTCTTAGGCCACTAGTATTTTCATAATATTTAGTATTGTAATTCTACACTGAGATTATTGTCTGCACAAGGAGTCTGACAACAGCCAGCGCTCCAAACAGAGATCTGATCAGATCATCAATTAGTCTGTCTGGAATGACATGAAGAAACAGAACAAACTGAGAAAAACTAAATCCAGAACAACTTTGGCAACATTTCTAAGATGCTTCAAAAACCCTACCTGTACATATATAAAATATATACATTATAAAAATATAGAGAGAAAATAAATCAAATTATTAGACATCAAATTCATGAAATAGTTTATGCCAATATTGAAGGTCATAAAGAGTGATCACAAATAACTACAATAAGAATTCAGAAAATAGAAACAGTTTTTGTGTGTGTGTATATATATCAGAAACAGGCAATAGTTCAGAATAAGAATTAAGTTAAATCATGTACCTAATCCATAAAACAAATTCCTATGTAAACTGTTTTCATATTAACTGTTGACTTGAAGTAAATACAACACTTCTACATGAGCATGTTTCATGTGAATGATTTATATTGACTAGATGCTTACAATTTTCCAAAGTGAAGCTGTGAACCATTCTAAACTGTGATAACTGAACTTTGAACTTGTCACCTCTGAAAACTTTCCTCTCTCATCTGATCTGACATCAGTGCAGGTAGGAGTTGAGCGTGTTGATGCTGCATTTGCTGATCTCCGAGCACTGGTCCTGGTTCTTCCTGATCCTGTAGAAATGCTCCACATAGTTGGATCGTCCCAGGAGCTCTACAAAATCCTCGTCATGGGTGATGACAAGCAGCTGGAAGTTGCGCTGACGAGAACGACTTTTGATAATTCTGCAAGAACAAACAAACAAATAGTTTAGCTGTGAAATTATCAAACAACAAAAAAAAGTTCTTAATTCAACACCATCTTTCTATTTAATAACTGGCTGTATTTACGTATATATTATCATAACTGTATAATTGTGTGTGTTTTTTTCAATAAAGACTTACTCCACAAGTGCATGTGCCAAAGACTCTATATTCTCTCTGTCTAAGTTGGTTGTGGGCTCATCCAGCGCCAGGATCCCACAGTTCAGGCAGAATGTCTCAGCTAGAGCCAATCGGATTATAAGAGAGGCGAGAACCTACAAACAATCATGCAAGAACATGTTAGGGTTAAAAACAATTAGTTGTATTTAATAAAAAACTGCTTGGTTTTTATTGTGTAGTGATATTATTGAGGGCGACACTGTGGCTTAGTGGTTAGCACTGTCGCCACACAGTAAAAAGGTCGCTGTGGGTCCCGGCTGGGTCAGTTGGCATTTCTGTGTGGAGTTTGCATGTTCTACCCGTGTTCGTGTGGGTTTCCTCTGGGTGCTTCGGTTGCCCCCACAGTCCAAAGACATGCAGTATAGGTGAACTGAATAAACTAAATTGCCCGTAGTGTGTGTGTGTGTGTGTGTGTGTGTGTGTGTGTGTGTGTGTGTGTGTGAGTGTGAGTGAGTGTGTATGGATGTTTCCCAATACTGGGTTGCAGCTGGAAGGTCATCCGCTGTGTAAAACATATGCTGGATAAGTTGGCGGTTCATTCAGCTGCAGAGACCCCTGATGAATAAAGGGACTAAGCCGAAGGAAAATGAATGAATAAATAAAATTATTGACACCAGTCGGGTCTGCTAGGTTAACAGAAGGAACAAAATCTACAAATAGCAAGTTCCAGTAGTAAAAACACCATCCATTTTCTCTTTAAGGAGAACAATAACTGAATAACCTTTAAAGATAGACTTGTTGTGGGCTCTGAGGTTGTTAATAAAATGTATATGGTCTTGCTGATATATTAAAACAAATATATATTTTTAAATAATTGTATTTAATAGAGGGAAAAAAATGATGTAGAAATCATGGAAAAAACAAAACAAATTGCAGGTTGCACAAAAAAAAATCTCAAAATAAAAACGTTCTCAAAATACTTAATTTAACTTAAATATTTGAATATACCGTATATAGTTGAAGACAGAATTATTAGTCCTCTTATTATTAGTTTTCTTCTAGAGTCTTATTTCTTGAAGTTTGGCTAGGTAAAAATTTTTGTAAAAATATAAATATGTAAAATCTACTAAGTCCAATATTATTACAAAACCGAATTAACCCAGATCAGCCTTTAAATAGCACTTTAAGTGGACTAGTATATTGCAAAATAGCTAAGCAAATATTATGTACTGTTATGTATATTGTTTGTATAGACAACTAACTTAATAGTCAATTTTGCCATTCACAATTCTTCACCAAAGTGTAGTTTTTTTCCATCATTAAAGCCATTAAGAACTCAGTCTTGTAGTGCAATTTTATTGTGTGATTCATATATTCTTCTGCACCACAAATATATATTTGTAAACCTGTGATTAAGCAGGTAGCTGGTTGGTTTGGTTATGGCTTATAAATAATTTAAAAGATTAAAAACTACATTCAATGAAGACTGCATCAGTTACTTCATATTTGTACACACAGGAGGACGTCTTATGAAACATCTCTGCCTAATTCACATATGCTTACACATTAGAATTTGCTCCTCGTTCTAATGTTAGTAAATCTGGAGTATTCTAAATGAAAGTGTAAAAGGTTAATAATTTGCAAAAAACAACAACAACAACAACAACAACAACAACAACCAAACCATCTCAATTATGGGGACTGACAAAAATACTTTCTTTACATGAAGACTGCCAGCTGTTGTAAGGGTTCTGTGTTTTGTGTCATGTTTTTTCCCCATGTGCTGTGCTCCATGTGCTTTCTGTGTTTTCCCATACCATGTGCGTTTATGTCATGTGATCCCTTTGTTCTAGTTTCCCGCCATTTGTGAATGTTCAGTGCTTCCACCTGTGTCCAATTAGTTCTATTATGTGCTGTGTATTTAAGTCCTGTGTTTTGTTCAGTCCAGCATCTGGTATTATATGTCATCCTGAACGTCATCCCTGTGTGTTCCAACGTGTGATTCCTGTGTTCCTTTTGTATGTGTTAAGTTTGTAATAAATATTCGTATTTTGATAATTCCTGCGATCCTGTGCTGTTATGAGAGTGAAGCGAGCTAAGTCGTGACAACAGTACACCTGATCTCATCTGTTGCTTTTCAATGGTCATTGTTTGCTTTTTGAAAAAAGGGAAAAAAAAAAAAAAATAAAAAAAAATAAATAAATAAACAAATATATATATATATGCAATTTTTTAATTAGTTTTTAGTAAATTGTGACTTGTTTGTGAAAACATTTGTACTTACACAAAATTTGTGATTATACGTTTAGTAAACCAAAAAGAACCAAATGTGTACATCCCGTTTGATGGGCAAATACTCTAAAACAATTTTCAAAGGAAACTTTTTGACCTTTTGTCCAGCACTGCATCGTCCCCGCATGTCCAAGGCTGTGTCTCCTTTGACCATTACCACTCTGTAGTTATAGGTCCTTCTCTTAACACCAGCAGATGCATTCTCATCCACATCAGAGCGAATCTCTACATACTCAATGTCTGTGGGAGATCAAAAAACAGACTCTATAAACATTTATGTCAAAAGGCCATGACAAAAAATACAAGGTTTGCACATTACCATGCATAAGTTAAACAGAGTCAAACAATGCAAAAAACTATAGCAAACATGTTTATCCTGTCATTATGTTTAAAAAAATGAATCAACATGGGATATAACATTAATTTGTTAAATCGCATATTGATTCATTCTTTAAACAAATAATTTAAAAACTATAACAGACCTTGTCCTCTGTATGTGCTCCGCCATAAATCTCTGATGATTTTATTAATCTCCTCCATCCTCATGCTGTGGAACTTCATGATTGTTCTGTAAAAAACAAATACACAAACAAATGTGTATTTACACACGCACAAGCACACACATATATATGTATATATGTATATGTATGTGTATATATATGTATGTATATATGTATGTATATATATATATATGTGTATATATGTATGTATATATATATATATGTATATATATATAT
>CAIGQW010054166.1:285741-303238 GCA_903798125.1 Danio choprae | reverse complement strand
ATATGTATATATATGTATATGTAAGACTCTTCTAGGTAATAAATAAAGACATTTAAAAAAATCTATGCTGTGTTGTACTGCCATGTTACTGTCCGTAATTGGACTGACTGGACATGGGCTTAGACCTGAAAGCGATCCATGAGAGAAATGTCCTGCAGACAGGCTTTGGCTGTGTCTTCCTCAGACATCAGTGTGCTCAGCAATGTCTCCTGCTCCTCGGTGTCTCCTTTTAGTTTCTCAATGTCTCGATTCACACGCTGGAGTTGATTTCTTAACTCTGGCAGCTCTTTCTCTTGGAGCTCCACTATGGACTGCCTGTCATTACAAGATACATACTAGCAAATGATGCATTGATACATAAAACTTCCTTAATATGATGAATGGATGATAAAGGGTTCTTACGTGATGGAACATTAATAACAAACATTAATAAACATCCCTGACTGGGATAAACATTAAAGATGACATTGAATTACATTTTTACGCTTGTAAATTACTTTGTGTTTAGTTCCTGCATCTGCTGCATAGGTTGAAAAGAATTGTAATTATGTGTGCATTTATGTTTCATAATTTGACTTTGGAATCTTCTGCTAGTTTAGACGTAACCATCTAGCTATTTGCATGTGCCCACCTCCAAGCAATATATGGGCTCTGCCCTCCTCGCACCCCTTTTTGTAAAAAGATAAAGTGACTAACAATTGTGCAGACGTCCTAATATTTTTATATACTAAGAGAATATTCCAGAAGGAATTAGGAAAACTTGTGAAAAAAACATTTTGTGCAAAACATTTTTTGCCAAACTGTTTTACCACCTCAGGCAATACGAAGCTGGACTCTAAACAAAATTGCATTTAAAGGATGTAGCTGTAGCTAGTAAGATTTGTAGATGGTAGTAAGTACCAAGATTTGTCTTAAATATAATTAGAATAGGATTATAATTCTTGTTTGTTTAATTTGGTTATAGTTATCAAATGCCAGCTTGAGTTCACTCCTGTTTAGAATCAGACCGTCCTCTCATGTACAGAGGTGTGTTTGTCAGAGTGGTACTGTTGGTTTTCGCACTAGCCAGCACAGAGACCATGCAGCTGTGCATTTGTTAAATATAGCAGTGTTTTTTGATATGTAGATGTTCGTTTAAATGCATTTTACATAGATATTGGCAGGCTGCAATGCCAAGCAATGATAAATTTTATATGGGAAATGGCTCGGTGCAATCTCATATTTTGTCATTATAATTTGCAAACAGCTTTACATACTTCATGTCAGTCATAGACACAAAGTCAACAGACCTTGAGGATTGGTTGAGGTTGGCGGTGCAAGTTAAGCTACACCCCAAGAATGGCTACACAGCCATTCCTGATCCATCAGCCTCAGAGAGGGCTGTGGTGAGCAGTAGCTCATTGTCAGTGTTCGTCCGCGTCATCGTTTGTTGTCGTCACGTGCCTTGTCTTTCTCCCGCCACCGTCATTGTTAATCTGTTCCACCTGTGTTCATCCTTTCTGTGTCATCTGTGTAATCAATCTGTCACCCATATATACCCTTTCGTCTGTGTCCATTGTTGTCCGGTATTTTGGTTCGTGTGGGTCTCGTCCTGTCTTCCCGCATCCCGTGTATGTTTCCCGTAAGTGTTTAATAAACCCGTTTTTGTAATGTCTCTCCATCTCCGTCTCGTTCTGTCACCATCCGCCAAACTGGCGTTACATAATACCGGACCCAAATATAGCGGCGTGTTTTCCCCCGATTTTCTTTTTATAGTCTTTTTGCCCCTCAGTGTTTTATTTTCTCCCTTCCGTGTTTTCCTGGTCCCCACCCACCTTCCCGTTCGTCATCACCGCCTGCTGGAGCAGGGGGAGAGCAGCCCTGAGGACCATATCCGAGCGACTTTGAACAGCTTTCCGGGCGACGTGCTCTGCACGCCCACCATCTCTAGCAGAGCACGATCGCCCGAAGATGGTCCTCGGGGCAACATCGCCGCAAATATGGAGTGGACACTGGCGAGTAAAATATTTCCACTCACCGCCTTTCTGAAGAAAGATCTCGTCAGTGCCACTCCCGACCCAGTGACCAGCCAAGCAACATCGTCCACCTGCAGGGAGCGCTTGCCAGAGCCCACCGCAGACGGAGAGCCACCCCTGGCCAATGAGCCATCGCCCCCTAGAGCGACAGAGCGGAATTGCGCCCAGATGGAGGAGCTTAATCACCCGTCTGACCAGGTGCGAGAGCCGGCAACACCGCCAAGAGGGGGAGTCCTGGCGGATACCCGCGACAGCAGCGAGAGTCCCGCCCACCCCCTCTATGCAGATGGACAGCGACTGGACACTGGGAGGCTACTCATTGGCTTCTGGAGCTTTAATTTTAATCTTCCGCTGCGTCTAGGCAGCAATACCCGTCCGCTGCGTTTAGGCAGCAACCAACTGTTCCCACACAGTTTTTTTTAATCTTCCTTCTCCGGAAAAGCCTCAGCTCCAGGGTCATGAGTAGCTTCCCACGGTCCCCCAGAACTGCAGCCAGTCATCCAGCTCCAGCACTGCTGCAGTCAGCCAGCCCCCCAGCTCTCGCTCCAGCTCCGGAAATGGAGCTCGCTTGTGGGCGCTACCTGTCTGCGTCACCCTCTGGAGGGTGTCGCCCAGCGTCAGCTCCTACGGCCTCCGAGCTGCGGACTCCACCTCGGCCCTTCGACCCCAGGGCTCCGCGTTGGCTCACTCCTCCCTCGTCTTCGTCGTGGGCCGTCCGCCCACCAGCTCCGCCAGGCTCCCTCGTCCCTCAGGCTCCACCTTGGTCAGTCGTCGCCCTTCCTTCGCCTCTGGACTCCACTCTTCCGGCTGCACCTCATCGCACTGTCCCACCGGCTGCGTTGAGCTCCTCCATCCCTCCAGCTGCGCCTTGGTCCTCTGTCGCTCTGGCTACGCCGCGGGCTTCCGGAACCCCGCCGTCGCCTTGCTCTGGTGAGCCGCCTGCTTCGCCCGGCCCTCAGAAGCCTCGGCGTCACCTTCGCCCTTCGGCTCTCCGTCCCTTCCTTGGGCTCCACCGCCATCAGCGGCGTCTCCCTCGGTCGGCCCCCTGGAGTTAGCAGCCACTCCTCCTCCATGGACCCTCCCTTCCTCGACTCCGCCCGGGGCCGTCCTTCTGGCTGTGTCCTGGGTCCTCCTGCTCCAGTTCCCTTCCTGTGTCTCCCTCAGACTCCTCCCTTGTATCCTCCCCTTCTACCCTCCTTCATTTTGTTGTTTCCCGTTGAAGGCGCGAGGACGCGCCTTCAAAAAGGGGGGGGTACTGTCAGTGTTCGTCCACGTCATCGTTTGTTGTCGTCACGTGCCTTGTCTTTCTCCCGCCACCGTCATTGTTAATCTGTTCCACCTGTGTTCATCCTTTCTGTGTCATCTGTGTAATCAATCTGTCACCCATATATACCCTTTCGTCTGTGTCCATTGTTGTCCGGTATTTTGGTTCGTGTGGGTCTCGTCCTGTCTTCCCGCATCCCGTGTATGTTTCCCGTAAGTGTTTAATAAACCCGTTTTTGTAATGTCTCTCCATCTCCGTCTCGTTTTGTCACCATCCGCCAAACTGGCATTACACTCATAAGCATTTTACCACTTGTGTACGGTTTTCAAATTTAGTACCTGTTCGTTATGTTTGTGGCTGTTTTTTCCCCATTGACATTTTTTGATTGCAAAGCCATGACAGCATATAATCATGCACTCTTGATTGTTGGTGTTTTTTTTTGAGTGAAACAGCAGATTATAGTGTGTGTGCATAAAACACTTACTTTGTTTACTATGTTCTGAGCTGCTTATTTTGATTTTCTCAGACAAGATAAGGGCTCAAAGGTCTCATACACACACACACACACACATGCGCACACACACAATAGAAGGCAGAATCTAAATTTTTTTTGCACTGCAACTGTTGATCAAAAGTAAAAAATAAAGATTGTACCTGCAGGGAAAACCAGCAACACTCAAGAATGCATGATTATATGATGTCATGGCTTTGCATTTAAAAAAATGTCATTATAATAGAAGTCAATGGGGCAAAAACAGCCACGAACATAACAAAAGGTAGTAAATTTGATCTGAGTGTATTGTTGAATTTTGTAAAAATTTTCAAAGCATTTTCTTAAAATATGTCAAAATAAGATTTGTCACCAAAAATCATTCCATTTGCTGAAACACAGAGAACGTTGTGGACAAATTAAGGCTCAAAATCACCCCAGAGTGGATGAAAACATCCCTAACAGCACACAAGGGTTAAAGAGATATAAAACATAATTGAGGACTGAGTGGACTGAGGTGTTTTGATAGGATTAAAAACAGGGTTGATTTCCACTACCATTGATAAATCCAACCAAAGTAAGTTAGAACCTTTTTAAACCCTAGATATTAAAATAAATGTGTGTAAAATGGGCATTCGATGTCACCTTTAAAGCAGTAAACAATTGACAAATACATTAAACAATGACAGAATTGAGAGACATATTGACAAATAAACAGATCATTGCCTGATGGGCTTCAGTGTCATCATTTCATCACGTCTGCGCTCCTTCCTCTTCAGGTCATGCTCCGTATTCTTCAGCTTGTCTGGGACAAGCCGCAGTTTGGACTGCATGTCATTAATGACGTCCTGGAGCTCCGCCTCTGATGGGAACACGCGCTGACATACGGGACAGCATGGATCATTGTCCTCCGTCAGCTGACTGATGAACTGACTGTACACGGCTGTGGCGCCTGCCAACATGGCTATACAAAAAAAGACCCAGTCCAGAGAAAAGAACAAGACAATCACATGTAAGAAAATCCAACATTGAATGTTTTGAATAGATAGCACTCATACAAAGTTCCCACTCTTTCATGGACCCCAAATTCAAGGACTTTAAACTAATGGACATCCACTAATAATTTTAAGTCGAGCACCTTAATTCACACCCCAAGCATATACAGCACCATGAAAGCCTTTCATGTACTTAACATTTCACTTACACTTAATATTTACATTTAAAGTCAAGGTAAAAGAACTTTAATACAATTAGATGAATTCTAAACTGGCAATATTCAAATGCTGTTTCTGAAATACTGATAAAATGCATTATTTGTCATAGTTCTTGAATTAGATTTAAATTTAAGATTTTTAAATTAAGGATTTCTTCGTTTTATTGTAAGTTTTTGAAAGCAGTACAATTGTTGAAATAACACAATACATTTTAAATTCAAGCACTTTCAAGGACCCGTGTTTGTTTTTAAATACTTTCGTGGGGCAAATTAGGGAACAGAGACACAGCAACGTATTTTCATATTGACCAGCCTCAACATGAGTGTAGAAAACTCAAACACACTCTCTCTGTTCTCAGTCTTCCTTCAACAGCTACTATCATTGACTACGTTCACATGGACATCAGTAATCGAATTATTTGCGTTAACCTAAATAAGACAATAATACAATTAAGGTGTTTTACATGAGTTGCTTTATGAATGTTCTTTGTATGTTCCCGTTTTACATGTTATAGTACATAGTTCAATTAACATCATTAAGTCACCATTCAAAGCTAGTTCTTCATGGTGATATGTAATTTTGGGCGCTTCATTTTGCAACAAGTTCAAATGCACTACGCGTGCAAACAGACAACGGTGGATACAAATTCTCAGGCAACAGGCAACCTCTGCCATTTTATTCACTAACTT
Source organism: Danio choprae (assembly GCA_903798125.1). Taxonomy (NCBI): domain Eukaryota; kingdom Metazoa; phylum Chordata; class Actinopteri; order Cypriniformes; family Danionidae; genus Danio; species Danio choprae. The sequence continues at coordinate 297,566 of CAIGQW010054166.1, read as the reverse complement.
TTCATTCATGCCCCCACAACAAAGTTACTTCAAAGTACAGGCGCTTTATAATGTCCATTTCTTCCAGAATTCTCTCCATAGTCATCGTTTCCCAATCTGTGCTCTCTTGCTTGAAGCAATTCCCATTTGTTTGTCATCAAACGCCTGACAACTGCCGTGTGTGCAAAAGGTAGCGAAAAGTACTACAAAACGGTAATAGTTTGACTAAGGTGTTTACATGGCTGTACTGCACTTCAATAATGCGACTAAAATAGGTATACTCCACATCTTCAGTCAATTTTTATGTAATCAAAAAGTAAACTCTTAATTAGAGTATTGGTTCGTGTTAAAATTTGAGTATTGGTGTCCATGTAAACGTACTCACTGATGCCAACAGCAAAACGATTTAAGATGTGCCTTTTTTTGGGCATGACACAATGGTGCAAATACCAATAAATTATATTGCTTTATTAATTTAAACTCTCTCCTCCATGAAATTCTGTTTGAAACTGAACCTTCTTCAAATGCAATAAGATTTGTTGCAGTAAGGGTTGTAAATTAAGTTGTTATAAAGTTAAATTCAGCTCTGTAGATAACGGCGTAGATAACACTAAACACCTACCACATTTGTTCTCAATATGCTATCTCATATCTGCAGTTATGGCTTTACGTCATCTACAGTCTGTGTGCCAAGAAACAGTAACTCAACATAAATCAATCCCACACAGAATCTGCATTTGCAAAACTCCACAGACTTCAGCAGAACTCAAAGGCCATCAGTCATTAGGGTTGGGAATCTCTGGGCACCTCACAACTGGATTAGATTTAATTAAGATGTGATTCTAAAATGATTATTGATGTAGCTTTTGTATTAATACAGATTTAAATACAGAAGCAAAATAACTGTAATGACCCATTGTGACTTTACTTCCAAGATCTTTTATTAATTAGCAAATGGAAGTGATTTGGCAAGTTAACAACAAGATCACAAAGAAATAACTTGTAGACTTTAGCATTTTCTGAACCACTGACAAAATATTCTTCCAACTAACATCCTCCTGTTGTGTACATAATGATCAATGTAATTCTTAAGTTAAAGAAAATTATTAAATAAATAAATTAATTGTTCCAAAATCCCAATCAGGATTCATACAAAAAATATAGAATTCCATACCAGCAGCTCTCATAGAAAAATAATGCTTGTGGACAGCATATTTTGAACGATTAACTAGTATTAATACAAAGATGCTATAATGCACAAATAAATAAAGGGTCTAAAAATTGTGTGCATAAAGAGGAGGTTAATTAAAAAGCATGGCAAATTAATATATAACTATTACAAATATCTTGTGGCCAGTGTTGTCACTTCTGTTCTACAGATTTGTTCAATGGTTAGTGCTACACTTTTGATGCTTTTTTAAAGCAAATTGTCAGCTCATTTGAGATATTTGAACTTGCGCGGGTAGATGCGACTGAGACAAATTCTGCATGATCACGTTGCACATTATATCCATCCTCAAAATGTTCCTCAAATATTAGCATAGCAAATCTGCCTGTATATTTTGTGGGGGCCTAAAATGCTTTGTAAGAGCATCGGAATGACTATGAACACATTTTCCATACCTCTCTGTTTGGAGCACTTTTCTAACTCATCCTCCAGTTTGCTCAAGTCTGACTGGAAATCCTGACTTCCACAAACATTAAAAAGCCTTTCTTCATATTTGGCCAGCTGCTCTTCTTTTCGCTTGATTTCTGCTGTGTAATGAGTCTTCTTCTGTTCTCCAGATGCAAGCTCCTTACTGCAAAAAAAATAAAATAAAATAAATAAATTCTTTTTAATTTCAAACCTTTTTTTGTGTGGATAATGATCACAATAGCACTATATGAATGACAAATGCAAGAGAGGCTAAAAGTGTATTAATTTTTTTATGATGACATGATAATGATTATGATTATTAATGATTATGATTTTTTTTATGATGAAAGTCTTAGAGTCTTTTGATTTCTATGTGTGTGTGTGTGTGACTTCTGGTTTTATTTGAGAAAAAAAAAATCATTTCAGAAACTTAAAAAAAAATTAACTGTGTGAAATTGTGATAAAAATATATTACTTCTGTACAGAAAAATGCAGTCAATGGTTTTATTACATTTCTAACAGTAATAATAATAATAATAATATTTTTAAAGAATTTTTAAAATAAAATGGAAGTCAAACATAATAATAAGCAACACTTTTGTTATCATTTAAATCATAATTTTCTCTTCATAAAATGCTGATAAATTAAATGAGCTTAATTATTTCAATTTAACACTTTAAAGTTTTAGTATAGAATGGAGAATAATAAAAAATACACATTAATTGGAAAAACAGCATTTAGAAAACTACATTCCAAGAGACTATTTTATATGCATAAACCTATTTTACTGTGGGAGTGATTTTGTTACAAGCAGTAATATATTTATTTTAAGCATGACATTTCTAGAGCGTTTGCTTTTAGACAGTATGTTTCTTCTGCATAACATTAACAACAACGATATCTGAATACTGCAGCACACGCTCCTCCGGCCTGAAGATGACCTATTGCAGTGAAAAAAATTATTATGTATATCATGTGGGTGTCTGCACAAATGTCAGTATTTTCTATTACATCAACGTCTGTGCATGTGCGTGTCCCTCATCACGTACACATTTCGATTATCGGTTACCAGCTTGAAACCTACAGTATTTTAACCTCATAGAGAATATAATCCTTTATGGCTTGCTATAGCTCTTTAATAAACACCATTGACACTCCGACCATCCTATTTTTGACCTATTTGCTCATATAATAAAAGAAAAATTCAACTATAGTGTTATCAAGACTTTCAGAAAAAGGACAAACAAATTGTGTGAGATTGATAATGGCAGCCAGAAAAGAGCACAATCTCAAATTAACTGTCATGTTCATAGACGCTGCATCAGAAATACCTCACATAAATGGTAATTCATATATATTTTTGTCATTTGATGTAAAGATGATATAATGCAAAGTATAGCTTTATAAATGTACATAATTAAAAAAAAAATCTAAATATTAAAAATAAACGTCTTGTGAAAAGGGTCCATTATACAAATGTTTGTTGAAAAACAAATTGCTAAAATGTGTCACAGACTTCATTTTGGTGAGCTGCTCTCTAGTGGATTTGATCTCTCTGGATTTGGAGTGGATCCAGTCTTCAAGCTCTTTCTTGTTTGGAAAGTGTCCCATCAGAGACACCAGCTCTTCATTATGTCTTGACTTGATTTTCCTCACCTGCTCCTCTTTATCCATCTGGAATTCAAAATAAAACAGTCACTTTGGAAAAAATGTCTTGGATAAAATATTTGATCATGTGTCAACTCAACCAGGGGTCCCCGGCTCCTATTATGTATGTACACTTTAAAAAACTAATTCTACATTAATTGTGGAAGTATTTTATTTTTTCCGTAATACACTACATTTTTACCTGATATGTTCAAAAACAACTTAAGGGAGAGGGGTAACAAATGACATTAAAGAGATTACTGCAGCATTAGTTTATTTGTACACAGAGATTGGTAGGTATTTTTGTGTTTTTGTAAAATCTGTTGACTTGAGCAACCTTTGTAGCATTATATGATAGCATGACATATACTAATAGGGGAAAAGTACATCTGTACACTTGTTATTTTTTCTCCATACCTGTAACTCAACAAATATAAAAAAACATCTCAATAACCTTCTAGATTTGTGGTTCGAAAAATGTTACTTAAGGTCCTATATTGGTCATTTCCATAAATACTAAATTGTTAATGTTGCTCTAGCAGTAAACTGTTCAACTGTATACATTTTTTTAGTGGTCAAAACCCAGACGTGGGCCATTTTGATTACAGATTATTTTCTTTTAAACAGGAATGCCAAAAGAACAAATAATGATGAAACCAGAAATGTATCTTGTTTCCTCCTATAAACTGCATAAAACATACCTGTCTGAGTGCAAAAGGTTTTCATAAGGTTTGCCTCTCACAGACAGTACTTTGGGTTAAGTTACCTAAAGACAGATGAGTTAACTGCTGAGGAACTGCACTATTCATTGTCTTCAATAAAGTCTTCTCCCTATAAGAACTTTGGTCAGCTAACTTATTTTTATGTATTAGTCATCTAATATATTGGCGAGCCACCCAAGACTGTTAAGCCAAATACAGCAAAATCTAACAATTTGGCGAGCCAGCCAGGAAAGACTGAAAAGAGGAAAACTCATCGACTGCAACAAGAAGTGAACTGAAGAATCTTGGAGAATCTACAGTTTAAGCGTAAGATAAACAGATTTTGTTTGTGGAAAAGTCCTAGATCTACATATTGCATCTGTGGACACAGTTTATTTTAAATCAACTGGATCTCATCTCAAAGATCCTAGTTTGGTGAGTGAAACTTATCAGCTCTCTTAAAGAACCCTTAAAAAAACATATTTTATATGTAAACATTAAAGTAAGCAGATCAACTGGTATGTGTAGTGCAGTAATAAACTAAATACAGTGATAGTATTGCTGAAATTTCAGGCCTTCTCTTGATATTTGCAGAAATTATTAAAGAAACAATTTAGTCCATTTATCAAAAGATTTTGTAAGAGCAGTGGAAATTTCAGGTTTAGTCCTTTCTCAGGGTACTTGTAGGAATTATTTATTAAACAATTTGGTCCTTTCTTCCAGAGATTGCAGGAGCAATGGCTTAGGTCCTTTCTCTTGGAGATTGTAGGAATTGTTGAAAATAATTTGGTCCATTTCCCCAGCGGACTGTAGTAGCCAAAAAATAGTCTGGGACTGATGTTGCTGCAAGAATTAGGAATTCTTGACTGGGTGCTAATTCAGTAGCCACTATTTTCATTTTAAAGGTAGCAAAGTCTTCTGAAATAAGACAGAAATGTTAAGGACATTTTAGGCTTGGTTCCTTCTCTGGAGTCTGTTAGAACTATTAAATAATTATTCTGGTCCAATCACTAAGATAATGCAAAAGCAGAGCTTGATCCATTCTCAGCTGTGATTGTAGAGATTGAAAAATAACAGTTCATAGCATTTGTCCAAAGATTGTTAAGAGCGTATAAAGAAAACATAAATAGTTTGGGACTGCTATTGCAGCAAGAATTAGAAATTCTTGACTGGGTGCTAATTCAGTAGCCATTATTTTATGTTTGAAAATTAATATTCTAACTGTGTTAAAATATGATGGCGTGAAGGCATAAAACCGTAAGCTGTATGCCTTCTGTTTAAAGATACAGTAAGGCACTACATTGTCTTAGGGACAAATCCGAAATAAAGTTACTTAGCCTTCTGAGATAATGCTCAGAAAGAATTGTTTTAGTCAGAAGCTTTCAGACAATCTTAAGCATGATTCTTTTCCTGGAGATTGTAGAAACTGTTAAAGAATCATTCTGGTCCAATCACTAGTATAATGTATAAGCAACGCTTGATAAATTCTGTGTTGTGATTGTAAAAATAACACTTTAGTACATTTGTTCAAGGATTGTTACGAGCCAAAAAAGATTTGGGACTGAAAGAATGAGGTGCTTATTTAGTAGCTTTGAAACAATAGTTGGATTAGTCTGTGTATAAGAAATGGTCATCAGTATAACAGATTGCTTTAAATTTGAATAAGCACCTTCGATAGCTCTAACACCTTTTTTGTTCTGTTTTCACACCTCTGAGGGCACTGTCCTGTACTTCCCATGGCTGAGTCTAAAAGAAACTATGCTAATGAAGCTGCACTGAGACCAACATCAGAAAAGCATAGAACAGAACCTCTGTGTGTTACCATTCATCAGATGTTGGAAAATCTGAATGCATATTTGGACAAAAGGCTGGGACTGAGGAAGTGTTGTGATGACATGTGCAGGAAGCATCAAACACTCAGAGAGTGGATCATGGGCATTGCCGGACAATAAGAGGGCTTATGGAAAGACAAAGCGCTTATGCAAAACCACCAAGAAGGATGGAGTGTCAATGATTTTAATCAAGCAGATACTTCAGCAAGGGCATACGTGTGAAACTGACAGATTGGAACGTGAGAACAAAGCAGATAAAGCAAAAGGTAGAGGATTGTCTGAACAATTACAAAACTTAAAGAAGGATAAAGAAAGACTGGAAAATGAAAACAACAAGCTGTTGACTTTGATCTCCAAACAACTGGAAACAAGATCTTCAAGCAGCTTTGACAGTGAGGCCGATCTTCCCACCAACACCTGTGTTCATGACTCAATGAACTCAAAGATTAGACTAGCTCCTGTAATTGTCAAACACAGAAGGACTAACGTTGAAATTGACAATGAGGAGAACTATGAAGAGAATGGAGAGAGACGAACTCGCACTGTGACGAAAGTGGTAAAGAAATATGTGTTTCAAACAGAATGTACCATTCAGCTACTCCAGAGCAAGTTGGCAAATGGTCAAACGAGTTGCCAGGTGTATGCAAACAACCACAGAAGGTTTGGCAGTTTCATCAACGACTGCAGAAAATCTACAATTTACATCCACTACACGGTGCAATGATTGTTTATGTCACCCTAAGAGACAGTGACCAAAAGAGACTCACAGAAAGTGTTGAAAGAAGGATTGATGAATCAAAAGAAAACACAGAGGATGGATGGGAAGCTGTACAAACGTTCTTGTTTGAACTGAAACCTGCAGAGGTCAACTGGGCAAGGATTACCTCGTGCATGCAGAAAACAGGAGAAAGTGTTGCAAAGTTTGAAGAGCGCTTCAGACAAACATACAGGGAATATTCTGGTTTGAATACAAGTAAAGATCTTGACAAAGACACTGGAATGCCCTTGAAAACAGCATATGTCAACAGACTCAAACCTGAGATTTCTAAAGATCTTAAAAACAGGTATGATGACTGGGACAGCATTGACACAGCATTCATCCAGATTGTTGAATGGCCAGCTAAACTGGAGCGAACATATGAGGTCAGACTAAGAGCTTTGCGATCCAAAAGTTTGTTTTGCAAGAACAGAACAATTGGGGATGAGCAAAAAGAAAGTGAGTATATGGGATACTCAAAATTAAGAACTAAAGGAAGATGCAGCAATTGCAATGAGGAAGGACACTGGGCCCATGAGTGCAAGCTCAGTTTAAAACATCAAAGCAATAATGATGACCACCTGTTCAGGCAGTTTCAGCAGTTAACAACACAACAAAAACAGACTCTGCTAAATGCTGTACAGTCGCAGTGAAACTGATAAACCTCTCTCTGCAGCACCAACTAGTGACATCTTTTCCAGAAGCTGATGAACTTAATGTGTTTGCAAACAAGAAGGTAAAAGCACGCTTTTTAACTCATAACCTATTTTATGTATTAGAGTCATCTAATACATTGGCGAGCCACCCAAGAACAGTTAAGCCAAATACAGCAAAATCTAACTATATATACATCATCTGAAGCTTCCAAGAGTTCAAATATGCAGTACTGTAGACACACTGAAATCTCAATATCTCCGGAACTGAGCCATATAGGGCCTTGAAGTTTCCATAAGTTACTTATAACTTTATTAACAACCAAAATACAAAATTATGTTGAAATATACTTAATGCTCTTAAAAAGCATGCATATAAACGTGAGGTAAATGCAAACAATACTCATTTCCTAGTTTCAGTACATTTTCCTCCCAGACATTGAACTCTATTAAAAATGATTCAGATTTGGGTTTTGATCATTGGTTAAAATGACAAATGTGTAAAATTCAACAATTTGGAAATGAAGGTTTACTGAGATCCCAAGATTAAACTTCACATTAAGATTTCAAAACAAATGCTTATTAAGAAAAAAAAAAATGTTTTTACACCCGTCTGCAAAACAGAGGATTACTCGGTAAAGATGCATCATTGGCATTCTCTGACAGTTTTTTCTCTTCCTTTAAAAATAAGGAAATCAAAGACCTGGAATCTTCTGTTTGAGTTGACACCAAATGACTGTCCCATAAAAAAGGAAATGGTCTAATAATAAATAATATTGATTTTACGAAAAAAAACTGGAGCATACCATACATACCTCAAATGAAATATTTTTGATAATACTATTAACAAAATAAAAAAAAAATTGAGCAGGGGAAGTTTATGAAATTTAGCAGATTTGACAAGGAATGATCAACACACAAATACATGTATACATGTTTTCTGTAGGAATTATTTTACAAACATAGACACAACCTAAAGAAATTACTCTTTTGAATTCCTACTGTAATAAAAGAGTGACCAGTGTTTGCACAGATTACGTCTCTGATTCATTACACTGAAATGATTTCCTAATTTTTTCTTGGTCCAATGTAGCATGGAACGTTACAAACTATTTTAATAATTTAAAATAGCAACCTTTTTTCATTTTAAAAAGCTTTAACACAACGCTAAAAATAACCTGATGATAACATCATAAAAAGACATGTGCTGACATCTAGCTGTAACACTGAAATACTGCAAGCAATGTGCTGGAATTATAATACACATCTATAACATCTCTATTTTGTAGGATATATTATGGTATGTCATGACTATTCGCTGAACCTTGAATGTTGATTAGATGTAATGGTGTCCAAAGAGTTTGTTTATATGTCTAAACATGGATTGACATAAGAATGACGTGCGAGCTTACCTTGGTTTTCTTCATCATGTCCATCTGTGCACGTGCCGTGGTGTGTGTGTTGAGCAATTCCATCTCCTGGTCCAGTTTGCGCTGGGCCTGATCAAGTTCAGTCTTTTCCTTCAGTAGTTCGGTTACCTCGACCTTCAGACTGTCCACTGTACAGGCCTGTACGGCATTATCAAGCTCACGCTCCTACAGTATACACGCATACATCCACATTAAAAACACATAGCATAGCATAGCACAGCACAGCACAGCACAGCTCAGCACAGCACAGCACAGCACATCACATCAATGTTAATTTGGTTACTTGTAGATTAGTCTACCATATTCATTTTTATTCCTTTTTTCATGAAATGTGGAAAATTGAAAAAAAAATTGTAAGAGCATGAAAAGGGTGGATCAGATTATCTACAACAAAGAGTAATGAAAGATTTTTTAAAAATGATATCTGTGAAATCTCTAAATACAATCACTAGTGATATACTGTAAATGAATGCTTTATCACTTTTGAGCAATAGGTGGAGCTGTTATTGAAGTGAGGTGGTGTGCTCAGTGTAAGGTGACAAAGACACATAATGTGATGCCTCAGGAAGGCCAGAGGTGTAGGACTATAGATTAGAATTGGGATTGTGACTTAGTCTGCTTCTGCGTTTCAATTCGGAGGCTGCATGCTTCGAAAAATGCAGACTTTGAAAATGTGTCCTTTGAAGTCCAAGTAGGCTGAACCGTGTTGTGAATAGGAATGGCTTGATCTTGATATCTGTGTCAGTTGTCATTGATGATTGGCAGTAACGTTTAAATGATATTAAACAGTCTGAACACACAAAGCAAAGTTCACAAACTGTCCAATTATATTCCCTTTGATATATATTTTTTAATACATATTAAAAGAATAACTGGTGTATAAGTGAATCCTAGAAAGCATGTAAAAAGTGTTAAGTGTTGATATAAACTGAAAAGCAATACATATATTAAAAATTAAATATAGAATTGTTGCTAAAAATGACCTATTGTCATTTGTGTGCAATAAAACCTTAGATATTCTAGACCACATAGGATCAAATGGTATACAATCTGCCATTGAATGCGTTCATCAAAGGGTACAACCATGAATTGAGACAACTAAAATCTCACTTCTGCTTCAACAAATTTTGAGTTAATCAAGAACGGTTTTACTAATCAACACAGTTTTTTTGTCATATGGGGTGAAGACAATTTGGTTAGATTGTTAAAAAAAATTCTTAGAAATTCAAAATAGTGTAAAACTTATCAAGACAGAAAATTACATTATATGGCACAAGTGAATGGTCTTGAGCCATGGAATCAGTGGGGAAAAACATTAACTATTGACGTAAACATTTGTGTATATTTGAAAAGTTGGTGGTGACTCAGAGATGTGATTGATGAGTGCCGAGTCAAATTCCTTAGTTTATATGTTCATACAGTTCAATGGGCTGTGACATAACCAAGAACAAACCCAGAAGTCAAAACAGGATTTACACTCTAAGCAAAATGTCAAATTCTCATTTTCCTGACTTTCATGAACTAAAAAGCTAAATTTCCATGACCTGAAAAACAGGCCAATGTTTTGCCTAGCATAATATTAAAAGTTTTAGCTTGAATATTATTTTGCACCGCAGTCACTGTGAGAACAACAATGGCTCATTTGGAAGAAAAATAAATCTGAGGAACTTACTTTTTGTGTGGCTGTGCGTCCTCTCTGCCTTATTTGAAAGCTTGGTAGTAGATTTACTTTTACTTTTTCTGTCATCTACTTCTTAACACAGTTTTTGAAGTGGTCATTTTGAAGTCAAAGTGTAGATTAGCAAAAAAGTGTAAATTTGAAATCAAAAATGTAGATTATACTAAAATTTATATTTCATTATTAAATGTTAGACTTATTTAACAGATACAGTCTGGTGTCTGCATTTGACTTAGATTACATTGCCAGTTGATGGCACTGTAGGGAATAAAATAAAGCTTAAAAGCTGGTGTGAAATAACAAAATAAAAAATCTGGCATAGAAAAATGACATTTTCATGAATAGAAATTAAAACTGTGATAAAAGTGTTAAAAAAGTCCCTGATTTTCCATGACTCAGACAAAAAAAAAAAAAAAAAATCCCTGACGTTGAATGTTTGGAATAGGCCTTTTTAAAATTCCAGAAATTCCATGACTCATGGGTACTATTTTATTATATTAGGTATCTGTAAAATATGGCAATGGTGCAGGCCTAACCTCTTTCTGAAGCTCAGTGTCCAGCTCTTGCAGTCTGTTAGAGGAGCCCTCCAGTTTTTGAAGGTCAGACTTGATATTCTTCAGTTCTTGTTGCTTTTTGTCCTGTATGTCTCTCTTCAGCTCAATGGTTCTCTCTAGACCCGTCTTTTTATCACGGAGATCATCAATGTTTTGTTGCTTCTGGGTCTCTTTCTGCTGCATGTCATGCTGAAAAACAAAGACAATATTATAAAATGACAATACTTACATTACTGAAAAAATATAGTGTTTCTGAATTAATTACATTACGCACCAATTCTAAAATAACATAAATACGCATTTATTACAGACATGCACAAGGTAGGAAAGATTACTTTAAAATATCAATATTAAAGTTTTAAAAGTAATTTGTAACATATTTAGTTAGATTAGGTTTACTACTGTAGTAGCTTATTTTAGATTAGGTGTACTACTCAAGTTTACTACTGTAAATGCTAATAAGTAGCTAACATAAAGGATCCTCAAACAGGACTTTGTTTTCCTAGGGGTATTATTTTTAACAACATCAAATGTGAATGAGTGAATGAATTTATTTATATAGTGCTTTTAACATGCATTGCTGAGAAAGTGCTTTACAAATCAAATGAGGGTGTCTCTTTTTTACTTTAAGTAACCAATAACCACACTTTCAGCTAAAAAAATCTTTTTTAATGTTCTATTAAAGAAAAAAGTAAAGTATGCTAAGTGTGTATGTGTGTGAAACGCAATTCCTGTACTTTGTCTTTGTTGTTGTTTGTCATTTTATAATATAAACATGTTTTAGGTGAACCTTTTTATGGATGCTCATTAAATGTGAATGTCACCAATTTCAGCTGTCAAGAAGGAGGCGGGACACTTCAGAATCTAGATAGTATTTGATTGGGATATTATGAAATACTGAAGGTCTCTGTGATGTAATAAAGAAAATCCCTGATTCTTATTAGTGGAAGTGAGAAA
>CAIGQW010054166.1:271897-285341 GCA_903798125.1 Danio choprae | reverse complement strand
GTGTGTGTGTGTGTGTGTGTGTGTGTGTGTGTGTGTGTGTGTGTTCAGTGTTTCCTAACTGAAAGTAAAAAAAGTAAAACTGTATTAGCAAACTTTGGTTACCTGCTCCATCTTTTCCTCTAGCTCCTGGTTATCATCCTCCATCTGTTTCTTCCTACTGTCCAGAGCTTTGATGTCAATATCCAATTTCATCACTTTGCCAAGGCTGCTGTCTATGTCATTTAGTCGGCTCTGAAAATATGGAGAAGGTGTATTTGATGAGTATATGTTTATGGGTAAATGTTCAGTAAATGTGCTGGTGTACAGGTGTGCAGTTTACAATAGAGCCTATGACTGCGGTTCATCTATTGTTTTAACTGTCCTAAAATATGGGGCTTCTTCTTGAGACTACATATACTGATTAAAGACTTTTTCAAAAATGTTGGATTAATCTTTTAATTGGGTTCTGAAGATCCAGAGATAAAAAGAAATAATTAAACAAGATTTTAATAGGTTTATGTAAACACATAAATTTAAAAAATATATTTTTGCAATCCATATTTATAAGGCTATTGTAAACACTGTGCAGTAAGTATAAATTTTAATTTAACTAAACTCAGAATGAAAACTAGAAAAGCTATTATTAATCTTAGATGATGTTAATTTCTAAGTTAATGCCTAAAAACACTTTAAAATCGAAGGTGTAATCTGATTAAAATCATTATCATTTCATTAAATGGAGTTAATAACTAATAAAATGTAATATTTTTTACAACTAACTAAAAATTTTATTATGAACTGTAATAATCTGGGGTCCCATTTATAAACATGGTGTATGCACAAAACGGGTGGAAACATAAAAATTGAGATCTATAAAAAACAAACTAGTCCCACTTTATATTAAGTGGCCCTTATTACTATGTACTTACATTTGAATTAATCATTTAGTACAATGCATTTATTATATACATACATGCTTTTGCATTGTACTCATATTTTAAAACTGATCTGCTTGTAATTAATTTCTGTAGTACAATATGAACAATTTCTGATGTAAATACATAGTAATTAAGGTCATTTATAAACCGAATCCAACAAACTTGACAGGAGAATGTACGCAGATGTACAAGTAAACTCTAAGTAAACATTCATTCATTCATTTTTATTAGGCTTAGTGCCTTTATTCATCAGGGGTCACCACAGCGGAATGAACCGCCAACTTATCCAGCATATGTTTTACACAGCGGATGCCCTTTCAACTGCAACCCAGTACTGGGAAACATCCATACACACTCATTCACACACATACACCATGGCCAATTTTATTCAATTGACCTATAGCGCATGTCTTTGGACTGTGGGGGGGAAACAGGAGCACCCGGAGGAAACCCACGCGAACACAGGGAGAACATGCAAACTCCACACAGAAATGCCAACTGACCCAGCCGAGACGCGACCCACCGACCTTCTTGCAGTGAGGTGACAATGCTAACCACTGAGCCACCTTATCGGCCTCTAAGTAAACATATTTAACTTAATTATTGATTAATTGAACCACTTCAAATTATCATATGAGCCATAATCACTAACAAATAAATGTAAATATATTCAGGTGTACATTCACTTTTAGGAAGGTTTCTACACAAATCAGATATACATGAATCAGACCCATGGCCTTTTCTCACTGTTGATTTTGAATCATTAACAAACATTAACTAAAGAGGTTTTAACTATTGTACTTCATAATACTTTTGCTATTTAATTAGATTAAGATGTGTTTATTTCGAACATTCATGTATACTTTATATAAAACAATCAATAAAAAAAGGAAAACCTCTACTGTAAAATTCCACAAAAAATTATGTTTAATTTTCTTAATCTACATATAGACTAGTGTCACAAATTCTTTGATTTTACCTCCAGAGGTTCAATCTGACTCTCGATGCGTTGGACACTCTCTTTAGAGGAAGCCAGCTGAGTTTCTTTGGTGGAAAGCAGCTCTCGAATCTCTTGGGCTTTATCTTTATTCTGTTTCAGGTACTTGAGCTCCGTCTGGCAGGATTTAACAGTGCTGCTCTGCTTCTGCCTCAGCACCCGCAAGGTCTCCAGCACTTTAATGTACCTTTAACCCAAAACATACAGGTATGTGAACATTTTCAGGCATTCATCTGTGATGTGAGATTATTTTAAGTAAAAGAAAGCAAAATAAGCTAATAACAAAAAATTTCATGCAGTAGGTGTTATCATGTAATTTTTAAAAAGTTAGGCTTGTCATATAATTATAAAGATCATTATAAAGGCATAAATAGTGTTGTAACATAAATAATTCCACTTTTTTATATCCACTTTATATATTTTTATATTTTTCATCCATATATAAAATAAATTTTTACGTATAAAAATATAAAATATTTTGAATGGAGGAATAAAAGTGTTTTCTTGTAGGCCTATATTATTTTGTTCTAATATGCAATTGTCATATAAAGTAACAACAATAATACAAATAGAAATAATAATAAGAAATTATTCAAACTTCATTTGAATGCTGACTTAAGAGGAAGAATTCTTACAGCAGCGGTTTTCAAAGTGTGAGGCACTTTATGATATGATAAAATCAATGAATAGAGATTTTTCAGAATAGTTTACCTTTTTACATACATTTGAGCAGCACAAATGCTGATGAATGCAATGAAAAAGCTTTTACTTTGAAATCTGGAGTGAACTTTGATTATATAACAGGCAGAAATGCGTTATGTCTAATGTTTTACATGTTTTAGAGTTGAATACTATTCGCTTAACATTCCTTAAGTAAACCTACTTTAAATATATTTTCATACTTAAATAAAATTATAATGATGACAGTATATTTTCATGTTTTTCATGCAGTTTTTTTGGTCTTTTTTATGTGTTGTATAGAAATGTTTGTCTAAGATTTTTACAGAACTTCAAATGAAAAAGCATACACGATGTCGTCATCAGTGTTAATTTCATTAATAAAAACTGTTCGTGACAAACGTGACAAAGTTTCTACCTACAAAAACGAGACGAAACTAAATAAAAATTTAGTTGTTGTTTGTTTTAATTTAATGCCATGTCAGCAACCAAGGCTATTTTCATGGCAAGAACATTTCAATAATAAATGTACAATTAAAAACAACTTACAAATGAATACATAAATTAAATAAGATTTTTGGCGTTAATACATGATAAAAATTCTAATATTTTTCCTGGTGTCACTTTGTTAAAAATGTCCTTAAGAGAGTTCATTTCATAAAAAAGTCTTCTGGAATCGCTCCGGTTTCCCCCACAAGTCCAAAGACATGCGGTATAGGTGAATTGGGTAGACTAAATTGTCTGTAGTGTATGAGTGTGAATGGGTGTGTATGGATGTTTCCCAGAGATGGGTTGCAGCTGGAAGGGCATCCGCTGCGTAAAACATATGCTGGATAAGTTGGTGGTTCATTCCGCTGTGGCAACCCCAAATTAATAAAGGGACTAAGCCGAAATGAAAATGAATGAATGAATGAATGAGTCTTCTGGAATCATTAAAAGCAGGACATTATAGTAAAATGTGTTTTACAGTAAGAGGAATTGTGCAATACAAACATTGAGGGGGGTCTTCATCTTTAAGCAAAAAGGCATGGGTTAGCCTTGTATGTCCAATACGACATCTGCTAAAAATCACTTGATCAAATCTGGTCTTAAAATATCTTAAAATTCTGTTTGAGATTTCAGGTTGGATTTCATATAGTTTATTATTTTCCAATGCATCCCACTCCTCTTGCCACTTATTCAAAATGTAAACGTTGATAAAAGGTCTCATCTCTGAAGGCGGAAATTGGCATTTGTTCACCACTTGCTTCAAAGCGTCCTTAGCAGCAGCATCAGCTCGCTCATTTCCTGAAAGCCCAACATGTCCTGGAACCCAGCAAAATATGATATGAAAAAACTGGTTTTGTAGATGGTGAACTTTGGTTAAAATACTCTCCATCAAAGGATGATCATTTTTTGAAGATTCCATCACTTGGAGGCATGATTTGGAGTCTGTAAAAATGATGGAGTTCTTTTGTTGGACATTCTCTATATATTCCAATGCTAAAAGTAAAGCACAGGCTTCAGCTGTGAATATTGAACATTCTTTAGGCAGTCTGATTCCATAACATTGTTGTCCAGTCACCATTGCTGCTGCTACGCTATTTTCCACCTTTGAACCATCTGTAAATATTGGTGAGTGTAGAGAATATTGGTTTCTAATATCAAGATATTGTTGTCTATATACATTAGGATGAGTTACACCTTTCTTCCGATGTCCTAAATCCATATTGATTATGGGCTTCTTTAATTTCCAATAAGGCAGGGAGCTGAAGTATGTTTGACTTAAAATGTCCAGGTTTAGGTTTAAATTTTGTAAATGTGGATTAATACGCACACCAAATGGTCTGATGGTTTTTGGTTTACTCTCATACAACTGCACAAATTGTGGGTTAAAAACTGCAGAATAAGCTGGGTTGTTCTTATTTGCTTTTAATTTAACAGCATACTGTAATGAAAGTTTCAATCGTCTGTTTTGGAGTGAAGGTTCATTGGCTTCAATGTACAAACTCTGTACAGGTGATGTTCTGAATGCTCCTAAAGCAAGCCGTAATCCTTGATGGTGTACTGTATTAAGGATCTGTTTAAACGAGTTCCTGGCAGAATCATAAATTATACTCCCATAATCCAAACGGGATCGAATGAGAACTCTGTAAAGTCGCAAAAGAACAGTAAAATCTGCTCCCCATTTAGTTTTTGCCAAAACTTTGATTATATTCATAGCTTTAAGGCACTTGTTTTTTAACATCTTCAAATGAGGGATAAAAGTCATTTTGTTGTCAAGAAGAAGACCTAAAAACTTGATTTCTTTAACAACTTTGATCAAATCTCCATTGATAAAAAGTTCTGGATCATGATGAAGAGATCGCTGGATGCAGAAATGTGTACAAACAGTTTTTGTTCTAGAGAACTTAAAACCATTTTCAACAGACCATTGGTAAATTTTGTGAATGCATAGCTGTAGTTGCCTTTCATTTGTGCTCATATTCTTCCCTCTGTAACAGATACAAAGATCATCCACATAAAGGCTGCAGAACATGTTTGGTCCAATGATTTGTACAATGCTATTTATCTTGATGCTGAAGAGTGTGACAGAGAGTATGCTTCCTTGAGGAACTCCGAGTTCTTGTTTTTGTGTATTTGATAGAGAATTTCCCACTTTGACTCTGAAGCTTCTTCTAGTGAGAAAGTTTGAGACGAAGATGGGAAGCCTTCCTCTGAAGCCCATTTGATGAAGATCTTTCAAAATTCCATATCTCCATGTTGTATCATACGCTTTTTCCAAATCAAAAAATACAACAACAACATGTTCTTTCCTGATGAACCCGTCTCTGATATAGGTTTCCAACCGAATTAACTGATCCAACGTGCTCTTTCCACGTCTAAATCCACACTGGTAGTCAGTTAACTATTTGTATGATTCCAGTATCCAGACAAGACGGTTATTAATCATTCTCTCCATAGTTTTACATAAGCCACTGGTTAAAGCAATTGGTCTATAGTTATTTGGGTCAGAGTGGTCTTTTCCTGGTTTAGGTATAGGTATTACTGTTGCTTCTTTCCAGGAAGCTGGTATTTTACCAGAAGACCAGACAAAGTTGAAATTTTCCAATAGAAGGCATAATGAACTACAAGGCAAGAGCTTTAAGAACTGATAATGAATTTTGTCTGGACCAATAGCTGTATCATGTGAACATTTTACAGAGTTCATTAATTCTTCCATCTTAAAAGGTTGGTTGTATACTTACTTGTTATCAGAACAAAAATTCAGTTCTTTACATTCCTGCTGTGCTCGTATTAGTTGAAATTCAGAGAGGCAATTCTCTATTGATGAGTTCTTTTCAAAGGATTCAGCTAGTATATTTGCTATATCCATTTCCTTTGTGTGAAGTATTCCTTGTTTTTTAATATGTTGTATATGAGATCCATTTTCCATTCCCTTCATTTTACGAATCATGTTCCATATCCTCTTCATGGGAGTATAGGAAGTTAACCCTGATACAAATTGTTTCCAACTTTGTTTCTTTGTTTTGTTAATGATTTTGCGAGCTTGGGCTCTGCACATTTTGAAACTAATAAAATTTGTAGTTGATGGATGTTTATTAAAAACACGTTCAGCCTTTTTCCGTGCTTCAATAACTTTTTTTACATTGTTCATTAAACCATGGATTGGTCTTTCGTTGTGGTTTTGTTGATGTCTTTGGAATGGTTTCATCTGCTATAGCAATTAACTGCTGAGTGAAGGATTCAATAGAGATTTGATTATCTTGGGTTGTTGAAATAAATTTTTCACAACACATAGTTTGAAAAGAGAGCCAGTCTGCTTTCTTAAGTTGCCACCTTGAAGGTCTAAGTTGTACATCCATTTGTGGAAATGTGAGGATAATTGGAAAGTGGTCAATCCCACACAGGTCATCCCAGACCCTCCATGAACAATCAAGAAGAATATCAGCACTGCATATTGTCAAATCAATTGCGGTATAAGTACCATGGCCTGGATGAAGATATGTTTTTGTTCCATCATTCAATAGGCATAAATCATTATTTTCTATAAAAACTTCCATTCTTCTTCCCCTGACATCACATCGGTCTTCACCCCATAAAGGATTGTGGCTGTTAAAATCACCCATAAGTATATATGGAGTTGGTAATTGTGAGACCAGTTTATCCAGTTCTTGAGGTATCACAGCTTCATTAGGGGGAATATAGATATACCATAATGTGATAGCTCTATGAAGAGTAAGTTGAAGTGCTATTGCTTGTAACTGGGTATCTAATGTAATTTGACTGTGGATTATATCATTTTTCACCAAGATAGCTGATCCCCCAGAAGGTCGTTGTAAATTTGGTCCACATATACTAAACATTTTAAAACCTTTAAAAGTCAAGCCATCATTTGGAGATAAGTGGGTCTCCTGAATACAATAAGCAAGTGGGTTAAAACAGCAGTTAAGTGCTGTAATTCTGCAAAGTTAGTTTTTAGTCCCCGACAATTCCACTGTATTATATGATTGTTTATCCTCAAGTGGGAAATACAGGTGCAGGTCCTTTGTTTTTACATTTAGGTGAGAGACTGCGACTACGACTAGGCATAGTCTCAGTCATTTCAACATCTTTAGGATTGTCATTTTTTTGAGATCGACATTTATCTTGATTTGATTGTTTAGTTGCTGTGCTTAGAGTTTTCTATTTCCCTTTTGATTCTCTCTGTTCCAGATATGAGTCTTGAATCGGACCGGTTTGAATATACACATTCTTTGTTTTTTGGGAAGTTGAATTTTTTGTGTTGCTTATGGTTTGAGGTTTGTCTTTGGATAACCAAGTTAGATCTGTCTGGCAACTAGTTGTTTGTGTCTTTGATGTAACAACGGCAGGTAGGGCTTACTCAGGCAAAAGCCAGGGAGTCCTTATTTTACGGGCTTCGATATAGCTCACCTTCCTTGTATGTTTAATTTTCTGTATTTCTTTCTCCTTAAGCCAGATGGGGCAATTTTTTGATGAAGCTGCATGATCTCCAAGGCAGTTTTTACATTTAGAAGGTTTTGTGCAGTTCATTTCATGATCATCCTCACCACAATTTTGACAAACAGTTTTATTCTTGCATCCTGCAGATCCATGACCAAATTTCTGACATTTAAAACATCTCAGTGGATTTGGTATGAATATGTCCACAGTAACACTTAGATATCCAAGTTTGATTTTCTCTGGTGGATGTGGTCTGTTAAAAGTCAGAATGTATGTTCCTGTTTTAATCATCTGTCCATCCTTTTTGATGATCATTCTTTTAACGTCGATCACACCTAGTTGTTGTTCAAAGAAGGATGAGAGAATGCTTTCATAGTAACTCCAGCCAAACTTGTTGCTCGTAGTAAGTTTTCTGAGTTTGCTTTCCTAGCACATTCCACCAAAATTTGTCCAGATCGCAGCTTTTTGATATCTTTTACTTCTCCTGCAATTCCTGTAATTCCTTTTTGGATTGCAAAAGGGGACAGTTTGGTAAGGGGCATGTCATCAGTCAGTGATTCCAATAAAATAAATCTTTGCCAATTTTCATTTTCAGATTTCAGCCTCCAAATCTTGATCCAGTATCCGTTTTTTTGTGTTTTGATTTTTTGCCATTTTAAGAAGATATTTGTTCAACATCTCTGCTCCTCACCCACCTCGGAGTCCTACAAGGGGATGTACAGAGCCACGGTCATCCACTGGATGTACATCAAGAATACAGAAATGGTATACTTGAGCATATAAACACAAGGTCTATACTACTCAATTGACCCTACGCCAGCGCCTTCTGGAAGGAGTGAAATTTTTTTTAATTTTTTGGTTGATTGTAATCCCAAAATAGTTCCAGTGCATGTCCTGACAAGCCGAATGATTGGAACGGGCCTTTCCAACCTCTCGTCTAAATGAAGTAGGAGCCAAAGTGATGTGTTGGATAAGTGGTAGCCGCAGCAAACCAAAATCCTCAAGCACCAGGATCTCTTCCTCCACTGACACGAGTCGCAACTCACGGCCAACAAGTTGCCCCATTTGTCGCCTCTTACGATCAGCAAGGGGGTGCTAGGGACCTATTCTACCCCGGGTCCCCACGGGGGAAATAAAAATTTAGTGATGATGAGACAACTATAATAAAAATATACTGACATTTTCATTGACTATTAAAAAAATCGAGACAAAAATGTGATTGAGGGACATTTTTTGGAAAATATCCAATCATGATTAATCTTGGGGTGTAATGCGTAACTGATCCACAGTAGACGCATTACATCACCTTCCATAGGGGTGTCTGTCGGATTCAACTATATGAAATGGCAACAGCTGAGAGAAAAAGAAGATTCATGTTTGATGTCAAGACAGAAAAGACTGTAAACCGTTTGGGGAGTAGGAAATAGCTGATAAATACAACAAATCTAAAGCAACATCAGCATGCCAGGGTATCATCCTGAAATTCACGCAAAGGTAAACGCAATATTTTTTATTTACACGAGGGTGTGCTTTCATTTTCACGAGTTGTTTCATTTTAGCTGCGGCTACAGTTTAGCTAACCTTGATCTAATTTGCGTTCACACGGGTTGTCTGCATCTGTCACGACCGTCATGACAACAGACATTTACAGTGAACCAGAACATGAAAACTGCTTCATTCAGGACATCATTCAGCAATGTGATTATGTCTTACGTCTGTGCGATTACAGTTTCTTACGTACTAAAAAGATACTGCAGTGCTATAATGTAAACTTATCAGGGAGTCGCATTCAACATGCAAGATAATGAAATTGCCTTAAAGTGAAACACACTTAAAAAAATTTAAGTACATTTTCACTTTAGAATTCCTCTATGTGAGTAAACAGAGCCATGGGACTGAGTGCACATTTTTCAAGATAACACATTATCATTTGGCAGTCATACATCATCATTACTCTCCTTATTTACTCAGTGCTACAGCTGAGCACCATGTACTGTAACACAAACTATAACAGTAAAGCTTGCTATAGACTGACATTGCAAAGTGGACTTAAACTATTTTAAGCCCTTTCAAAGTTTTAATGGCTTGAAACCATTCGACAGACTGGTCAAAAAGACTGATAGTTTGTCACGTTGAAATAAAGGGTTTGCTAAATAATTGCACAATCCTTCATTTTCAATAGGCTACTGTTCTTACATTTGGATTGATTGCAGACACATATTTTTACATATTACTTATGATATAAATAAACAATGCATATCAAATTTTTGGTCTTATTCCATATTTTAAAGAGACTGTTTTATTTAATTTTAAGTTAGAATATTTTGTATGAATACTGTAAATGTATACAATATTTCAATTAAATCACACTTAAATTAAACCAAATATATTTTAGTCAACTAAATCTAGAGTAGATTTAGTCGACTAAAACCTTATGAAATGTAGTCGACTAAAACTAGACTAAAAAAGTAATAACAATTCTGTATAGTGAAATATAAAGTAAATGTGCTTAAATAAAAACTCCAACATGAAACTCCAACAACGAGAACTTACATTCTATTTTGTTTGTTAAATACTTATTTCGTAATTAAACTGTTTTACAAAACAGCATCAATGATATGAACCTTTTGCATGTTAATCTAAAAGTCTAATCAACACCCTGGTCAGAAAAAAAAGGTGATTAATATTAATCAAACAAACAAACAAACAAACAAACAGAAAAAATCAATACTCTTGACTAATATCTATCATTGCTTTAAAGAGGTGGTCTAATTCCATTTCATGTATTCAGTTATTTACACTGTTAAAGCATTGTACTCTCATGATCCAGCATGGGGCAATAAGTGACACAAGTTGACCGCCATCTTGAGATATTTAGAACACCTCATATTAACATTTCCATGGCAACACCTCTGGTTTATTACATGCCACGCTGCAGCCCCATGAACTGCAATGGACATTTGAGCTGCTGGATTTACAACATATAAATTCATCAACAGCTCCCAAACAAGTTTTTTTAAACACGTATTCCAATTTTGGTTCTTGCAACACTTTTTTTTTTTTTTTTTTTTTTTTAAGTTGGGACAGCAGCAATTTAGGGCTAGTAATCAGGTAAATTGGTTAAATAATGACGTGACTTGAAACAGGTGATTTCAACAGGTGACCAATTATGATTTGGTAAAACAGCAGCATCCAAGAAAGGTCTAGTCATTTAGGAGCTAAGGATCATTCAGACTGTTACCAGCAACAAGTCAAAAAGCTCTCAAAAGTCTGTCAAGATATGGGGTTGGGTCAGTGCCCTTGTCAAAGATAACTTGCACTTTTAAGATGGCAACATTAATGCTGAAAAGAACATAGAGATTTTGAAGCACAATATGCTGCCTTCTTTTCCAGTGAAGCCCATGCATATTTCAACAAGACAATGCAAAGCCACATTCTGCACACAAAATCCTGGCTGGAAGAGGATACAGGTACTTGACTGGCCTGCCTGCAGTCCCAACTTGTCTCCAATAGAGAATAATTGGCGCATTTTAAAGTGCAAAATGTGATAAAGACCCTTGTACTGTTGGCCACCTTAAGACATGCTTAGAATAGGAATACAAGAATAGGACAAGATTACACCTGAAACATTTCAATACTTGGTGTCTTCAGTCCCTAAACGTCTTTTACGTGAAAAGTAATGGTAACATTACAAAGTGGTAAATACTTTACTGTTCAAACTTTTTTTGAAATGTGTTGTAAGAACCAAAATTGGAATACGTGTTTATTTTGATTAATAATAAAAAAAACAATACAGAAATCACGAGGAACACATTTAGAAATCGCTTTTTCTTTTTTGCGTTTTCCATACTGTCTCAACCTTTTCTGATTTCGGGTTGTACATGGATGTAGGTCGCTGTTTAACTTGGTGAATAATAGATTAAATGTTCTAGTTACATAAAAAGTGTATCTGTTATGAATAACAAACACTGTCAGAATATGTGTAAAATAATTATTGTCTTCCATAGAAATCAGCGTGTATTTTACAAATTTTTTTTTTTTTTCGTTTTCCTAGTAAATCTGTGTATAAATATCTGCAACCAAGGAAAATGTTATTTAATTGAAAGCATTTTTCTGAAAGCACTTTCCCTGGTTTGGTGCCAGCCATTGCAGAAGGGCAAATTTGAATTTAGCATCTGATCAATGATGCACTGATAACTCCTATGCCACTGGTGTGATCGTTCACTCCAGAAATCAGTCTACAATGATCACACCAATGGAATTGTACATGTAAAAGCGTAACAAAAAAGTTTATTATTCTTAAAAGTATTTAAAAATATTTTTTTTTTGAGAAAATATGGATGCAGTACTACTCTATAGGTGCTCTAGAATAATGTGAGATTGGGTAAAGTGACCATGATATATCTACTTTAAAAGAATATATATATATATATTATATATATAAATATACACATACATACATACATACATATCTATACATACATATATATACACACATATATATACATACTGTCAGTGTTCGTCCGTGTCATCGTTTGTTTTTGTCATGTGCTTTCTTTGTCCTTTTCCCGCCACCGTCAGTGTTCATTTGTTCCACCTGTGTTCAGCCCGTGTGTCATTAGTTTAATCATCCCCTATCCATTTATACCCTTTCGTCTGTGTCCATTGTCGGTATTTTGGTTCGTTTGATTCCTGTGGTCGTGTCATCCTGTCTACCCGTATCCAGTGTTTGTTCCCGTAAGTGTTCATTAATAAATCCGTTTTGTTATTTCATCCTGTGTACCGTCTCTTTATGTCATCGTCTCCCGTCAGCAAGATGTTACATAATACCGGACCCAAAGTTAGCGGTGTGTTTTCCCCCGATTTTCTTTTTGTAGTCTTTTTGCCCCTCAGTGTTTTATTTTCCTCCCTTATTATTTTCCTTCGTGTTTCCCTGGATCCCACCCACCTTCCCGTTCGTCATCACTGCCTGCTGGAGCTGGGGGAGAGCAGCCCTGAGGACCATATCCGAGCAACTACCAACAGCTTTCCGGGCTCACATAGTCAATATGCAATTGTGCTCTGCACACCCATCATCTCTAGCAGAGCACGATCGCCCAAAGATGGTCCTCGGGGCAACATCGCCGCAAGTATGGAGTGGACACTGTAAAAGATGTCAACTCACCGCCTTCCTGGAGGAAGAACTCGTCAGTGCCACTCCAGACCCAGTGACCAGCCAAGCATCACCATCCACCTGCAGGGAGCGCTTGCCAGAGCCCACCGCAGACGGAGAGCCACCCCAGCCGATGAGCTATCGCCCCCTAGACCGACGGAGCGGAATCGAGCTGAGATGGAGGAGCTTAAACCCCCGTCTGACCAGGTGTGCGAGCCGTCAACACCGCCAAGAGGGGGAGTCCTGGCGGATACCCGCGAGAGCAGCGAGACTCCCGCCCACCCCCCTATGCAGATGAACAGCGGCTGGACACTGGGAGGCTACTCATTGGCTTCTGGGGCTTTTTTTTTTAATCTTCCACTGTTTTAGGCAGCAATTACCTTCCGCTGTTTTCAGACAGCAGCCAACTGTTTCCGCACAGTTTTTTAATCTCCCTTCTCGAAGAAAGCCTCAGCTCCAGGGTCATGAGTAGCCTTCCACGGTCCCCCAGAACTGCAGCCAGTCATCCAGCTCCAGCACTGCTGCAGTCAGCCAGCCCCCAAGCTCGCCCTCCAGCTCCGGAAATGGAGCTCGCTTGTGGGTGCTACCTGTCTGCGTCGCCCTCTGGAGGGTCCTGTCCTGTCCTGTCTACCCGTATCCAGTGTTTGTTATCAGTGAGTGTTTGTTCCCGTAAGTGTTCATTAATAAATCCGTTTTGTTATTTCATCCCGTGTACCATCTCCTCATGTCATCGTCTCCCGTCAACAAGATGTTACA
>CAIGQW010054166.1:212023-255220 GCA_903798125.1 Danio choprae | reverse complement strand
TGCCATGCATTCAAGACCTATTGAATAATTTAGGAGGCCACTCCTGGTTCTCAATACTCGACCAAGGTAGTGCATACCACCAAGGTTTTGTTGAGGAAAGTTGCCGTCACATGACCGTTTTTAGTACACCTTGGGGGTTCTATGAATGGGTACGTCTCCCCTTTGGTCTTACCAATGTGCCTATAGCATTTCAGCGCTGCATGGAAGGTGTACTTGTCAATTTGAGGGATGAATGTTGTTTCCCTTATCTGGATTATGTGCTTTGTTTCTCCAAAACCTTCCAAGACCATGTTGAGGACCTGAGAAAAGTGCTGTGTTGTCTTCAGGGGTGTGGTGTGAAACTGCGGCCAACTAAATGCGAACTCCTCAAACGTCAAGTGCGGTATTTGGGAAGGTTGGTGACTAGTGAAGGTGTCCAGGTGGATCCTAAGGATCTGGAGGCTGTGTTGAAACTAAAGGAGAAGAAGCCAAAGACAGTCAGTGAGGTTCGAGCTTTGCTGGGGTTCTTTGGTTATTATCGCTCCTTTATCCAAGATTTCTCCCGTATAGCATGGCCTTTGTTTAAGCTCCAAGAATATCCTGAAGGGTCTCACCAACGTCCTGGTAGTGTAAAATCTACCAAAAGAGGAAAGTGTGGTGACCATGTTGGTTAGTCTTCCCGTATTGGTCTACCCCAACTTTGACTTACCTTTTCTTCTACACACAGACACATCCAATGAAGGATTGGGGGCCGTGTTATACCAGCAATAGAGTGGCAAACTACGTGTTATCGCATAAGGATCAAGGACACTCACGCCTGCTGAAAAGAATTACCATCTTCATTCCAGTAAGCTGGAGTTCCTTCCCTTGAAGTGAGCCGTATGTGATAAGTTTAGGGATTATCTGTACTACGCCCCCACTTTCACTGTATATGCAGATAATAATCCCCTGATTTATGTCCTTTCCACTGCCAAGCTTAGTGCTGTAGGACATCGCTGGGTTGGTGAATTAACCGATTTCCATTTCACCATTAAATACAGGCCAGGCAAGACTAACGTTGATGCGGACACTTTGTCCCGATTTCCAGTGAGACTCACTGACCACCTGAGAGAGTACACTGAGGTACTGCAGCTTGAGGTGATATAAACCATTTGGCAGGTAAATAAGGCTGAGAGGGAAGAACAGGTGCCACAGGCTGTGGCTCTTCAGATATGGGTAGATGAGGATCTCCCTGCTGCGTGCATAACTGTGTTCACCCCTGAGGATATCAGGGATGCTCAGAATAGGGATGACACCATCTGTGAAGTTGTTAGATTGGAAAAAAATGGATGGAATCCTAAGGACAAGGGTCAGAGTTTGGTGTCGATTGGAGCACAGCGGCTAATAAGGGAGCGGATCAGATTAAAGCTGAGAGAGGGGATCTTGTACAGAGAGTCAGGGCCCAATCAACAACTGGTCCTTCCGACATCACTTACATTGATGGTGCTGAAACATCTCCATGATGACATGGGACACGTTTGTGCTGATAAAGTTATTCATCTCGCCAGACAAAGATTTTATTGGCCTTATATGCAGCGGGAAATTGAGGACTATGTTATACGCCAGTGTACTTGCATTAAGCAAAAACGACCTATGGTCCATGAAAAAGCACCAATGGGGTCCATTGTCACTACCGCACCTTTTGAGTTGCTCTCTGTCAATAACTTACACCTGGAGCCTAGTAAGGGTGGCTATGAGTACGTACTTGTGCTCGTAGACCACTTTACCCAGTTCGCACAAGCTTACCCCACCCGAAATAAGTCTGGTAAGACAGCCGCTGAACGGATTTTCTCTGATTTCATTCCTCGATTTGGATATCCAGAAAAGCTCCATCATGATCAGGGTCAGGAGTTTGAGAATACCTTTTTCCAAAGATTAAAGCAACTGGCAGGCCTGCTGAACATGGGAACCCTGCTGAACGCCTGAACAGGACACTGCTCCAGATGTTAAGAATGCTTCAAGAGGAGAAAAAGGCAGAGTGGAAAGACCATCTTCCAAATCTTGTGCATGCCTACTGCACAAGACACGAGGCAACAGGGTACTCACCATTCTTCCTCCTCTTTAGGAGACATCCTTGGTTGCCCATTGACCTAATCTTCAACCTTAGCTCAGATCAGCAGGTGTGGACACAGCAACAGTATGCACAGACCTGGGCTTTACGAATGCAGGAAGCATATCGAATAGCCCCACAGAACAGTAAGAGATCTTGTAAGAAAGGGAAAAGGTACTATGATCAACATGTCAGAGGAGCTGTATTACAACGTGGAGACTGTTTGTTGGTCAGGAACCTGTCTGAGAGTGGGGGTCCTGGCAAACTCAGGCAGTACTGGGAATAAAAGGTCCACAGAGTCATCGAGAAACAGGCTGAAACGGGTGATCGTATTTTTCGAGTGTTGCACCGCAACCTGCTTTTCCCAGTTAGTGACCTACTAGTCAGTTCTGAGGAAGAAGACAGGGGTGTTGGGAAGAAGTCACCCCGACCAAAATGTCACCTTCGACGTAGAGAAACAGCTGGATCCGGAGTCATTATTTCGGATGATGAGGAAGAACATTCCTACCACCTTAGACCGTTGCCTGTGTAAGAAAGAAGAACTGTCAGACACCATCTACCAGACTCAGGACATCGTTGTAGATTGAGGGCAGTGGCTCCCGAATTTCAGCCATTAAGTCAAACTTCAGAGTGTAACGAGGCCACACAAGTTGATCAGAGGGATTCACTCATGACATCAGAGATAAGACCCATACCAACCAATGCTACACCACCACCATTTGTGGAAAGACAAGAGGGGCAGAGTGATAATGTGGTAGAGGATGGAATCTTTGACCCACCGGCAACAGATGCCACAACTGTTCCAGCACCAGTGAGGGAAATGGAACAACAGTTGAGGAGATACACACGACAAGTCAAACCCCGAAATCTCCTGATGTGGAGATTTGACCAGCCAGGAGCACCTTCTTACCAGCGTTAGAGATTAGGAGCAAATGCTATGTGCTGTGTCCTTTACCCAATGCCCATCGTACCAGTACCACTTGAAGTGAGATATTACTCCCAGCCAGTGACTTGGGTTTATTGAAGTATTTCTGTGGATGAAACAGATATTGTCATTGTAGACTGACTTGATATGCTGATAGACAGAAGCGAAGAGTGTTTACTGACTTAATATGCTGATTAATGACTTTATGCTGGTAAACACAAGCGAAGAGTGTTTACTGATTTGATAAACACTCAGACTACGGACTGATTCTCATTTTGTTTACTCGACAGTATTATAGTTAATGTAGTTTTGGATGCCAGGAGACATCCTTTTAAAGCAGGGGAGAGTGTGATGGATAGAGGGAAATTATTCTAGAGAATGTGTTAAAAAGGAAAACCCACCCTCACCCTTTACTTCATTTTTTTTATTCACAGTTTTGTGCATGATTTGGCTTGTGCCAGCCCAGATTCCCCTAGGTCTGATAAAAAAAGAGTATCCATAATCAATGCTGCGAATAGCTTCTGTCCTGGATCATTCAGAATGGTTGATTAAGCGAACTGACCAGCAATTGATGATTTTGTCATAGTGAAACACCCAGTTTAATAGCCTAGGTTTCTCTGAAACTGTTTCACTTTACTTTTATTTTTTATTATTATTTTATTTTAACAAACCAGTTTGTGCTTTGGCACTGAAGCATATGCAGACCTTTTAGATACAATTAAGATACAAATGATACCAAACGAAATTCGTTTCAAAACTATATTTTTTCCAACAAATATATATGAAGTGTCATATTTTTGTTCAGTCTTACACAACTGTGTGGCACTCCAAAAATAAGGATTTAATTAATGCTCCACTGTAATTGTATCACAAACCTCCGCCATATATTTGCTAAAATTTTAAGTCATTATTTTAAAGATTATGCTTGAGCATCTGCTTTCTCCTCATTGTTGATGTGCTTTCATTTTCTCAGTCTCACTCTGTCACGGTTACAGAAGGCAGAGACAAAAGGATTAGTTCTCAGGGTGTTTATTAAAACACAAATGCAATCTTCACACCGTAGTGCAAGTGGAAATACGAATGAACACAGTCTTTGGGATAACATAACAAACAGTCACTTCTCTTATAGTCGAGCAAACTGGTCACAGGAGTTAGCCTCGATGAAGAGTTCATACATAGATGATTCAGAGGATGATCAGGAAGAGAACAAGGAGAGAATGACCATCCAACAACGATTCCAGCCGACGAGTGAACAAGTGGGGTGAGCTGATATTGTGCGTGGGTGATGGCTGGAGCAGGTGAGTGTTGTTAAGTGCACAGGTGTTCGTGATTAGTAATCTGGTGATTGTGTGCGGTGTGTAGTGGCTGGAGAGTGTAAATGGTGACTGGGGCTGATGGAACGTGCAGAGGGTGTGACAGTACCCCCCCCCCTCCACGGGTGACTCCTGGCACCCTAGACCGGCGAAGAGGACGGCCACGGCATCGGGGAGCTGGGCAATTGGGATGTTGTCGGTGGAATTCCTCAAGGAGAGTGGGGTATTGGACGTCGTCTAGTGGTGTCCATGACCTCTCCTCGGGACCAAATCCCTCCCAGTCAATCAGGTACTGGATGTGGCCGTCTCGCTGCTGGGAGTCGAGAATCTCTTCGATCCGGTAGATGTTCTCTCCCAGGATCTCACGTTATGCTGGAGGGGGAGGGGGTTCCGGGTCTGTGGAAGGAGGAGGAACAGGGTCAGTGTAAGGCTTAAGGAGGGAAACGTGAAAGGCTGAGAATATACGTTAGTGTGGAGGTAGGTTGAGGCGGTAAGTGATGGGGTTGATTTGGGAGTGGATGGTGTAAGACCCTATGTAGCGGTGACTCAGCTTCCTTGGTCATTCCCAGTCGGAGGCGGATGTTCTGGATGGAAAGCCATACCTTGTCCCCTGGGTGGTATACTGGGTTGGGTAATCTACGGCGATTGGCGGCGTCGGTGTGCCTCCGAACTGCTCATTGGAGATGGACGTGAGCTGAGTCCCATACCCTCTCGCTCTCCTGGAACCAGTGGTTTACCGCGGGCACTTCAGAGGACTCGCTGGTCCACGGGAACAGTGAGGGTTGGTAACCTAGAACACACTGAAAGGGGGTTAGTCCAGTGGAGGCTTGTCGAAGGGAGTTTTGAGCATACTCAGCCCACGGTAAATACTGGCTCCAGGTATTTTGGTGTTGGGCACAGTATGTCCGGAGGTAGTGGGAGATCTCCTGAATCTTACGTTCGGTCTGGTATGTTCGGGTGGTATCCGGATGAGAGACTGATGGTGGTTCCTAGTAGCTGGAAGAATGCCCGCCAGACCCTGGAGATAAACTGAGGCCCACGGTCAAAGACAATGTCTTCAAGGAGACCGTAGTTGCGGAAGACGTGTTCAAATAATGCCTCTGCTGTTTCTAAGGCAGTAGGAAGTGCTTTGAGTGGGATGAGTTTGCAGTGTTTGGAGAATCGGTCAACGACAACCAATATGGTGGTGTAACCTCGAGAGGGAGGTAAATCAGTGGCAAAGTCTATACCTATGTGGGTCCAGGGTCGGTGGGGAATGGCTAAAGGTTGTAATTTACCCTCCGGAAGACGGTGAGGAGTTGTGGTGATGGCGCAGATCGAACACCCCCGAACATACTGTGAAACGTCCTTGGTCATACCCGGCCACCAGTATTTTTCCTTTAGGAGCGAGAGGGTTTGCCTGCTGCCCGGATGTCCTGAGCCGAGGGATGTGTGCATACTATCGAGGAGGGTGAGCCGATGACTGGAGGGCACGTAGGTTAAGCCTTGGGGAAGTTCAGGAGGTGCTTGCTCCTCGAGGGTGGCGTTACAAATTTCCTCGTCCACTCGCCACAAGATGGGTGTGAGGAAGATGGAGGGAGGTAGTACGGGTTCGGGAGTGTCTTGAATGGGATCAGGTGAGTAGGGTGCAGTTTTTGTAGGGTGTAGGGTGGGGTGCAGTAGGGTGGGGTGCAGTTTTTATGACCGGGTTGATAGGTTACTGAGAAATTGAATCTAGCGAAGAATAGGGACCAACGAGCCTGTCGAGCATTCAGGCGTTGAGCATGGCAGAGGTATTGGAGGTTTTTATGGTTATGACGGTGAATGGAAATTGCGCTCCTTCAAGCCAGTGCCGCCATTCCTCGAGGGCCAGTTTTATGGCTAGTAACTCACGATCTCCAATCCCGTAGTTTTGTTCCGCAGGATTTAGTTTCCTGGAGTAGTACGCCGTCCTCGAGTAGTACGTCGTCCGCCTTTGAGGAGTGATGACAACGGGGCAGAGATGAGACTGTAGTTTTGGATGAACTGTCGGTAGAAGTTGGCAAATCCAAGGAATCGCTGGAGCTCTTTCACCGTTTGGGGTTCTTTCCAATTGGCCACGGCCTCCACTTTGGTGGTCTCCATTTGAACCCCCGCAGCGGAGATCAGGTACCCGAGGAAGGAGATGGTGGATTGATGGAACTCGCACTTCTCGGCCTTGAGATAGAGCTGATGCTCTCGGAGGCGACGTAGTACCTGGCACACATGAGTAAGGTGGTCTTCAATGTTACGGGAGTATATGAGGATGTCGTCGATATAGACAATGACACATCGATGAAGAAGGTCGTTGAAGATTTCGTTCATGTAATTTTGGAACACAGAAGGACTGTTAGCTAGCCCGTAGGGCATTACCTGGTACTCATAGTGGCCAGTAGGGGTAATGAAGGCGGTCTTCCACTCATCTCCCTCTCGAATACGGATCAGGTTGTAGGCGCTGCGGAGGTTCAGCTTACTGAATATATACGTGCCTCCCGGAGCTCCTCAAGAGCATCTGGCACGAGTGGTAGTGGGTAAGCAAACTTCACCGTGGCCTCGTTTAGCACCCGGTAATCGATACACAGCCTGAGTCCTTCATCTTTCTTGGCAACGAAGAAGAAGCTCGATGCGGGAGGTGATCTGGATGGTCTGATGAACCTCTGGTCAAGGGCTTCCCGGATGTAGCTCTCCATGGCCTCATGCTCAGGACGGGAAAGAGGGTAGATATGACCGTGCGGTAACTTGGCATTGGGCAGCAGGTCGATGCTACAGTCATAGGGCCGGTGAGGGGGGAGTTGTGTGGCACGCTCCTTGCTGAAGATGTCGAGGAAGGACTGGTAGGTGGATGGGATGTGAAGAGTGAGGTCTGTGGCTGGGTGATCCATCACCGTTGAGTGAAGGGGAAGGGATGGTCGGGTAGAAGTGATCTTGTTTACCGGCGGGCGATGAGTGTGGTCCACACAGGCATCGCTCTATCCTAGGATCTCTCCCGTGCTCCATTTTATGGTGGGTTGGTGCTGGATCAGCCAGGGTCGACCCAGCACCCCATCTACATTAGCCCTGGGTAACACTAGTAGAAAGAGTTTCTCGTGGTGAAAATGAGGAGTGAAGAATGTCACCTGGCGAGTCCGTCGGGTGATTTTGTCATCGCCCAATGGTGAGTCCTGTATGGTATATATTTGATACCGGGTCTCGTTCAACACTGTGGGGATGCGATGTTTGGTGATGAACTTGGAAGAGATGAAGTTCCCTGCCCCTTCGGAGTCCACCAGGACATTTATGGGAAAAGTACAGGAGTTGATGGTTAGTGAGGCTTTGATATGAGGAATATTGGAAACAGAAGGAGTGATGGAAAAGGCACTTACCATTGGACAAGGTGGATGAACTGGACAGCCTGAGAGGAGATGGGAGGCTTCTCCACAGTATAAGCAGAGTTTGTGCTGAATCCACCTCTGCTACGATTCGGTGATCATAGGTTCATCAAACGCAGGAGGTGATGGTGAAGGGTGACGATAACTTGGTGCATCAACAGTAGGGGGTGGCTGTGAGGAGTGATGGTATAGTGGTGCTCTTTGATTGGTTGTAGTGGTGGAACAGGCATTGAGATGTTGTGAGACGCTGATAGTCTTCTTGATGAACACCTCCAGGTCCGCGCTGTCTTCATAGATGACCATCTGTTTGCGGACGCTGGGTTTCAATCCTTGTCGGTATGCGGCTAACAGCGCCACCTGGTTCCATCCACTACTGGCTGCGAGAGTGCGAAACTGAAGTGTGTACTTGTGTATGGTGAGGTCCTTCTGATTGAGTGCGATGAGCTCGTCATGAATAGATAGAGTGTTGAGTGCGATGCCAAACACTTCTTTGAAGTGCTGGGTGAATGCGTGGAAGGAGTGTAGTAGCAGGTTGTGGGCGTTCCACAGTGCATCTGCCCATTGAAGTGCTCGGCCCGTGAGGAGGGAGATCATGAAGGCTACTTTGGGGATTTCGTTCGGGAATAACTGTGTGTTGGCTTTGATGTACAATGAGCATTGTAGTACAAAGCCCGCACAGGCACTGGGCTCGCCGGCATAACTCGTAGGATGAGAGAGGGGTGAGTTGACCATGGATAGGGGATTGGCATGAGCACCCGATGGTGCGGAGGAAAACGGTGGTTGGTTCATTGTTGTCGCTTCGGCGAATGAGTCTGTAGCGATCCCGGAAGTGTTAGCGTTAGCCTCCATTGAACCGGGGGTTTTTGCGGGGCTGGAATCCTGTCACGGTCACAGAAGGCAGAGACGAAAGGATTAGTTCTCAGGGTGTTTATTAAAACACAAATGCAATCTTCACACCGTAGTGCAAGTGGAAATACGAATGAACACAGTCTTTGGGATAACAAACAGTCACTTCCCTTATAGTCGAGCAAACTGGTCACAGGAGTTAGCCTCGATGAAGAGTTCGTACATAGATGATTCAGAGAATGATTAGGAAGAGCACAAGGAGAGAATGACCATCCAACAACAATTCCAGCCGACGAGTGAACAAGTGGGGTGAGCTGATATAGTGCGTGGGTGATGGCTGGAACAGGTGAGTGTTGTTAAGTGCACAGGTGTTCGTGATTAGTAATCTGGTGATTGTGTGCGGTGTGTAGTGGCTGGAGAGTGTGAATGATGACTGGGGCTGATGGAACGTGCAGAGGGTGTGACACACTCGTGGGGAGTTCAGGCGAGGGAGTTTAATAAGTAAAACTGGCCACATTTAGTTTCTGTGTGTCAAATGCAGGAAAATATAGGCTACATTTAAAATACATTAAATACAAAGGCTGGTTTCTTTACCAGCGATGAGGGACAACAGTGGTATTACAGATTTCAAAGAAAATATCTTAATATTAAAAAGGAAACATAAGTTTGACAACAACAGTGTCACACCCTCTGCACATTCCATCAGTCCCAGTCACCATTCACAATCACCATCCACCACACACAGTGAACAATTACCTGAATACTAATCACCCACACCTGCACCTGCAATCACTCACTCACCATATAAGCTCACCTCATCCATTCACTCACCGGCTGGAATCAACGTTAAATGGTCATCTCTTCCTCTGTCTTCTCCCAAGTGCTCCGTGCTCTCCTGTTCCACCACCTTACCAACCCCCTGTGCACCCACGTACCTTCATACCTCACCACCTCCCGCCGTCGATGAGCCGATGATCACGGATTCCTACCGTATCACTGTAGCGGAACGTCAACAATGGATCCAAAATAGACTCTGCCTCTACTGTGGAGAAGCCTCCCACCTCATTTCCGGCTGTCCAGTTCATCCACCTCGTCCAATGGTGAGTGCCTTCTCCATTACCCCTTCTGTTTCAAACATGCCCCATATCAAAGCCTCCCTAACCGTTAACTCTTGCACTTTCCCCATTCATGTCCTGGTGGACTCCGGAGCCACAGGAAACTTCAACTCATCCCACTTCGTCGCCAAACACTGCATACCTACTGTACTCAATGAAACCCGGTACCAGATTTATACCATCCAGGACTCACCATTGAGCAATGGTAAGATCTCGCGACGAACGCGCCAAGTCACACTCCTCATTCTTCCTCATCACTCGGAAAGGATTGTTCTACTAGTCCTACCCAGGGCTAATGTAGATGTCGTTCAGGGCAGACCCTGGCTTATACAACACCAACTCGTCATCAACTGGAGCACAGGAGAGATCCTGGAATGGAGCGGATCATGTGTTAGTCATACCCCCCAGTCTTCCGTACCCAAACCCAAGCCTACCTGAGCATCTCTCCCTCTCTACAATGCCGTCGTGGAAAGCTCGACCAAAGACCTCACCATCTCCATCCCAACAACCTACCACTCCTTCCTCAATGTTTTCAGCAAGGAACAAGCCACACGACTACCCCCTCACCGGCCCTGTGACTGTAGTATCGACCTGCTGCCAAACTACTGCACGGAAGAATCTACCCGCTTTCCCGTCCTGAGCACGAGGCCATGGAGAGCTACATCAAGGAAGCCCTTTACCAGGGGTTCATCAGGCCCTCCATGTCATCTGCCGCATTGAGCAAAAAGGATTGAGGACTACGGCCTTGTATTGATTATCGGGTGCTGAATGAGGCCACGGTTAAGTTGCACGGTCGTACCAGCTGCCCTTGAGGAACTCCGTGAGGCGCGGATCTTTAGTAAGCTGGACATCCGTAGCACTTACAACTTGAACTGTATCTGAGAAGGAGATGAGTGGAAGACCACCTTCATCACCCCTACTGGCCACTATGAGTACCAGGTGATACCCTACAGACTAGCCAACAGTCCCTGAATCTTCCTGAACTATATGAATGAAATTTTCCATGACCTCCTCCACCACTGTGTCATCGTCTATATAGACGATATTCTGGTTTACTCCCACAATATGCAAGATCACCGTACTCATGTGTGCCAAGTACTACACTGACTCCGAGAGCACCAGCTCTATCTGAAGGCGGAGAAGTGAGAATTCCACCGCACCACCATCTCCTTTCTCGGGTATGTGACCTCAGCTGTGGGGGTCCAGATGGAGACCACCAAACTGGAAGCCGTGGCTAAATGGAAGGAACCTCAAACTGTCAAAGAGCTCCAAAGATTCGTGGGTTTCACTAACTTCTACTGACAGTTCATAAAGAACTACAGTCTCCTCTCTGCCCCTTTGTCTTCTCTCCTTAAAGGTGGACAGCAAACCATCTCCTGGAGCTCCGACGCTTACCGTGCCTTCACGCTCCTCAAGAGCAAGTTTACGTCAGCACCCATCCTCAAGCACCCCGATCCTACACGGCCCTTCGTCGTCGAAGTCGATGCGGCAGATGTGGGAGTAGGTACCATACTCTCCCAATGGTCTGGTGAATCCCAAGCTCTCCATCCGTGTGCGTACTATTCCCGGAAACTAAGTCCTGCAGAGCAAAACTATGGGATTGATTGAAGGAGCCTAGTTCCCCTTCACCGTCATCACAGACCATAAAAACTTTCAATACCTCCACAATGCCCAGCGCCTGAATGCTCGACAAGCCTGCTGTACCCTGTTCTATGCACGTTTAAACTTCCACATCACCTACCAGCCGGGACACAAGAACTGTAAAGCCAATGCCCTTTCCTGCATGAACTCACCTCACCTGATCTCGTTCAAGACACTCACGAGCCAGTTCTACCTCCTTCAATCTTACTAGCAATCATATTATGGCAGGTGGATAACAAAATCCGTGCCGCTACCCTCGAGGAACCCATACTTCCTGAGCTTCCCCAAGGCCTTACATACGTGCCCTCCAGGCATCGACTATCTCTCCTCGATAGTACACACACGTCCCTCGGCTCAGGACACCCTGGCAGCGGGCGAACCCTCTCGCTTCTACAAGGGAAATATTGGTGGCCGGGCATGGCCCAAGATGTTTCCCAGTATGTTCCACAACGACTCCTTGAGGGCAAGCTACAACCCTTACCCATTCCCCGCCGACCCTAGATGCATCTAGGGATAGACTTCGCCACAGACTTACCTCCCTCTCGAGGTTATACCACCGTACTCGTGGTGGTGGATTGCTTTTCAAAAGCTTGCAAATTAATTCCAGTTAAAACTCTTCCCACAGCTCTCGAAACAGCAGAGGCTTTGTTCCATAATGTCTTCCGTAACTACGGTCTCCCCGAAGACATCGTCTCCGACCGGGGACCCCAGTTCATCTCCAGGGTCTGGCAGGCCTTCTTCCAACTTCTGGTTACCACCATCAGCCTCTCCACCGGGTACCACCCTCAAACTAATGGCCAGACTGAACGTAAGATCCAAGAAATCTCCTGTTACCTCTGAACATACTGTGTTCAACATCAAAACACCTGGAGCCAGTATCTACCGTGGCCCAAATATGCCCAAAACTCCCTTCGACAAACCTCCACCGGACTAACCCCTTTCCAATGTGTTTTATGGTATCAACCATCTCCTGTGCATCATCGAGGCTTGCTACTGTGATCTGTATTCACAGATACCTACGAAGGGAAGTTACTCTTTCATTCTCCATGAACATTGTATCTTATTTCCATGACTGTTTGAGCCACAAACACACCGCCTGCACAAGCGTGGGCTAGACTTCACTGTATCACTTACTCACCTGTTTTGGATATCCACTGCTCCGCTGTTGTGTACATGGCGCACACCACTGGATCTAGCATGTGCTAACTTCACCCACACACAGTTTTTACCAGTGACATCGCACCATTGTAAATAAAGCACCTCTAAAGTAATTCCCTGTCTTCTCTTCCTTATCTTCCTTGTGTGACCGTGACAAACAGATCTTATTAATGTCAGAATGGTCTGTTCTTCACAGAAACTTTAAACAGATGTGCGTGCACTGACCGCAGAGTTCAGCTCTGACAAGGAGTCTTTATTTAGCCTTTACAATAGTAAGAGATTTTTTCAAATTTCTTTAATCTTTTATATTCATAGTATATAAAATGAACGCTTATTTCGATGTGATCATTATGCAAAGATCATATAGCAGGCTATTGGGTTTATTCTTAGCCATTCGTTAATTATGTATTTTATAAACGGTTTGATTATAAGGACTGAGCTATTAATAACTATAATTCTCCGAATGGAAAAGGCTTAGGTAGTTTGTTAGTTGAATATGTCAAATCATTAAAAACTTGATTGTGACAGGTGACTTATTAATCATAATTGATCGTTAATTTAAATGATCATCGATTTTGTTGCAATTGACATCCCTAGTTCTTATAGCTAATATAACAAATTTAAACCATTTAAACATCTAGGAACTATTGTACACAAGCAACATATACAAATAAATAAATGAAAAAGCATTTAGAAGTAGACTATAGTCTTTTTGTCCCTATAGTTTCATTTTGCATAAAATTATTTTGATTTACAGTGAAGAAACCATTTCTAAATAAAAAAAAGGGTTAATCTTACTTGGAAAATAACAGCCTTTATTTTCGTTAAATATGCCTACTTAACTTCTTTATTTAACACATTTACCATTGAAATGTGTACAATTCCTACATTCAAACTCGTTTAACTCGTTTAAGTATTTTAGAAGCAAAAAAAATAAAATAAATAAATAATAATAAAATAAAGTATTTAAAAAAAAAAAGACGGATATGCGTCTGCCTTGTTTATGTGACAGACAGTGCGTCCTTATAGTTTTCTTTGCATACATTTAGATAAATTGTCATAATAGATTTACAGGAACAAAACGTTTTATACATAAAGATTAATCATGCACACTATTAAAGCTTCTAATGCAAGCTGTAATTCACTTAAATTGGCCCACTAATTTGATTGCGCAAATGCTCGGTTACCTCTCCCTCCTCCGTTACTCCGATATGTTCCGGGACCTCGCTATTCACAAATTACAGTTTTTCTCAGTCGCTTTAGTACAATTCTCAGATCAGAGTTGAAGTTTGCAAATATGTGTGTGCATTTCTCAAAACAATTTGTACAAACAGCAAAACACTATGGATTTCGTGCAAAAGCCTGTAACTTGCTCAAAATCTTCAGTTCATCTCTCAAAACTAAGTCTTTATGTCATTGAACATGTCAGTGCCATCAGAATGTCAAGTCCTTGTGTCATTGTCTACGAACAAGACAGTCAAATTACTTAGTCATGTTGTCAATATAACTGTGTACTATAGAGGGAAGTTCTGATGTAAACTATGGCTTAAGTTTTGATGACAATTATTGTAAATTTATGTACCTTTTTGTTTGATTGCAAGAGACTGCACAAGATTCACATTTACACTTTTATTGTTTATATTGTTATTTGTTGACAGACCATGTCATACCAACATAGAAAAAACCCACTGCAAACAGTAACACAAAGGGAAAAAAAAGATAGGACAATATTCTGTACAACAGTACAGTAGGAATTGGTGTGGTCTTCCTACACCTCTTGTCGTTCCTGTATGTTAGGCCACAAATTCTATATACAAGACATAGAACATTGTGTTGTGCTTCAGCCATATACAGTATATACTTGCCCATTGATTGTCAATGAGATGCACCTTTGTTAGAGGAAGTCAAGTCGCCTGAGAGCAATTTACCAATTCAGGACAGATTTAGAAAAAAACATATAATGGAGATGTATAGAAATATGTTTGTCACATTATGACAACTTGGTCAACCATTTTGCAGTTAATGACTTATACGATGAATTAATGACTTGGTGTTTTGAGGAGTAAGACTATTGCACAGTGAACTATATAATACATTTTGATCAACATGACATAAACAATTGATAATGTAGCAAAGAGCAGAGAATTGTACATAATCATTTGCATGGATGTACCAAAGCAATTGCAACTTGTTCAAAGAAGTGAGAAACTGCTTATATGATGTGCACAAGTGACATCATGATGTGAAGATTGAACAAATAGTTTTGAGAATTTCATTCTGATCTGAGAATTGTACTAAAGCGACTGAGAAAAACTGTAAGCACTGGATATGTCAGATGTAATCTAATGAGTGTTCTTTAACACTTGAATTTCATACAAATTGGATAACCCTGGCACTCACCCTTAATACTTTGCTGCAGGTATTTAAAACCTTATGCCTCTTTCAGAACATGGGCTCTATTTTAACGATCTAGGTGCAAAGTTTAAAGCACATGGCGCAAAAGCATTAAAGGCGTGTCCGAAACCACTTTGGCTATTTTAAGGACGGAAAAATACGCTCGCATGGTCTAACAGAATCCGTGTATCATTCATTAAATCGTTTTTTCAAATTCAAACCAAAAATTTAAAAACAAA
Source organism: Danio choprae (assembly GCA_903798125.1). Classification (NCBI taxonomy): domain Eukaryota; kingdom Metazoa; phylum Chordata; class Actinopteri; order Cypriniformes; family Danionidae; genus Danio; species Danio choprae. Next base: position 240,156 of record CAIGQW010054166.1, on the reverse strand, counting down.
AAACAACTAGTTTTTGGGCGACTCGGGGGCCAAGTGGGTAGTACAATCACCTCACAGCAAGAGGGTCGCTGGTAGAGTTTGCATGTTCTCCCCGTGTTTGTGTAGGTTTCCTCTGGGTGCTCTGATTTCCCCCACAAGTCCAAAGACATGCTGTATAGGTGAATTGGGTGAGCTAAATTGTCTGTAGTGTATGAGTGTGAATGAGTGTGTATGGATGTTTCCCAGTGATTGCAGCTGGAAGGGCATCCTCTGCGTAAATCATAAGCTGGATAAGTTGGCGATTTATTCTGCTGTGGCAACCAAGGATTTTTAAATCCTATAGGACAAAGTGAAATTCCATTAAAAAATCTAAATGTTTATTAGAATTTTAAAATCCTATAGGACAAAGTAAAATTCCATTTAAAAAATCTGAATGTTTATTAGAATTTTAAAATCCTATAGGACAAAGTAAAATTCCATTTAAAAAATCTGAATGTTTATTAGAATTTTAAAATCCTATAGGACAAAGTGAAATTCCATTAAAAAAAAATCTGAATGTCTTAGAATTTTAAGAATTCATTAAGATCCTATAGATTTCTAAAGGATAAACTGAAATTCCAGTAGTATTTTTTGACAAGGGTGAGAAACACTTCCTATTTTATGCTATAATGGCTATTAAACAATACCCATAGGTTGGGCATGCTGTGTGTTGCTTTTTGTAAAGTTTTTATCACTACTGTCAGTCACTTGGAGAGTACATAAGGTCAAATGAGGTACCCAGTTCTTACTTCATGCCCATTTCATGTAACAAAGTTTTGCAAAATGGTCTCAAATCTTAAATAAGTACTGTACTTATAATCACTGAAACAACAGTACTTTTAACTTGCCAGTATATCCTGCATTTCAGAATAATAGCCAAAAGAAACACTAATGTATTAATAAATTACATAAGATAAACAACTACAGAGGAAAGACTTGTGCATCAATGACGTTACCGAAATAATTATCATAATATCCCAAAAGATTGATCACTTTTCTAGTTAATAAAAGGAAACGTTGCAAAATCGAGGAACAGCTGATGACGGCACGGTTTGATGTTTGGTCAACCAATCAGTGGAGAGGGGGCGTGTACATTGGTTTCATTGCATTTTCATTTTGTGTGTAAGAACAAAATGTGATAAAAACAAAAATAATATTTGTAAAAACAAAATATCTATGTTCGTGAGAAAGTTCAAATTTGGCACAAATGAGCCATTTGTTCCTATTTCCGTTTTGAAAGCAAAAACACGGTACACGGACCACAGACACACCTAATAAGTTAATAAAACAACAACAAATTAGAAATATGGACAACACAAGTGAATTTTTATTTTAGAGTCTTTTATTTCTGATATCTCCCAGTTCTTCCTGGAATGTGCTTGCTGTGTTCCTTCATTGCTGCATCTTTTTCTGTGTCTGTAGCATCTGGACATCTGAGGGAAGAGAATATGATTTTATATGATCCTACAACTAAAAACGTACAATAGATCAATGATTATTGTCATGTTTCATGAATGAACAACAATGTGCAGAGTAGCTGTATCTAATGTCAATACACACATTTCCTACCACTCATCATTTTACAAGTGCCCATATCCACAGTTTTGTGACAAGCAAACTGCCATTCATGGCTTTCATTCATTCATTCATTTTCTTTTCAGCTTAGTCCCTTTATTCATTTGGGGTCGCCACAGCGGAATGAACTGCCAACTTTTCCAGCATATGCTTTATGCAGCAGATGCCCTTTCAGCTGCAACCCATCACTGGGAAACATCCATCCACACTCATTCACACACATACACTACGGACACTTTAGCCTACCCAATTCACCTGTACCGCATGTCTTTGGACTTGTGGGGGAAACCGGAGCACCTGGAGGAAACCCACGCCAACACGAGGAGAACATGCAAACTCCACACAGAAATGCCAACTGACCCAGCCGAGGCTCGAACCAGCGACCTTCTTGCTGTGAGGCGAGATCGCTACCCACTGCACCACCGTGCTGCTCATGGCTTACACTTAAATTATAATTAAATTTAATATGTTCACTCTGGCTGACTGTACAAACATTAAACATCTGAACATTAAAACAGGCATGTATATAAGGAGATACAATGATGCATAACAGATTAAATCCAGAATTTAAATAATATCAAAGACTGGGTTAACTGTTGGGGTAGTAAAATGTATTTTTCTGGAATATGATGCAGAAATAAACACAAACAATGCAAGATAAAAATGTACCTGTTCAGGACATTTTACTCAGGCTCAGACAGAACATCCACCAACTCTGGACAGTTGCTGAACCTAATAAATGTGACACCAAAATCACAGTCAGAGCGATCCCTCTAGACAGACAGAGATACACATTCTGCAGACCCAATTCTTCTTGTCAGCTTTGATAGACACTTCACAGGATCTCACTCTCAGAATCCAGTCTCTTAACAGAACACGCAGACCTGCTGGAGACAGACCAGTAGCTAACATCAGGCATATGATGACATTAACTTTTCTAGTTGCAATTATTTACTAAAGCTTTTATCAGGATATGCAGTAATAATATCACAATATTTATCACAGGTATAAAAACTACTTTGTGTATTGATATATTTTTATACAAATGTTTAAAAATGTAATTTCAAATGGATTATAAAATACAGCTGGTAACACTTTACAATAAGGTATAATTAGTACATTTTAGTTATTGTGTTAAAATCAACAGTGAGAAACAGACATTTATTGCAATTACTATATTAATGTTAGTAAGAAAACAAGTACATTTTATTAGTTGTTTACTTATAATGTACAATAAGACTATAAATAGAGAATTTTCAAGTAATATCTCATGCATGTCACAAGCCGGATTAACATATGAAAATATGTGTGAAAATAAACAGCAGGCTAAGTATTCCAGCACATGGTGAAATAATAACACCTACATAAATAAATTTAACATTTTATGTTAACTGTAAACAATATTAAGTAAGTAACTTTTTTAGATACAGATTCATACGTTTTGCTCTCATTGTTAATGACAGCCTATGAGTGTAGGCTAAACATAATAATTAATACTGGTATAGTAGTAAATGCTGAAAGACATATCTACAATGGAATGATATAGTTAGGATTTCTAACAATTTTGTGCATTATTATTATTAAAATGTTTTATTTCTACACTATTCCACTCCAAACTCACCTGAAATGGTCATTTGCAACTCTGACTGAACTCTGAACACACAGCAGGTGGATGATGGACAGACATAGTTGGAAAACATGTTGGCCTGCTGTCTTTGAGGACCAGTTTAGCAAACCCTTATAAACTGCACCATATTCCTGTAATAACATGAAATATTCCTCAAACTCTACTTACTTTTAGCATAATGGCTAATTTTAGCCAAATCAAAACAACTCCACATTGCCGTTGACAATGTGCATCATTTATTTCAGTTCCTTTGTGTAAAACTAAATAATATTAATAAACTAATACATACTGTACTTACACGGTAACAGATTTGTAATAATCGTCCAACTTTTCACCATGTCCTCATATTCTCTTGTGATTCTGGACAAAACAGGAAAAGATTTGAAAAGTACGGTCTGATAGGATCTCGCAAGATAACGTTAGTCCTATCTCGAGATTTGTTAGGCACAACCATAGCAACAGCACCACTGAACGCAGCTGAGGTATATCTGTTTTGTACAGCATAAATGTGCAAAGATGTTATTAGAAATAATAAAATTGCATTATGGTTATAGAAACAATGACTTTACAATCACTTAACCGCACCGCACTTTGTGATTGCAATTTGTCATTTGACAAGATGTAAATATGTATTTCATAAAGATATATCTATTTTGGTCTTGAGATGCCTAAAGTCTGTCCGCAGCCTCTTAAAACCCATCTGGGACACGTATGTATATAAATTTCTGCAGTATATACCCAGATGTAAGTGGAATACTTGCATATTTCATAATTTCAGCTAGGGTAATGATGGACTATTAAAGAGCCCCTATTATGGGTTTTTGAAAATGACCCTCCATGCAGTGTGTAACACAGAACTAAGTGAATGGAAACATCCAGCTGAGGTTTAAGTCTGAAAGTGCGCCGTGTTTAAAACTATTGATTCTTTAACGAAACAGTCGTGTCGAATGAATGAATCGAACTGGGTTCAGATCTTTTGCTTGAACGTGTCGATGTCGATACGGTAAATCACCAAATATGTAGTACCGGTTCGGTTAAAATGTGAACATTCTTTCCCTTTAGACACTAGCGGAGTGCGGGGGATCACGGGACTGATCATGACACGAAGATGACAATCACTGACAGATGGAAATTCGGCTGCAGGGAATAAAGGGTTAAAGTTAATTTTCACAACAATGAACACAATTTTTTTGGGGGGTAGACCTGACCTGTTGAAGAGAGATGGTCTTCATCCCACCCGGGCTGGGGCAGCTCTCCTCTCTAGTAATCTGGCATATAGCCTTAATGTTGGCACTTGACTAACTGGGGCCCAGGTCAGGGAGTGGACAGATTGGCTTAACCAACCATCTGCTATAGCCTCCACAGTTTACCTAACTCAGATAATCTGCAGCACATAGAGCCACCTAGATATAAGAACATAGAGACTGTGTCTGTTCCCCGAACCTCTAAATATAAAAAACTCCCAAACCCATTCAAAGGTAACAATCTAATTGATGTTCATCAAATAAAAAATAAAGGTAATCAAAACATAAAACTCTGATTACTGAACATTTGATCACTCTCCTCTAAAACTCTTTTTGTTAATGATTTGATAACTGACCTAAAGCTAGATGCACTTTGTATAACAGAAACCTGGCTAAAACCAGATGATTACATGACCCTAAATGAGTCTTTACCTGAAGGATATCATTATAAACACGAGCCACGTCTTAAAGGCAAAGGTTGAGGCTTTGGCATTATATACAGTAATATTTTTAGTGTTACTCAGCGATCTGACTTCAAATATAATTCATTTGAAGTAATAGTGTTGTATATTTCAGTGTGCAATTTAAACAATAAATTTCAATCAAAATGTATATTGGTAACTGTATATAGGCCTCCAGGGCACCATACCGACTTTACAAAAGAATTTACTGATTTCTTATCTGAAATACTTCTGGCCACAGATACAATTTTAATTGTTGGTGATTTCAATATTCATATAGATAATGAAAAAGATGCTTTAAGTCTGGCCTTCTTAGACATACTAGCCTCTGTTGGAGTGAAACAGCAGGTCTCAGGGCCTACTCATCAGGATAATTATACCTTAGACCTAATATAATCACATGGTATCGATATTGATAATGTTGAAGTTGTGCAGCAGAGTGATGACATTTCAGATCACTATTTAATCTCTTGTTTATTGTGCACTGATAGGTCTACAAAATCATCTTCTATTTATAAATATGGTAGAACGATCACCGCTAGCACTAAAAATGACTTTGTCAGTGACCTGATCTTTCTAATTTCCATAGCATTCCAGGCAGCCTAGAAGAGCTTGAGACTGCAACTAAAACTATTGATTCTGTCCTTTCTAGCACGTTAGACATAGTTTCTCCGTTACACTTAAAAAAGATTAGGAAAAAAATCTGACGCCATGGCACAATGTGCACACACGTGCCTTAAAGAAAGCGGCCCGGAAAATGGAACATAGATGGAAGAAATCAAAACTAGAGGTTTTTCGGCTGGCCTGGAAAGAAAGTATACTTAACTTTAGAAAAGCTTTAAAGTCTGCCAGATCTGCTTATTTTTCAACTTTGATAGAAGAATATAAACACAACCCTAGGGTCCTGTTTAACACGGAAGCCAATCTAACTACAAATAAAGCATCGATATGCATTTCTCAACACAACAGTAATGACTTTATGAATTTTTTCACATGCAAGATTGATGATATCAGAAATAAAATAAGCACCATCAATCTGCCTCCTACAGCATCGTCCCAATTAGAGCACTGTAGACCGTTAATGGATAAACTTCAAACTTCTTCAGCAGTAGGTGAGGAAGAACTGTCTAAACAGTTAAATTCGTTCAAATCAACAACATCTATGCTAGATCCTATACCGACCAAATTATGAAAAAAAATGTTTTCAGAAGTTTCTCAATCTGTCCAAGGCAACGGCGGGGTTCCGGAAGCCCGCCGCGGAGCCAGAGGGACAGAGGACCAAGGCGTAGCTGGAGGGAAGGAGGAGCTCAACGCAGCCGGTAGGACAGTGCGACGAGGTCCAGCCAAAGGAGTGGAGTCCAGAGGTGTAGGAAGGGCGACGACTGACCAAGGTGGAGTCGGAGGGACGAGGGAGCCTGGCGGAGCTGATGGGCTGACGGCCCATGGTGAAGACGAGGGAGGAGTGAGCCAACGCGGAGCCCTAGGGTCGAAGGGCCGAGGTGGACTCTTGGGTTGGGTTGACTCTTGCCAAATATGCTGAGGTCCACCAGGACTCCCTCTTTCCGTGATGTTGCCGGCTCATGCACCTGGTCAGACAGTGAATTGAGCTCCTCCTGCTCGGTGTAATCCTGCTCTGTCGCTCTAGATGGCAATGGCTCGTACACCGCAGGAGGCTCTCCGTCTGTGGTGGGCTCTGGCAAGTGCTCCCTGCAGATGGCTGATGTTTGGCTGGTCACTGGGTCGGGGAGTGGCACTGATGAGGTTTTCCTCCGTGCAGATGGTGAACGGTGATCCATTCCTCGCCAGTGTCCACTCCACATAAGTGGCGATAATGCCCCGAGGACCATCTTTAGACGACCGTTACTCTTTTTCAAGAGGGGTTTAACAACTGCAGTTTTAAGTGAGTTTGGGAAAGTCCATAAGAGCATTTACCACTTTTAGAAGATCCATTTCTAAACAGTTAAACACCGTTTTGAAGAATGATGAGGGGAGCGTGTCAAGACTGCAGGCTGATGTTTTCACAATTTGCACGATCTCTTCTAAGATTTTACCATCAATTGCCATGTTGTCTGATTTCTTAAGTTGTGGTTGAGCTTGTGTGACGTCGACACAACATGGCTGATTGGATGAGCTGATTGCCTTCTTGATATTCATGATCTTATCAGTAAAGAAATGAGCAAACTCATTGCATTTCAGAGAGTAGTTCACTGGGAATCCTACCGAGGGGATTTGTGAGTCTCTCTACCATTGCAAAAAGGGTGTGAGCGTTATTTAGGTTGCTGTTCATAAGGTTTGAAAAGAAAGTCTGCCTAGCAATGTTTAGTTCCACATTAAAAGCATGAAGACTGTCTTTATAGATGTTATAAAAGACTACTAGTTTCGTCTTCCTCCACATACGCTCAGCTTTTCTGCACTGTCTTTTCATCATCTTTACCGCTGTTGACCTTGAGATTTTGTTTTTTACATTTTTATATGTTAAGAACTTTTGTGCTAAAGTCACGTTATTGATGATACAGTCATTTACTGCATTGACCATTAGGCAAAGTAGCACCAACTTGCATAGGCTTATGCTAGTTTTGTTGAATAAAATCAGCAAACAATGTAAATGAAATATGGCAACAAGACGTGTTATTGTTGGCTAAGTGAAGTAACAGCTAGTTTTTGACGTAACTTATAAGGGTACCTGATAACACAATGCCAATGTGCATATTGTCCACCCTAAATTATTGAATATTACAAATGTTATATACCATTTAGATCAGAAAGTTGGATATGCACGTTGAGACGCAGGGAAATCTATGGTTCAAATGAATTGCAGCTCCACCTCTGGGTTCAGTGGGTCTCCTGCTGCAGCTCCACCTCTGGGTGAATTGCAAATATTTTTTTAGAAATCTGACAAATATGTCTCTAACAAATAATTTTAAAGTCCTTGAAGAATAAAATTAATTACAAAAAAGCAGCAAAAAACATAGAAGAGAACAAAGCAAAATTTATGCTCAGAATGTCTGAAATCAACAAGTTCATTTGTGATCTACGGAATTACAGACATCTCAAGACTTCTTTTTCTTCTTTTTCTTGTGATGGGACAAAGCAAAAGCAGATACTCAATAGCTCAAAAGCTCAATACTGTCACACAAGGAAGAGAAGACAGGGTATTACTTCATAGGTGCTTTATTTTGCGATGTCGCACAAACAAGGAATATCACTGGTGAACGCGGAGTGTGGGTGAGGCTAGCACACGCTAGATCCAGCGGTGTGTGCCGTGTTCACAACAAACAGTAGCAGTGGACATCAAAACAGGCAAGTGAAGTTAAGAGGTGAAGTCTAGCACATGCTTGTTCAAGCGGTGTGTGCGTGGTTCAAACAGTCATGGAAATCAGATACAATGTTCATGGAGAATGAAATAGTCACTTCTCTTCGTGGGTATCTGTGTATACAGATCACAGTAGCAAGCCTCGTTGAAGCACAGGAGAGCATGGAGCACTTGGGAGAACACCAACGAAGAGATGACCATCCAACATTGATTCTAGCCAGTGAGTGAATGGATGGATGAGGTAAGCTATCATAGTGAGTGGGTGATTGCAGGTGCAGGTGTGGGTGATTAGTATTCGGGTGATTGTTCACGGTGTGTGGTGGATGGCGATTGTAAATGGTGACTGGGGCTGATGGAACGTGCAGAGGGTGTGATAAATACATGTTGTCATGACTCAAGAAATTAGAAACTGCTCTTGGCTTTAATAAACAGTTGTAGTGTTTTAGTGGTAGTCTTAACTTTAGTGTAATAAAAACATTTTTAAAAATGATTACTTTTGTGATGTTAGTATAGTATATATAGTAGCAGGGATTACAATTTTGCATTCCAAAAATCTATTCCATTATGACATCATTAATAGAAGATTGTAATGACATCCATGTGCTAAATGCCCCAGACACTCTGTGAAAACATTTTATACATATATGTATATTATATAAACTTTTAAAAATATATATTTTAACTGAGAGGTTTAACAGAGGTTTCATACAAAAATAAAAATATGATGCTGATGCATAATCAGTTTTGTTGCTGAGTGCTAACACATGCATAATTGTGTGTTGATTGTGTTCAATTGTCAAAACATGCAAAATTAGGGCTTTTTTTGTTCAGAGTTTTACAGAAAATGTTTGAGAAAATTGGAAGTTGTGTGAGAACGTGAATTATGTTTAGAGTTTTGAGAAATGTGTCAATGATTTGAGAACTATATTAATAGTTTGGAAAATTAGGCCAACTGAATAAGTAATAGTCTGTTAGCAATGGAGAAAAACTGTTAGAAAAATGATATTACAATATAGTAAGAATAAAACATATTGCAGGAAAATTAACAGTAGTAACACATATGTGGAAACCTTTTAGCAATACGGGTAAATCACAGAAATTTGCTAATTGTAACAACGTATTATAACCTCATCCTTATCCTACTTCATATTGAATCATCTCAGTTATCTGAAGTGGAACATAACATAGCATTTCTTTACCGCATACAAGAAATTATTCTTATTTTGTAAGTAAGTCCTAAATAGTTATTTATGTTGATATATTTGTTAAATGTATGTTTATTATGATATAAGTCAATTTATTACATTGTTGAAAAAAAAATAGAATAGATATACTAGCAGGTTAAAAAACTATATTTTATTCTAAATTTTAGTTAATAAAATATTAAATTGTTCATCATACTTTAACAGACATACTCATATTATATATATATATATATATATATATATTATTTTTTATTTATTTATTTTTTTAAGTGATGGTAAAATTTAAATCTATTTGATTTATTTATTTATTTTTCCAAAATTTTGTTTTATTAAAACAATTATTTAACTGTCCACAAATATAGGCACCATGCAACAAAGGAGTAAAATGGGACAAAGCCACAGCTGACAATATGAAATTTTGTGCTATTTATATCAGTTTAATTATTAAGATCAATAATATGTGAAAAACATGGAAGATCACTGCTGATTATAACAGGACTGATATGGATGGAAACTGATTTCTTTACAGCATGCAAGAAATTATTCTTATTTTGTGTGAAAGACCTAAATAGTTATTCATGTTGACATTTTTTTTAAATGTCTGTTTTATTATGACATAAGACAATTCATTATATTGTTGAAAAAATAAAAAGCATGTTACACAATCAGACTCGCAATGTAATTTAACTGCACTGTTGGATGATGTCCACATACATTTACAGTTGGTTTTTGGTCAATAAAAACTACATTTTACTCTAAAATTTAGTTGATAAAATACAAACATATTCATCATACTCACTGCACATACTATTTTTGTTTAACGTCAATTGATCTCCTTGTATGAAAATGTTTTGACAGAATGTCTGGGGCATTTAGCACATGACTGTCACTGTCAGCATCTTCTATTAATGATGTCATCGTGGAACAATTTTATGAAATGTGAGATTGTAATCACAGCTTCTATATGTACTATACTAACATCACAAAAGAAACCATTCTTTACAAATGTTATTTAAGCCTAAACTTGAGACTACTGAAAACAAATGTCAAATTTATACTGAAATAGAGAAATATTTTCAATTCTTTGCTTGAAATTCTGTCTGAATTTTATTCAAACTTTAGTTGTTCTAGATATGTCCAGCCCTTTCTGTTTCTGAAAGAAAAACCCACCACCAATATGGATTTTTATCAATCTTTTACTTCAGTGGCACATCTTTTGAAGGAGTTCACAAAGTCACTGAAGATCACAGTTAAAACACTTTTCTTTTTCCTCCACTGATTATAATAGTAAACCACATAAAATACTCCAAACATTTTATACATTATGATTGCAAAAATCCCTAGTGTAGCCAGAAAAGAAAGTCTAGTTGTGCCTCATAAAAACGGTCTGTGCTGCATTTATTGTCAGATTTTTTTTTAAATATTTGCAATTCTTGGCTTAGGCTCACTGATAGAGCTGCACCAGGAGACCCACTGAGCCCAGGGGTGGAGCTGCACCAGGAGACCCACTGAGCCCAGAGGTGGAGCTGCACATTGAATTGTAGTTGCTAGCAGAGTCAATAGAGAAAAAAAAATTAGCAGAAGGTAAGATCATTAAACACTTGATTATGAATAACTCTCTGATGTTATTTCATGCATGAATTATGGAAAATGTTACTTAGATTTATTTAAAAATGTATTTTAGTAATTTAATGTGATGGGGCGGCGCGGTGGCACAGTGGGTAGCGCTGTCGCCCAACAGCAAGAAGTAACATCACTGATTTTAAAAAAAACAGATTTTAAATGGAAAGGCAGTTTTTTTTTGTAATTTTGTAATGGAAAGGCAGTTCACCAGAAGTGCATGGGCTGACTGACTGAAAATTAAAAGTCTGTGTGCATATACCCCACTGAGCATTCCAAAAATCTTTTCCATGACATCATTAATAGAAGATGACTGACAGTGACAGACATTCCCCAGACAAATGCTCCAGACATTCTGTGAAAACAAGGAGAGCAAGTGATGTAAAAAAAATAAATAAATAAAATCAATCTATATATATATATATATATATATATATATATATATATATTAGTATGTACAGTAATGTATGATGTATGTATGATGAATATTTTAGTATTTTATAAGCTAAAGTTTAGAGTAAAAAGTCAGTTTTATTCACCAATAATCAAGTCAATGTATGTGGACATCATGCAACAGTGCAGTCAAATTGCATTACAAGTCTGATTCTGATCCTTCTAGTATATCTATTCTATTTTTCAAAAATGTTATGAAATGTCTTTTATCGTAATAAAACAGACATATAACAAATATATCAACATAAATAACTATTTTGGGCTTTCACAGAAAACAAGAATAATTTCTTGCATGCTGTAAAGAAATCAGTTTTAACTTCTCTAACTAATTCTCTTATTCAGTTATTCTCAAGCCTCATCAGCTTATGCAATCCGACTCATTCTATCAATGTTTATATGGGTTGCATCTTGCTTTCCCACAACATTTCTAATAGACAAAGAAAAATTGACTTACCACAGCAGCTGAAGAAATAAAAGAAGAAGATCCAAACCTCTTGCTTGGTGTAAATACATATTGTGCTGAATAGACGTAACTCGCCTGGGCTGGAAGCCAAAGTTATTCTCCCTCCTGTAATTTATTTCGTTTTTTTTCTTCGGAAGAAAATCTTACTTGTTTTAGAACAGTGCAGTCAGATTGCATTACAAGTCTGATTTTGTAACCTGCTAGTATATCTATTCTATTTTTTCAACAATGTAATTTATTGTCTTATATCATAACAAACAGACATTTAGCAAATATATCAACATGAATACCTATTTAGAGCTTTCATGTAATATATATATACACGTTTTGTAATTATATTGTTAATATCATCGTTCTTAATAACGGAGCTAATATAAATAGCATCACGTCATTAAAAACACAAAATTCCATATTGTCAGCTGTGGTTTTATGTCCCATTTTACTACTTTGTTGCATGGTGTCCACATATAGACAGTTAATTTTTAAAAAAAAGTTAAAATTAAAATGGATTTACATTTTTGCATTTCCATCACATTAAAGTACAAAATTATTTTTAAAAATCTAGATGTTTTCCATGATTCATTCATGAAAGTACATCAGAAAGTAATTTATAAATGATTATTTATTATATAACTTCTGCTCGTTTTTCCCCCCTTTCTCGACTGTGCTTGCAACTGCAACTGCTCTATGTGCAGCTCCACCCCTAGGCTCAGTGAGTCTGCTGGTGATGCTCCACCTTTGGGGTCTAGTGTAGCACAGTAGCAGCAGTGGTTACAATCTTGCATTCCAAAAAATTGTTGCATGATGACATCATTAATAGAAGACAGCTGACAGTCATAGCCATGTGCTAAATGTAACAGACATTATGTGAACAGATTTTATACAAGGAGGCCAAAAGAGCTTAAAAAAATCTAAATGAATACTATCATTTTTTAAATAAAATCTAGTTTTTTTAAACTGCTAGTATATCTATTTTATTTGTAATGAATTGTTTCATATCATAATAAAACAAACATTTAACAAATGTCAACATAAATAACTATTTAGGGCATTCTCACAAAATATTAATGATTTCTTGTATGCTGTAAAGAAATCAGTTTTAACTGAAACTAAATTGTTACTTTTCAAGTGTTGATATACTATAACAGATGATTCAACATGAAGTAGGATAAGAGGAAGTTATAATAAGTTGTTACAAATTCAGTGAATGTTTTCAATCATTTACCCATATTGTATTATGATTTTTCCTAACAGTAGTTCTCCATTGCTAACACACTATTACTGATTCAGTTGGCCTAATTTTCCAAACTATTAATATAGTTCTCAAAACATTGACACATTTCTCAAAACTCTAAACATAATTCACATTTTCACACAACTTCCAATTTTCTCAAACATTTTCTGCAAAACTCTAAACAAAAAAGCCCTAACTTTGAACAAGTTTAACCACGTTCTTACAATTGAACACAATCAACACACAATTATGCATGTGTTAACACTCAGCAACAAAACTGATGACACACAGACATCAGAATCTTAAAGAAGAAAATAGAAAGAGGAGACAGAGGAGGATGAGGAGAAGGAAGAGGCCAAAGAACATTTATTCCTGATGAAAAATGGACAACAATAGTTGAGCACATTCTTGTGCATGGGATGACCCCCACATAAAAATCTATTATTTGGCAATAATTGCAAATTACATATATGAAATACAAGTATATATGTGGATTTCACATATATAAAATATGTTGTATGCAAAATATATATTTAAAATAATGCAAAAAATGGCCACTTAAATATATTTTAAAATTTTTACAAATAGGTACATATGTTAAAATATTCATTCATTTTCTTTTCGGCTTAATCCCTTTATTAATTTGGGGTCGCCTATGCATATGTTTCCAGCCGCAACCCATCACTGGGAAACATCCACACACATTCATTCAAACACATACACTATGGACAATTTAGCTTACCCAATTCACCTATACCACGTCTTTAGACTTGTGGGGGAAACCGAAGCACCCGGAGGAAACCCACGCCAACACGGAGAGAACATGCAATGTCTGTCTGTCTGTCTTTGGCCATTTTTGCAATATTTTAAAATATATGTGAAATCCAAATATGATTTTGTATCTCATATATGTAATTTGCATATATTTGCATATTATTTTTCTATACTGGCCATGAGGGAAGCTGGCCAATGAGTTGAGCAGAATGTGAGTTTTAGTGTACTGGGAGTGAATTGTCTTTTGTTCTTACTCAGTTCTTAACAGTAGCAATTTACAATTGTAATAATTTTGTGTAAAAAGTGTATATGTACTATAGTAATGTAATTGAAAAATATTCTAGATGTTTATCTATTTATTCTTATTTTGTAAGTGTGAGGATTGTGCAAGTTCAAAAATCAAAAGTGCAAGTGCAAAAATCTTGATAAAGTTTTCCATAATCCATGCGTGAAAGTTATAGAGTATTAGAAAGTAATTCATAAAAATGTGTTTAATGGCCTTGACTTCTGCTGTTTTTTTCCTCTTTGAACTGTGCTTGTAGTGTTTAATAGAGTCTATGATTCAACATGAAGTAGGATAAGGATGAATATTTAATAGGCAGTTAAGGTTAGCAATGAATATTTTCCATGATTTGCCCATATAGCTAAAAGGCAATTTTACATAATTCATGGATGAAAGTTTAAGAAATTCAAAAATTAATTTATAAAAAAAGTGTAATTGACATTACCTCCTGCTGCTTTTTTGCTCTCTGGTCTTTGCTTGGGCCTACAACCACTCTATGCAGCTCCACCTCTGGGCTCAGTGGGTCTCCTGGTGAAGCTCTTCCTTTGGGCTCAGTGTTGTACATAGTGGTTACAATCTTGCATTCCAAAAATTTGTTGCATGATAACATAATTAATAGAAGATATCTGACAGTGATAGACATGCTAAATGCACCAGACATTATATATACTGTACAATAAAGCTTAAATAAAATTATGTACGGTGAAGTATGATGAATAATTCATTTATTTCATTTATTTATTTTCATTTGGTTTAGTCTCTGATTTATCAGAAGTCAACACAGCAGAATGAACCGCAACTATTCCAACGTTTTACGTGGCGGATGCCCTTCCAGCCGCAACCCAGTACTGGGAAACTCCCATGCACTCTCACAGTCTCTCACACACACACACACACACACACACACACACACACACACACACACACTAATACACTACGGACAATTTAGTTAATCCAATTCCCTTAAAGCGCATATCTTTGGACTGTGGGGGAAACCGGAGCACCCGGAGGAAACCCACGTGAACACTGTGAAAAGATGCAAACTCCACACAGGAATGCCAGCTGGCCCAGCCTGGAATTGAACCAGCGATTTTCTTGCTGTGAGGCGACAGTAATTACCACTGAGCCACCATGCTGCCCCTAATTTAATATTTTATAAAGTAAAATTTACAATAAGATGTAGTTTTTTTTTTAAACTGCTAGTGTATCTATTATATTATTTCAACAATATAATGAATAGTCTTATATCGTAATAAAACAGACATTTAACAAATATTTCTACATAATTATTAAGGGCTTTATGTTATGTTTACATTAATTTTCAGGTGTTGATGTATAACTGAGATGATTAAACATAAATGAAGTTATAATAGGTTGTTACAATCAGCAGTGATAGTTTTCCATAAATTTTGCAACTTGCTATTGGGGTTTCCATAATAAAAATATCACGTCATTAAAAAAACCCCATAAAATTTCATATTGTCAGTTGTGGCTTTATGTCCCATTTCACACCTTTGTTGCATGATGGCAACTGTGCACAGTTAAATAATTGTTAAACAAAACAGAATTTTGTAAAAATTTAAATGGATTAAAATTTTACCATCACATTAAAGTACTAAAATAAATTAAAAATAAGATAATTTCAATAATGTTTTCCATAATTCATGCATGAAAGGATAAGTCATAAATAAGTGTTGTGCTTGCGATGTGCAGCTCCACCTCTGCACTCAGTGGGTCTCCTGGTGCAGCTTCAATAGTGAGCCCAAGCCAAGAATTGGAAAATATTTTTTTCAAAATCTGACAATAAATGTTGCACAGCCAGTTTTCTGAAGCACAAATAGACCTTACTTTCTTGCTATGCTAGTGATTTTTGCAAGTATAATGAATAAAATGTTTGGGGTAGTATATGTGATTCACTATTATAATCAGTGGAGGAAAAAGGAAACCTCAAATTAAAAGCTGTCACTGTGATAGGTAACTTATAGATGTGTAGACATTACAAGCATAAGATTAATTATACAAAAGCAAAATATAGGAATGATTTTTTTTTTATACACTGTAAAAAATAAAATCCCCATTTGTTCAGCACACTCTACTTTTTCTGTCATATATACTAAGAATTGTTAATAACTATTGATTACATAAAAATATATGTCAACAATATTTGCTAAAATGTTATGTCTACATGTTTAACAGAGTTTTCTGGACAAACATTTTTGTTGAACAGGAATGTTAATATTTAAATAATTCATGCATGCGTGACACGACTATGGGAATGGGAATTAATTGCAGAAGTTGTAAGAGGGGTGACACAATGGTGCAGAGGGTAGCACAGTCACCTCACAGCAAGAAGGTCGCTGGTTCAGTAGCTCCGGCTGTGTCAGTAGGCATCCCTTTGTTCGCGTGGGTTTCCTCCGGGTGCTCCGGTTTCCCCCACAGTCCAAAGACATGCGGTACGGGTGTCTGAGTGTGAATGAGTGTTTCCCATTACTGGGTTGCAGCTGGAAGGGCATCCGTTGTGTAAAACATATGCTGGTGTAGTTGGCAGTTGATTTCGCTGTGGCGACCCCTGATGAACAAAGGGACTAAGCCGAAGGAAAATGAAGTAGTACGTTTGTGTTTGTCATTTGCAAGTAAAATGATTAAAAACAGGGTGATATGCTAACTAGTACTAATGAATTATTTAGCAAATTTGAAAAATAAATCATCCATAAACAAAAAACAATTAATTGACTCAATAGCAGTAACTGTTGCTTCAGTTGATGTGACAAGAATATCTTTATTAATAAAATACAATAATCAACATTGCATGAATAAACAAAATTATGTTAGCTGAACAAAATATTTTTACTAAGAAGAATGTCCTGGTTACGTATGTAACCCACGTTCCCCGATACAAGACATATGGGAGTTTGCCAGATGGCCAATCACCAATGACCAAGAGTAAGAAAATGGGCCAATGAATGCCAAATGAATTGGCAGAGCTCAGCTTCACAGCTGACAGCGATTAGCCATTAGTGGGATATAAAAGCCGGCAGCTGAGCAGTGAGTGTTTGAATTTTTGCCTGCTGAAGAACCAATCACTCAGCTAACAGCTGGAGACTCAGCTGCTGTGGCAGTGAAGACACACGTCTCCGTTCCTTATTCGGGGAACGTGGGTTACGTACGTTACCAGGACGTTCCCCTTCATGGGAACTACAATGTGTGTCTGATACCAGACATATGGGAGAGTGTATGGAAAACGCCACAGCAGCTAAGCCTGTTACGCTCCTGATGTGAAGTTTGCCAAGCATAGCATGAGCGCACAAGCATCACCAAGAGTGCAACCTTCCAATGTCCCCTAGGCCCTTAATTACCATTACATGGGAATAATAGAAAATTTAGATCGGGGGTCGCAATGAGCTTTTTTAGGTAGCTAATATAGACTAGGGATTTTAGACATATGACAGTACGTTGGGAAAGCGTGCCAGTCCCTGACTGAAAATGCCACTGGAGTCCTATCCCTCCTGAATGATACCAACACGACCAGCAGAGCTGCCTTCATGGACAGAAAACTTATAGATACACACAGAGAGCTCGTACAGGATATGAATGGCGTGCAGCTATAGCTGCATGACTCTGGAGGAGCAGATGGCGAGTGAGCTGAGACATGCTGCGGTAGCACACATCACCCAAATGGTTGACGTGCGCTATCGCCGCCGTGCTGACCGTCCTAACAAACATGTGTCTCCCCCTCCGTACCGGTAGGAACCGGAATGAGAAACACTGCCAACAGCTTCAGGCAATTGAAATGCCAATGCAACCGAAGTCCGGTTTACGAACCTGCAGCTGCATGCTCGATACACACAGCCCACCAGCCTGTACTGGAAGCATGTGTCAGAATGACAGCATGACTTGACACTTGTTCTAAGTGCACCCAGGCCTGTAGAAAGCGAGGTCCATCCAGGGACTGAAGGTCTCATATGAGGTAACAATTTATTTTATTACAGTCTAATGTTACTGTAGAATTATGTAAAAAACTTATAGAGTTCTATGATGACATCATTAATAGAAGATGGCTGACAGTGACAGCCATGCGCTGAATGCCCAAGACATTATGTTAGAAATGTGTTAAAAAAAAATCTCTATAAACAGAAATTGGGGAAAACAGTGCAGTCAGATTGCAGTCAGATTTGACAATGTAGCGAATTGTCTTATATCATAATAAACTGACATTTAGCAAACATATCAACATAAATAACATAAGTTACATATCAGATGTTGATATCTATAACTGAGATTATTCAACATGAAGCAGGATAAGGATGAAGTTATAATGAGCCGTTACAATTAGCAGTGAATATTTTCCATGATATGCATGATATTTAATGATAAAAGGTAGTTTTCCATCATTTATGGATGTAAGTTAAAGAACATCAGAATGTAGTTCATTTTAAAAATAAGTGTTTAATGAAATTAGCTCCTGCTGCTTTTTTGCTCTCTAGACTCTGTTTGCGAGTACAACCGCTCTATGTTCAGCTTCACCTCTGGGCTCAGTGGGTCTCCTGATGCAGCTCCACCAGTGAGCCCAAATGCCAAGAATTACAAATATTTTTAGAAATCTCACAAATATGACTAACAAATAATTGTAAAGTTCTTGAAAACTAAATTCATGCTCAGAATGTCTAAAATCAACATGTTCATTTGTGATCTACCAAATTACATCTCAATACTTATTTCTCTTTTTTTCTTGTGATGTCTCTCCATATCTGGAGAGTGTGAATCCTTGAGGACAAAGCAAAAGCAGAGAACAACATAGTTATTTTACCTCAATACATGTTGTCATAATTTAAGAAATTAGAAACTGCTCTCTTGGCTTTAAAAACTGTGTTGTAGTGTTTTAGTCTTAATTTTAGTGTAATAAAACATTTTAAAAGAATAATTACTTTTGTGATGTTAGTATAGTATATATAGTAGCAGTGATTACAGTTTTGCATTCCAAAAATCTATTCCATGATGACATCATTGATAGAAAATTGCAATGACATCCATGTGCTAAATGTTCCAGATATTCTGTGAAAGCATTATATATTATAACAGTATTCAACTTTTTCATTTCTAAAATATATAGCTATATACTTATTTTTATAAAAAGGTTCCCTGTAACACAAAATTTTCCAGACCAAGTAAATATCAAAGCTCATTTGGAGAATGCAAATGTTTATATTTAAAACAAATAAAGTGTATTTACATCAGCTTTACTCAGCTTACAGAAACAAGTTTCATCTCACATCCAAAAATCCGCTTTTGAAGATAGCAGTAAAAGTGAAAAAGTTCTTAGCTGGACGTCATTCCTCTGATCAGTTGATCACTATGTAATGCAACGCACTAGCTGAATCCACAAGATTAATCTTTCATCAAAACGTCCATAGTACCAAAAGTCCTTTAACACAATAAGAAAACAAAGTACACAGATAACATGTCTAATAAAACATTTACACATTCTCACACCAAACATTTTCTTTTATCTACATTACATTTTATCATTTAGTTGAGCTTAAAACAAACTTTTTCAACAGGACTTAAGTATACACATGGCAGTGAAGCATTTCTAAAAAAACAAAACAAAACAAAACACACTCAAAAAATAATTATCGTATTCAGTACTTTCAATGCATACAATACACATTCCTGATTAAACAATTTACTTACATTCAGTTGAACATGCAACAATGTTTCACCTGAGTACAGGTCTCCACCAAGGCGGTGGCTTCTTCTTCTTATGAGTTTTATTGGCGGTTGGCATACAACTTCTAGGTGCACTACCACCACCTGCTGGTTAGGAGTGTAGGCCATGATCGCTCCAACTTATATTACACAACATATATCTAAATTCTTTTATCTAATTTAGACATTTTCAAAAATAGAATTAAAAATTCTATACAGTCCTCCTTGTTTTGTAGCACTTTAACCAAATTAAAATTCATTTGAACTCTTTTCAAATTTAAAATAAATACTTTTCTTTCCCTATTGTACTTTGGACATTTCATAATAACGTGCTCCACTGTTTCTTCTTGCCCACAATAATCACATTCCAGTCTGATGATGTTTCATTTTATACAATGTACTGTCCACTACATGTCCAAATCGAAGTCCTCAAATAATACTCTCTTTCCTCCTAATTCTACTTGTTATCCCATTTTTTTCTTCCTCCCATTGTTTTTGCCTTCTATTTTTTTTTAATTGCTTGATTAAAACCACATTTCCACTATGAGCTGGAATCCAACAGAACTTGACTTCTTATCCCATCAATTGAATGCAATATATAGTTTGCAATATCTCAAGCAACATATCCTTTCTGCTTTCAGAATGCCCGTCATCAGTGATGACCAGTGCTCTAAATGGTCTGTTTTCCTCAACCCATTGAAGTGTCATTAGTATTGCCACCATTTCTCCAGTATAAACTGATAGATCATCTGAGATTCTTTTAATAACTTTTACTTAAAAAATCTATTACTGTGCACTCTATTTCCTCTATCTTTAGATGCATCTGTATATATCAAAATATAATTAAAATACTTGTCTTTAAGATGTTTTTGCACCATTTGAATATTAAAATTGCCCTCTTGACTCTTATCTCTTCTCTTTACAAGTGATGTATCTACAATGGGTTTTGGTAGTAACCATTCAGGAGTAATTGACCATGGTACTGTTGGACTAATGGTCATCTTGTTTATTTCCATTTCTTCCACCACATTTGGTACAATCCACCAAAAAAATCTTGATTCTGACTTAACTTTTCCTAACAAGGTTTTACCTTTTGTTTAACTGGATGATCAGAGTTATGTCCCTGTATATTGACCCAATAATTAATGTCAATTGAACACTCCTAAGTTCTAATGGCATTTCCCCGGTTTCTATCTGAAGTGTTGCTGTAGGGGTAGACCTTATAGCCCCTGTTATTACTTGTAATGCCTTATACTAAATTTTTTCTAGTTCCCTTAACATACTTACATTAGCAGATTGAAATACTATACAACCATAACCCAGCACTGATCGTATTAAACCATTCTAAATTTCATTGCTACCCTTTCAGCTCCCCAGTCCTTACCCGGCAAACATCTCACATTCTGTGCTTTCCTGCATTTATCCACAATTTTCTCAATGTGTACTTCAAAATTGAGCTTCTCATCATACCATACCCTCTAAAAAAACTTAAAACATGAAACTCTTTCTATATTCTGTCCATATAATTTTAGAATTATCTCCTTTTAAACTTATGCCTTGAAAAAAAATATTGTGTTTGTTTTGTTTAATAGAGAATCTAAACCCCCCACTTATATGACCATTTTCCACCACTGCTACAGGTGTTTGCATTTTCCTTACCACAAAATCTACATTCCTTCCACGTTTCCAGATTACACCATCATCTGCAAACAGAGAACAAACTATTCATTTTTCAATATCTGAAAATACATCATTAATCATGAATTAAAATAACAAGGGGCTAATTATGCTTTGTTGAGGAGTACCATTTTCCACACACTTGTTCGTATAGACACTTTCCCCAATCTTAACTTGTATAATTCTTCCAAATAAAAAAGTCTTTAATTCATTTTACCATTTTTCACTGATCCCTGCTTTAATTAAATTTTCAACCCCTCTCTCAACGTCATAAGCTTTCTCGATATCCAGAAAAACCACCACTACCTTTTCTTTATTAGTCTGTGCTTTCCTTATTTCATACTCTAAACACACTGTAGAATCTATAGTACTTCTCCCTTTCCTGAATCCATTTTGATAATTCACAATATATCCTTTAGTTTCCATATAGTATGTAAACCTTTTATGAATAATTTTCTCCATATATTTACATATATGAGAAGTTAATGCAATTGGCCTGTTATCAATTGGTCTATTACCTTCCTTCCCTGCTTTACATTTTGGAATTATTATTGCCTTTTTTCATATTACCACTCTCCCATAACCTATTATAAAATTCCAGTAAAATATCTATAGATATTTTTTTTTTCATTTCATTTTCATTTCGGCTTAGTCCCTTTATTAATCAGGGGTCGCCACAGTGGAATGAACCGCCAACTTATCCAGCATATATTTTACGCAGCGGATGCCCTTCCAGCCGCAACCCAACATCCATACACACCCATTCACAATCATACACTACGGACAATTTAGCTTACCCAATTCACCTATAGCGCATGTCTTTGGACTTGTGGGGGAAACCGGAGCACCCGGAGGAAACCCACGCCAACACGGGGAGAACATGCAAACTCCACACAGAAACGCCAACTGACCCAGCCGAGGCTTGAACCAGCGACCTTCTTGCTGTGAGGCGAACGTGCTATCCACTGCGCCACCGTGAGGCCTATCTATAGATATCTCACCTAAATTAGTCATCATTATACAGCATACCTGATCTTTACCTGGTGCCGAAACTCTATTGTTCCTTAATACATAATTTATCTCATCAATATTAAAAGGTAATTTCAATACATCATTCACATTTACAAGATCATTACAATCTCCGTATCTTGATAATGTTTCCTCACATCCTCTTTTTTTCCTTTTCAGTAATATTTTCTGTAATATGATTTTTAGCAAATGATTGTACTAGCATTTCTGCTTTTTCTTTTTCTGTAACAGCCATTTTTCCCACTGTCAGTTAATGTCTGGAAACTATACTCTCTCCTAATCCCATTGATTTTCCTTACCATACCCCAAACCCTGCGAATATCTGTTTCTCTACCCACAGTATTGCAAAACAATCTCCAATATTCTCTTTTTGCCATCTTAATTGTTCTTCTTACCAATGCTTGTGCCTTTCTGTAACTAATTAATTTAAACTAAACTAAATAATTCCTCAAAATTAAGAGTTCTTAAGTCTTTTAAATGCTTTGTTTCTTTCTTTTATTATTTTTCCACATTAATCACTCCACCACGAAACAATCCTTCTTTTCTTACTTCCTACTGTCACACCCTCTGCACGTTCCATCAGCCCCAGTCACCATTCACACTCTCCATCCACTACACACCGCACACAATCACCTGATTACTAATCACGAACACCTGTGCACTAACAACACTCACCTGCTCCAGCCATCACTCACGCACTATATAAACTCACCCCTCCTGTTCACTCGTCGGCTTGAATCATCGTTGTATGGTCATACTCTCCCTGTGCTCATCCTGATCCTCTTTCAAGTCTTCTATCAACGGATATCATCGAGGCTAACTCCTGTTACCTGTTTGCTCGATTCCAAGGGAAGTGACTGTTTAGGTCTAAGAGCTCCAGCGGTTCCTGGGATTCGCCAACTTCTACCGACGGTTTCATAAAGAACTACAGTCTCATCTCTGCCCCACTGTCATCTCTCCTCAAAGGTGGACGACGTACTATCACCTGGAGCTCTGACGCCAACCGCGCTTTCCAGCTCCTCAAGAGTAAATTTACTTCAGCTCTGATCCTCAAGCACCCCGATCCTACACAGCCCTTCATCGTGGAAGTCGATGCGGCGGACGTAGGAGTAGAAGCCGTGCTCTCTCAGTGGTCTGATGAACCTAAAGCTCTCCATCCGTGTGCGTACTACTCAAGGAAACTTAGTCCTGCTGAACAGAACTATGGAATCGGAGATCGTGAGCTATTGGCTATTGGCTATCAAACTGGCCCTTGAGGAACCTCCAATACCTCCGTCATGCTCAACGCCTGAACGCTCGACAAGCTCGTTGGTGCCTGTTCTTCGCCAGATTCAACTTGTCTATAACCTATCAACCTGGTCATAAAAACTGCAAATCAGACGCCTTATCCCGTTTGTATTCACCTGACCCCGTTCAAGACACTCCCGAACCCGTACTACCTCCATCCATCTTCTTCGCACCTATCCTGTGGAGAGTGGACGAGGAAATTCGTGCTGCCACCCTTGAGGAGCCAGCTCCTGAACTTCCCCAAGGCTTAACTTACGTGCCATCCAGCCATCGGCTCACCCTCCTCGACAGTACGCACACCTCCCTCGGCTCAGGACATCCGGGCAGCAGGCGAACCCGCTCGCTCCTACGGGAGAAATATTGGTGGCCAGGGATGGCCAAGGACGTCTCCCAGTATGTTCGGGGGTGTTCGGTCTGCGCCATTACCACTACTCCTCACCGTCTTCCAGAAGGAAAACTCCAACCATTACCTATTCCCCGCCGACCCTGGACCCACATCGGTGTTGACTTTGCCACAGATTTACCTCCATCTCGAGGTCACACCACCATATTGGTTGTCGTCGATCGATTCTCCAAACACTGCAAACTCATCCCACTCAAAGCACTTCCTACCGCCTTAGAAACTGCTAAGGCATTGTTTACCTATGTCTTCCACAACTACGGTCTCCCTGAAGACATTGTCTCTGACCGTGGGCCCCAATTCATCTCAAGGGTCTGGCGGGCATTTTTCCAGCAACTCGGAACCACCATCAGCCTCTCATCTGGTTACCATCCGCAAACTAATGGCCAAACCGAAAGAAAGATCCAAGAGACCTCCCACTACCTTCGGACATACTGTGCCCAACACCAAAATACCTTGAGCCAGTACTTACCGTGGGCTGAGTATGCACAAAATTCCCTTCGTCAAGCCTCCACTGGACTAACCCCCTTTCAGTGTGTTCTAGGTTACCAACCCTCACTGTTCCCGTGGACCGGTGAGTCTTCTGAAGTGCCCGCGGTAAACCACTGGTTCCAGGAGAGCGAGAGGGTTTGGGACTCAGCTCACATCCATCTCCAACGAGCAGTTCGGAGGCACACCGACGCCGCCAATCGCCGTAGGTTACCTAACCCCGTATACCACCCAGGGGACAAGGTATGGCTTTCCACCCAGAACATCCGCCTCCGACTGGGAATGACCATGGAAGCTGAGTCCCCGCTACATAGGGCCCTACACCATCCACTCCCAAACCAACCCTGTCACTTACCGCCTCAACTTACCTCCTCACTCATGTATATCCTCAGCTTTCACGTATCACTCCTTAAACCTTACACTGACCCTGTTCCTCCTCCTTCCACAGACCCGGAACCGCCTCCCCCTCCAGCACAACCCGAGATCCTGGGAGAAAACATCTACCGGATCGAAGAGATTCTCGACTCCCGGCGGCGGGATGGCCGCATCCAGTATCTAATAGACTGGGAGGGATTTAGTCCTGAGGAGAGGTCATGGACACCACGAGACAACATCCTAGATCCCACTCTCCTCGAAGAATTCCACCCTCTACACCCCAATTGCCCAGCTCCCAGAGGCCGTGGTCATCCTCGCCACCGGTCTAGGGAGCCAGGAGTCACCCGTGGAGGGGGGGGTACTGTCACACCCTCTGCACGTTCCATCAGCCCCAGTCACCATTCATACTTTCCATCCACTGCACACCGCACACAATCACCTGATTACTAATCACGAACACCTGTGCACTAACAACACTCATCTGCTCCAGCCATCGATCACGCACTATATAAACTCACCCCTCCTGTTAACTCGTCGGCTGGAATCATCATTGTATGGTCATACTCTCCCTGTGCTCATTCTGATCCTCTTTCAAGTCTTCTATCAACGGATATCATCGAGGCTAACTCCTGTTACCTGTTTGCTCGATTCCAAGGGAAGTGACTGTTTACATTTTCTTGACTGTTTTCTTCAGTATGCCTGCTCGCACAACAAATAACTTTACCTTCCAGGTGGGCAGTAAGTCCCTCTAGATTTCCTAAAGTTAATTTCTGGCATGCTATTTTAAAAATTATCTTCCTCTGTCCAAACCTCCAGTATAACAAATTCTAGTTCTTTACCTCTTTCCAGTAACTTATATTTTATTGTAAATAAAAACTGCACATCCTCCACCATTACCCTTATCTCTATCTCTACGAATGCTCTCATATCCTGCTATTACATAATCTAATGATGGTTTAAGCCAAGTTTCCCAAATGCAAATTAAATCCGGTTTTATGCTTAATTCATTGATAAATCCTCTGAATTCTTGACCATTAGCTATTAAGCTTCTGGCATTCCATTAGATAATCAGCATGTGCCTTGCCTACCCTGACTGTCAGATTTACCTTCCAGCTCAAGTCTTTTATTGATATGTTCCCATCCAAGGTGGTTGACTGATAAACATTTCTCAGCACCTTTGACTATCACTTTAATTTTCTTTGTTTTATGCCTCACCTGATCAGCGCAATTGATGACATATGCTATGAACAGGATTAAATTCTTTTAAATTCTATGAACAGGATTAATACAGCATTTTGGTTTTACATTGTCTCCACATTCTTCATATCTATGTTCCACACCACATGTTGGGCATCTTTGTTTACTTTTACACACCGCAGATATATGCCCATATCTTTGACATTTGTAATATCTTAGTGGTAGCTGAACATACTCTCTAACTGGGTAATTGATATAACCCACCTTGACCCTTTCTGGAAGTTTATTTTCTTTAAACTCAATTAACACTGACAAACTCGCAATTCTTTCTCCATTTACTGTTTTATTTAGTCTTTTTATATTCTTTGTTTTTCCTTATTTTATGTTCTTTTTAAAGTTCTCCAAATCTTCTTCCTGTGGGATACCCTATATTACTCCATAGTTCCTTTCCAATTATTACTTTATCCACTACCTTCTTTTGGCATATATTTCCAAAGAGAAGTGCCTTCCTCCTTTGTTCTTTAGATTTACATTTTATCATAATGTTTTCATCTCAAAGTATTTTTGCCATTTCTATTTCACTGAGCTTCTTTTTAGTTCTTGTGTGAGTGCAAGTGGGCTTACACGAATGGGTTCATCTTCCTTTCCTAAACATAATGATCACTTTGAAATTTTCCTCATCCATTTTCCTTCTCACCATGCGCTCACTTTCCTTAATACAATTCTCCTCCAGACCCCTCTTTTGGCTTATATTAGTTCTTTCATTGCCCCTATCTCTCTCTTTTCTTCTCTCTTTCTCACTTCCAGCAGCCGATGTAGCAGTCGATTCCGTTCCCCTCGGAATGTCTATTTCCTTTTACACAATTAAACTACATGTTTTGCGTTGTTGCCAAGGTACTATACATATTATCACAAACAACGTACTCGTGAAGCACAACTGGATGTACGGGAAGCAAAGTGGTTCTAAATGTACTTATTTTTTTCCGAACTTGAAAATGAAAAGTGAGTTTCTCAGCGTAATCTAGAAGGTTTTTTTTTAATGATATCCCCCCCCCCCTTTTTTTTTTTTTTTTTAAGCATAGGCTTATTTTAGACAGCATGTCTGCCATGGACAAACTTTAAATTTTAGAGACGAATTTTACAGCAGCTATAACAATTTCCAAAAATGTAAACAAGTTTTTACAATTCAAATATTTTTTTTATTAACATGAAAAGCATTTGTAATCAACTTCTGTTGCTGGATTATTAACACAGGTGACGTGGAACCATCACCCACATCTGTCACAGGAAATCTATTAATAAAAAAAATAAAAATAAAGAAAAGGCAAATATTAATACGTCTGCCTGATTGAAAAATTAAAATTAGCTTACAACATACACGCACGCACGCACGCACACACACACTCACTTAATAGACAAATATTGTTACCCAGAGAACATTCACAGATTCATCTAATGTCTCTGCCTCCCCACAAAAGTGACACAGGTCACTTGGGTTATCTATGAGATATACATTGTTTATTGCATTGTGATTTTCTTTGTGAAGTTTTCTAATCAGTACTGAAAATGCACAAACACATTCAAAACCCTTCAAGTTCAAAAGAAATAAAACATACCAGATTGGTCAAGAAGTGTTGATGCGATTTCAAATCGGAGTCGTTTCACTTCTTGTGGTGCATTGCAGAAGTTAATTTTCTTTTTTT
>CAIGQW010054166.1:117879-147023 GCA_903798125.1 Danio choprae | reverse complement strand
AGAGTATTTTAACCAAAGTTCACCATCTACAAAACCAGTTTTTTCATATTATATTTTGCTGGGTTCCAGGACATGTTGGGCTTTCAGGAAATGAGCGAGCTGATGCTGCTGCTAAGGACGCTTTGAAGCAAGCGGTGAACAAATGCCAAATTCCTCCTTCAGAGATGAGACCTTTTATCAACGTTTACATTTTGAATAAGTGGCAAGAGGAGTGGGATGCATTGGAAAATAATAAACTATATGAAATCCAACCTGAAATCTCAAACAGAATTTTAAGATATTTTAAGACCAGATTTGATCAAGTAATTTTTAGCAGATGTCGTATTGGACATACAAGGCTAACCCATGCTTTTTTGCTAAAAGATGAAGACCCGCCTCAATGTTTGTATTGCACAATTCCTCTTACTGTAAAACACATTTTACTGGACTGTCCTGCTTTTAATGATTCCAGAAGGCTTTTTTATGAAATGAACTCTCTTAAGGACATTTTTAACAAAGTGACACCAGGAAAAATATTAGAATTTTTATCATATATTAACGCTAAAAATCTTATGTAATTTATGTATTCATTTGTAAGTTATTTTTAATTGTATATTTATTATTGAAATGTTCTTGCCATGAAAATAGCCTTGGTTGCTGACATGGCATTAAATTCAAACAATCAATCAATCAAATCCATTTCCCCTTTTCTCACAAAATTCCTCTGTTTTGAACATCTTATACTTTTTTTATTTTAATTTTCTCTTTCAGTATTTTCCACCACTCACAAACATAATAATTGAATAATGGGCTTTCCATTTCACACTTTATATATCTGTCAATACTTTTCCTATATGCATCCTCTTTTAATAAGGATGAATTTAAACACCACAAACCTCCACCTCTAACTTTTAGGTTTATACCCATCTTTATCATCATGGCAGCATGATCACTTACACCAATAAACTTGTATCTCACACTTTTCACAATGTAATATTTCCCTTTTAACTAAGCATAAATCTATTCGACTTTGTTTTAGGTTTCCCTGCACAATTTGCCTTCTAGAAAATTATTTTTTAAAAGTGTTCTCACATCAAGCCTTGTACTCCATACATTAAAATCTCTGACCACTACAGTATTACCCTTACATAATGGCTTAATTTGCTTGAAAACACCTTTTCTTTCTATTTCTGTTAGGTGCATATATATTAATCAATCTAAAAAAATCATTATAATACATGAAATCTATACCTAACAGTCTCCCTTTGCCATCATTATATATTTGTTTTATGTTACATATTTCTCCTTTTCTAATCAAGATCGCCACGCCACAAGCTCTTTGGCTTCCATGCCAGATCTTTCTTATATTAATCATTAAATCTTCAGACCAATGTGTTACTTGTCAGCAAATTATATCTGTTTTAAGCTTTCCAATAACTTGCTCAAACTTACAAATTTCTCTGAGCCCATTACAGTTCAAGCAAGCAATGGTCATCAAGTCAGCATATTACTTTTTAACAGTGTTCTTGCCCTCCTTCCATTTTCCTTTTCAGCAGCTTCATAGTTCCCTCATTTATGTCCATTTCCTCTTCCAAACGTAATAACGGCGTCTCTCGAACCACCTTCATCTCATCTCGTCCACATCTCTTCTCAATTAGAGCTCTCTCTCCTGGAGGCATTGTTTCTTGGTCACTTTTCCTAGTATTCCCTCCTTTAATTATCCCTCCAACCTTCTCTCGTGTCTTCACTTTCCCCAACATTTTCCCATTGCCATTATTTGAACTATCGTTCTCTGGTTCTGAGGTAACATTTTCTCTCTCTTGCTTGTTTTCCAGGCCCTTGACTTGGTGTTATAATTCTTTCAATCTGTTTGATCTCTTCTCCCTCTTCCTCCGCTGTTAATATCTCATTCGAGCTTTCATATAGATCCGGAGAGCTTCTCACCTTATCTACCTCCACCCTCTGTTTTGAAGTTTTGCATACACAATGCAGTTCTCATCTTGCATATGTTAAAAAGTCCCTCATAACATTCGCGCACATAGTGTCCCTGCATGTTACACACTTGTAACATTTAAAATTCAGACAGTCTCTCACTACATGGCCAGGTTGAATGCATAAACGGCAGACATTTACCTGTCTGTCATGTATGACTTGAAAGTGTTCCATTCCTTCCAATGTCTCTTTGTTGAATATGGAAATGATTTAACAGTATCTGTGAATTTAACTTTCAAGAATCTTGTCCCGTCTGCGATTTTCATTCCCCTAGCCACATCCTTCTTTTAATGGTTGAAGCTGGAACTACTCCCCAGTCCTTTAGTTTTTCAATGATCTCATTGTCTTGAACATACGTTGGTAAATTTAGAGATGAAACCATTTTGTTGTTGCTTATTTCTTTTGCCATTATCTGACTGTTCTTTATCTTCAACCCATCCAGTAATTTGTCTTTTCCTTCCTCTTCATTCATTGTCAATTCATATTCTCTTGGATTTTTATATCTACAACCAATTACCTCACCACATTCTTCTTTGACTATTTTCAATAACTCCATAGCATTTACCTTTTGTCTTTCTCCATTTTAAAATGCTCGATCAAAAGAAAAATGTTTTTCCCCAAACAGCCAAAGCTGAATGGGGAATAAAAAACACAACAAAAAAAAACAACTGTTTGTTTCTTTTCTTTTTTTACTATTAACAAAAAACAAAACTAGCAGAAAAACAAACCTTCTACAAACAAAACACACCTGCTTCCAACACAGTACCCTTATTTCCTGCTTTTCCGACTATCGCCCTCTAGCACACTAAGGGTGATGTGGCCATAAGCTAAGGTCCCATGTGTAGAGCAGGCTATTTAAAAGAGGCACAGGACCGGAGCGCAGCTCAGCTCGCGTCGACACAGCACAGGAAATTAAGCGATTAAATGTAATGCACAGATACTAGCACCAAAGGCAAAGGGAAGTGAATTAGCTGACAGAGGAAGGAAAACCAAGAGCTGACGGCACCTGGTATTGCCAGGCGGTCTCCCATCCAAGTACTTGCAGGACCTAACCTAGACAGGAATTGATCATCCATTTCTAGGGGTATGTTTTAGAGACCACCCAGGACAGAGATGGTGCCGGCCACGCACCTCCTTCATTTCACATTTTAGACTTGGATCCAGAGAGACCCACCATCCCATGGCTGGACTTAAGCTTTGAGAGGGCCCTCCAGGGGCCCTGGCTCCATCTTCTATGCCCAGCCAGGAGCTTGCTGCCCCTGGGGCAGCATTAGCTCTTGAGGACCCCCCTGGAAAGGACTTCCAGGGCATTTACTCAAGTCCAGCTTGGCCGGGAATCAGTCACCCGTCTGGGGTACGTTTCAGCTCATAAGGCCCCTCTTCCGTAGCGTTTCTCCATGCCTGAACTGAGCTTAACTCTGCAACTTGGAAGTTTATCGGTTTAATAAGTTAAATTGTTCTCTGATATCCACGTGGTTCAGAGTTCAAGTTAAAAAAAATCTCCAGAATTGGTTTTATAAGCTCATTTATTACTCCATAAAATACCCCTATGAGGTCCATGATTGACCATATATGGTTTGAATTGTGAATATTAATGAGCTCTGCTCTTAAGTGCTGCTCAGACAGACACACACACACACAGCGCATGACGTACACTGAACACAGACAAATATAAGCCCAATCAGAGTAAGGTTTACCTTTTTTCACTCACCAGATCTGTTGTCTACATGTGTTTGTTGAAACACACGCATTAAATTTCACAATAAACACGATAAATGAACAAAAGATGTAACTAAACATACCTTATGCCTCTTCGGAGTGGAGATGAATAAATGTGTGAATCTGTAAATTTTGCGTCCTGAGGTGAGTTTGAACATGCCTCGTGCTGTGGAGCACAGTAAACAATTTGGTGCTCGCGTTTTCAAAATAAAGTCCCACATAAATAGTAAGTGAAATATACAATTGAAATAACTAAGGGAGGAAGTTTATCACTGTTGTCTCACTAGAAAATGTTTGGCTTATCAAACGCAGCCTGAGGTGTGCATATTAATGATCTCAGCGGGGCTTTTTATGATCTTAGAGCTGCATATGAGTCTTCTCTTGATAACGTGTCTGCTTGTCAGGTCCGGACGAATGATCTAAATTAGGCAAAAGTTTTGATGATGACCTAAAGCAGGCCTAAAGTTCTTTTTTTTTATTTATTTATTTATTTTTTTTATTGAAAATACAAAATCCAAATACAACAAAATGTAATTCAACTTTACAAATTATGTATCAAACATGGAAGGCTCAACACAATAATATACAAAAAAATAAAAAAATGTAAATTACAAAAATCATCTAAACAAAAATAAACATATTAAGACAAAGAAAAAAAAAAAAAGTAAAACCGATATCGGTTATATGATATGTTATATGATACAAATAAATGAAACATTTTTAAGGTAATTTTAGTTTTAGCCAGAGCATCTGAAAAGGGTTTTAGTTCTTTTATAAAGACACTGAGTAGTGGAGGTGTTTAAAAATATCTGCATTTATGAATAAAACATTTGGCTAATACAATGATAATATTTATCAAATCGTGCAAAAGAGAACAATCTTTAGTAACTTTTCGTCCTTTATTAGAAGTCTAGGTCACTCAGATATAAAAACATTGTTGATTAATGTAATTATATTACATTTAGAGCTTATGTCAATGTAACTTTCCAACAGTATTTTTTTTTTTTCTTTTTTTTTTTTTTTGCTCATATTTGCTGGCTGCCAGAGGGACGAGTTATCATTCATGGGCATTAGTGCTACTAGCATAGATGGTAAAATAGGTATCTAGCTTGTGACATTTGAGCTGCTACATTGACTATTCTCATTGAAAAACAACAAATGTTCAGTAATGAAATGAAAATGTTTAAAAAAACAAACAACAAAACAAATCATGATAATAGTGTAATACAAAAATTATCACAAAAAGATCAGTCAACGTGTACATAAATATATATATGATTAAATTACATAATTTGTGTAAATATTTGTACAATATAAAATAGTTTTATAGCATGTGCATGGCTGTGTCTGACCATTGGTTTTAATAGAAATATTATTCCAGACAGGGTGCTGTTGCAAATGTCATTTCAGCTTGGAATCTGTGGAAGTCCTCTGTTTTTTTCAATATCAGAATGCTGATCTACACAGAATAAAACAGTGTCATTGAGTACAGTCTTATAAAACAAAAGTATTTGTGCATGAAAAGATCCGTTTTCATTGCATCAAACATAAAATACCTCAGGTGTCATGACTTCTAAAGCATATGAAGTGCTTGATAAGTCCTCCTTCAGGGATAAAACACTGTAAACCTTGTCAATGATTCCCTCGGTCTATGAAAAATAACATTGCAGAGATTTAACTTAGTACTGTTTCAGAGACATTCAGCATGTGACATTTATTACATTATTTTACCATATTAATTATTATTTTGTTAAGATGTTATGTTAACTATTATTATTGTTATTATGTTAACAATTTTCTGAAGCTATCATAATACTTAATGAAAAATTTAATAATAATGAAATTTTATTGCTTTTTTCTTATTATTCTTCCAAAATATTACTTTACCTGTTCTTGATTAAAAAGGGAAATGCGCAGGTTGCACTGGTTTTTAATTGTGGGGTGTATTCGGCATGGACGTGTAAAAACATGCGGTGGGATTTTAAAGCACCAGATGTGAGGTCTTGATGGAGCTTCTAGAAAATAAAAAGTATTTTACAGTTAAATATTACTTTTCATTGATCGAGCTCTGAAACTGTATCCTGATAAGAATTCTTATATAATTATTGCAAATTTTCTGTTGCCTCATTATTTAAAGTATTTATAACAGTTACCAAAAGCCCCTGCTTCAAAGCCTCCTGGGTCCTGTAACAAAAAGTCGGCATATGCATCAAAAGTAGTAAAAACAAGCTTTTGTTTGTTATGTTTCTGTTTCTTACCGTTGAAAAGAACATAATGGCTGATGACAACCACAACTGAAGGGTGTGTTTTCTTCAATTTTTGCAGGGTCTATGCCAGCACAATCTGTGTGTAACCATTTGTCACACTGAACCCATTCTAGGAGTTTAATTTTTGGATGAAGGATTCTAAAAAAAACAATAGTATTGTGAAGTCAAAGCAGCATTATTCACCTACATCCAAACTCTAATGAAATTGAACAATTATTACTTGTGTCCAAGGTTCTGATAAACACAGGCTTCTATATCTTGTGCCATGCAGTTATTCTCTAATTCAGTGTCCTCTCTTTCTCATATTGGAATCGGGAAGTCCTGTCAATTATTACATAATATATTAATGTCATATAATGTTTTTGTCAAATTTGATTGAAACTTTATCCATGTTTGTCTTACTTCAGTTGTCACATCTTTCAACATGTTTGTGGCATGGTAAATGCGCAGGTGTAACAACTGAAATGGTCCCAGAGTTTCAGATGACATTTTCATGTTTTCCACTTCCATTTCAGCTGCCTTTAAAAGGAAAAGAAAGCTGTTCACAACTACAAATAACACATGTAGGTAGAAAACATTAAATATAATGTGGTCAGGAAAACCTGCAGTGCAAACAAATACACCACAATTCACACCATCACGCTGCAACCATTGTTCTGGATAGCTAATAGTCCAGCCATCCAGAGATCCAAGTTCTTGTAAACCCTCCCTGTAAACATTTTGGATAAAGAGGGCAAAAGAAATGCATCTTTTACATACCATAATAACCAATATAATGTTTTTAAAATTCACGAAGCATAAAGTGAATGTATAGATGGAAAAATATTTACCTCAAAATCTCCATATCACTTTCATCTATAGTGGTGTAGATGCCCTCTGAATCATAAATTCTCAACTGTTTTGCTGGTACATCGAAAACCTGGGAAAAAATGTATCATAAATTGCAGTCAGCATATTAATGCATTAAATCAATACTCAACTGATTGCAACCATTACCCAAAGTATGAAGTGCTTTCATTGAAACATTGGATAATGTTTTTTATTTACATAAAATACATTTGAATTACAGAATAATTAATTAAATAGCATTCAATATCATTCAAATTTATTTTAATCCAGACTATAATTTTTCACAATTTATACCATTATAAATAAAAAATAGCTTACATCAAAATGTATGTTTCATGACAAAAGTGTTAATTAAAGGCCTGTTAATTTATAAAGGGATCAGTACTTTTGTCTCATATATGCGTGTGTAATATGTTGTAAAATATATATATATATATAATTGGTCTATCATCTTATACAATACATATTTATTAATAATAATAATATTTTTATACCTGAAGATCTTGTACATGTGAACTTGATATGGTTCTTTTCTGTATCCAGTCTCTGTACCACATTATGAATACATCTGTGTTGAAGGCAACTACCTAAAATAAAGTTGGTTTATTAACTTTTTATTTATATATAATTTTTTTTATTCACAGTATAATGGGGAATTGTGCATTTGACAATGACATAGCTGCAAATATCATTTAGTTACTTACTTTCAGGTTTTCTGATGCAATTTGGGCAAGACGGCAGTTCACAGCCTTTAAATGACAGATATTGAAATTAAAAGATGTAGTAGTTACACAATATATGTCATATTCAAGATGGCGCCGAAGACGATGGCGGCCTCTGTGTTGTGTCAAACTGACATTCGGACGCATACACCACCAAATATCTTTCCAGACTTAGACTTATGTGATGTTTTGCTAAACTTTGTGGTCGGTGGAGCCGCGGTGCTGCTCAAACACTTTCGGGCAAGCAGACGGGGGAAGTGACGGGGGAAACTCAGACAGCGCGGATTTCGAACTGCGTACCCTAGCATCCATCTGGCAAATCTCCGCTCTCTACTTAACAAAATAGACGAACTCATTCTGCTCTCTCAGATAAACAGAGATTTTTTGCATTCTGCTGCTCTGTGTTTCACATAAACCTAGCTGAATGACGCCATACCGGACAACGCGCTTCATCTACCGGGCTATCAGCTGTTTAGAGCAGATTGTGAAAGAGAATCAACGTGGAAATTGCGAAGTGGTGGGATATGCTTTTACATCAATAAAAGGTGGTGTACAAATGTAACAGTTTTAAAGAAGATGTGCGGTCCCAACCTAGAAGCACTGTTTATTAACTGTAAGGCTTTCTACTCACGGCGTAAGTTCTGCTCGTTCATCCTCGTCAGTGTTTACATTCCTCTGCATGCGCACGCGTGCCTGGAGATTACAGAAACTAGCTGATCAGATCACGACGATAGAACAACAACACCCGGACTCTGTTAAAATCCCTGATAATGATTAAAACAAAGCAAAACCCGTGAACTGCCAAAATATAGACAACATCTTACATGTCCCACGAGAGACAGTAACATATTGGATCACTGCTATACCACAACAAAGGATGCATACTGCTCTGTCCAACGAGCAGTTTTGGGGCACTCTGTTCATTGTTTGGCTCATCTCATACCAAACTACAGGCAGAAACTGAAAACAGCCAAACCTGTATTAAGATTTGTGAAAAGATGGACTAACGAAACAGAGAGGGATCTACAAGCCTGTTTCAACCTCACTGACTGGAGTGTTTTTGAAGCTTCTACAAATGATCTGGATGAGCTCACAGAGACTGTAACATCTTACATCAGTTTCTGTGAGGACATGTGCATTCCTACCAGGACTCAACTCGCATACAACAATCACAAACCATGGTTCACTGTAAAACTCAGACAGCTACGTCAGGCCAAAGAGGTTGCTTACAGGAATGGGGAGAGGGCCTTGTATAAGCAGGCCAAATACACACTGGAAAAGGAGATCAGAGTAGCAAAAAGGAACTATTCTGAGAAACTAAGGAGTCAGTTCTCTTCCAGCGACTCAGCATCCATGTGGAAAAGTTTGAAAAATATCACAAACTACAAGACACCATCCCCCAGCACTGTAGACAACAAACGACTTGCAAACTATCTGAATGGGTTTTACTGCAGGTTTGAGAAAACACCCCACACCCACTCTGAACTGCTCTTCACACCACCATTAACACCTCCACCACCCCCCGTCTCCCCCGCACCTGCACTTAAGTTCAGTGAAGATGATGTGCGCCAGGTTTTCTGAAAACAGAAGAGGAAAGAAGCACCAGGCCCAAATTTTGTAACACCAGCCTGTCTAAAATCCTGTGCTGACCAACTGGCCCCCATCTTCACCCTGATCTTCAACAGATCACTGGAGCTGTGTGAAGTGCCCTCCTGCTTCAAGTGCTCCACCATCATCCCCATCCCAGAGAAACACAAACTTACATTTTACTACACTAAATAACTACTTACTAAATGACTACAGAATGGTGGCGCTAACATCTGTGGTCATGAAGTCTTTTAAAAAAACTGGTGCTGGCCCACCTGAAGAACATCACTAAAACCTCACTGGACCCTCTGCAGTTTGCCTACAGAGCACACAGGTCTATGGATGATGCAGTCAATATGGGACTGCATTATGTTCTGCAACACCTAGACAGACCAGGGACCTATGTGAGGATCCTGTTTGTTGACTTCAGCTCGGCTTTTAACACTATCATCCCAAAACTTCTCCTGCCCAAATTAACTAAGCTCTCCATGCCCACCTCTGTCTGTCAGTGAATCAACAGCTTCCTAACGGACAGGCAGCAGCAGGTAAAGCTGGGAAAATTCTCATCCAGTACCTGCACAATCAGCACCGGCGCCCCCCAGGGGTGTGTCCTCTCCCCTCTGCTCTTCTCCCTGTACACGAATGACTGCACTTCAAAGGACCCCTCTGTCAAGCTCCTGAAGTTTGCAGACGACACACTTATTGGCCTCATTTAGAACAGTGATGAGTCTGCTTACAGACAGGAGGTTAAGGAGCTGGCTGTCTGGTGCAGTCACAACAACCTGGAGCTCAACACACTCAAAACAGTGGAGATGATAGTGGACTTCAGGAGAAACCCCCCTGCTCTCCCCCCACTGAGCATCATGGACAGCATTGTGGCAGCAGTGGAGTCATTCAAGTTCCTGGGCACCACCATCTCTCAGGACCTGAAGTGGGACACTCACATTGACTCCGTTGTCAAAAAAGCTATAAAAAGGCTGTACTTCCTTTGTCAGCTGAGGAAGTTCAAACTTCCAAAGGAGCTGCTGAAACAGTTCAAACTTCCATCATTGAATCAGTCCTCTGCACTTCAATAACTGTCTGGTTTAGCTCAGCTAACAAATCCGACCTCCGAAGACTACATCTAATAGTTCGGACTCTTGAGCGAATCACTGGTACAACCCTCCCTACTCTCAAAGAACTGTATTTATCCAGAGCGAGCAGACGGGCTGATAAAATCACTCCGGACCCCTCACACCCAGCACACTGCCTCTTTGAACGTTTACCTTCTGGTCGACGCTACAGAGCACTATGCACCAGAACAGCCAGACACAGAAACAGTTTCTTCCCTCAGGCAATCCATCTTATGAACACTTGATGACAGTAATTGTGAAACAAACATCACTACTTGCTATACACTTTTTATACACGTATACACTTATTTAACAACATACTTTACATGCCAAGTAACGCATAACAGCTGCACATATAACGTTGTATATAGTAATATACCTGTACATACACTTGTCAATTTGCATTCACTACTTACTTCTATTTTTAAAATATATTTATTATGTTTTTTTGTCCTGTCTCTGTAATTCTGTTGCACTGTAGAAGCTTGTCACGTAAGCAAATTCCTTGTATGTGTGAACATACCTGGCAATAAAGCTTTTTCTGATTCTGAAACGCACATGATCTCTCTCTGTCTGTCTGTCACTGCTGATTCAGTGGAGGAACTAGAAAATCTAACATGTAAAACTGACGAAAATCCAGACAAATATTGCGCTGCAAAGAGCGAAACTAGTTTAAACTTAGGCCTACCTTAGCAAATGACCATAGATTAAGCGGGATAATCAATGACTTGCCGTGCGTTAAAGGATTTTAATGCACTTCGCGGAGGCGACCACACTTCTTCGCCTCCATGTCATGCATTAAAATCCATTAACGCACGGCAAGCCATTGATTTGTCCCTATATATGATATATATATATATCTTTTAAAGACTAAATAATTGTAATGTTCTATTGACATTTTTTGAAGCCTGAGATTAATTATAAAAAAAAGCAAAAATAACATTAAAAAAAACACAGGAATGATTTCTTAGAACTTGTAGAATTCCATGATGACATCATTAACAGAAGATGGCTGACAGTGACAGACATGTGCTGAATACCCCAGACATTGTTTAGAAATGTGTTGACTTTCTCTTTGTAAAACAAAAATTGGGAAAAATATAAAAGAATTAAAATTTAACAGGACAAATGATTCTGACCTCAACTGTATATAGTACAGTGAAGTATGATGATTTGGAGAAACGTTGAAAATTTAGAGTAAAATGTAGTTTTTATTGTCCAAAAAACAACTATCAAAGTATGTGGACGTGCAGTCAGATCGCATTACAAGTCTGATTTTGTAACCTGCTAGTATATCTATTCTTTTTTTTTTTTCAACAATGTACCAAATTGTCTTATATTGTAATAAAGCAGAGATTTAGCAAATATATCAACCTAAATAACAACATAAGTTACATTTCAGATGTTGATATCTATAACAGATTATTCAACATGAACTTCTGAGCTCAGTGGGTCTCCTGGTGCAGCTCCACCAATGGGCTCAGATGGGCTCCTGCTGCAGCTCCACCTCTGGGCTCAGTGGATCTCTTGCTGCAGCTCCACCACTGGGCTCAGTGGGTCTCCTGGTGCAGCTCCACCAGTGAGCCCAAATGCCAAGAATTGCAAATATTTTTTAGAAATCTGACAAATAATGGTAAAATTCTTGAAGCATAAGATTAATTATAAACAAAATAAGCCAAAAACATAGTGCAGAACAAAACAAAATTCATGCTCAGAATGTGTGAAATCAACATGTTCATTTGTGATCTACTGAATTACTCACATCTCTTTCTTTTTCTTCTTTTTCTTGTGATGTCTCACCACATCTGGACACTGTGAATCCTTGAGGACAAAGCAAAAGCAGAGAACAATACAGTTATTCTACCTCAATACATGTTGTCATGACTCAAGAATTAGAAACTGTTCTTGGCTTTAAAAACTGTAGTGTTTTAGTGGTAGTCTTTATTTTAGTGTGTAAAAAAACATTTTAAAAGAAAGGTTACTTTTGTGATGCTAGTATAGTATATATAGTAGCAGTGATTACAATTTTGCATAACAAATAATCTATTCCATGATGACATCATTAATAGAAGATGGCAATGACATCCATGTGCTAAATGCCCCAGACATTCTGTAAAAAAACATTTTATACATATATAAAAATGTATTCCTACATTTTGTACGACTGAACTCATGCAAATTTGTACAAATTAGCCGCTAAACTCAAAATATTTACATTTCCTCATGAGATCAGGCTGTAATGTCTGGTGCAATTAGCACATGACTATCATTGTCAGCCATCATCTATTAATGATGTCATCATGCAACAAATATGTTGAATGCAGTTGACTGCTACTACATGTACTACACTGATCCCAGAGGTGGAGCTGCACCAGGAGCAACACTGAGCTCAGAGGTGGAGCTGCACATAGAACAGTTGTAGTTGCTAGCACAGTCAATAGAGAAAAATGTTGAGCAATTGAAGTCGCAAGCACATCAACACTCATTTATGAATTACTTTCTATTTTTCTTTCTAATTATAATGCTCGTTCATGCATGAATTATGGAAAACATTATCTAAGTTCATTCATTTTCCTTCGGTTTAGTCCCTTTATTTATCAGGGGTTGCCACAGCGGATTGAACCACTAACTCATCCAGCATATGTTTTACACAGTGTATGCCCTTCCAGATGCAACCCTGTACTGAGAAACATCCATACACTCACATTCACACACATACACCACGGCCAATTTCGCTTATTCAATTGCGCCTAATACACCTATGCTGCATGTCTTTGGACTGTGGAGGAAACCAGATGGTGATTGAAGTGCAGGGGATGGATTGGATGACCGCTGAGTAGAACTGTACGAGCAGCTTCTGGGGCAGGTTGAACTTCCTCAGCTGACGGAGGAAGTACAGTCTCTGCTGGGCTTTTTCACAATAGTGTCTATGTGAATGTCCC
Source organism: Danio choprae (assembly GCA_903798125.1). Taxonomy (NCBI): domain Eukaryota; kingdom Metazoa; phylum Chordata; class Actinopteri; order Cypriniformes; family Danionidae; genus Danio; species Danio choprae. The sequence goes on along the minus strand of CAIGQW010054166.1, from coordinate 133,854 downwards.
ACTTCAGATCCTGACAGATGGTGGTGCCCAGGAACCTGAATGACTCTACTGCAGCCACAGTGCTGTTCATGATGGTGAGTGGGGGGAGTGCCGGGTGGGTTCTTCTAAAGTCCACTATCATCTCCACTGTTTTGAGCGTGTTCAGCTCCAGGTTATTGCATCTGCACCATAAAGGCAGCCGCTCCACCTCCTGTCGGTATGCAGACTCGTCGCCGTTCCGGATGAGGCCGATAACAGTAGTGTCATCTGCAAACTTCAGGAGCTTAATGGAGGGGTCTTTTGCAGTGCAGTCGTTGGTGTATAAAGAGAAGAGTATTGGGGAGAGGACACATCCCTGGGGGGCGCCAGTGCTGATGGTGCGGCTGTCGGATGTAATTTTGCCCATTCTGACTAGCTGTTGTCTATCTGTCAGAAAACTGGTGATCCATTGACAGACAGAGCTAGGAACAGAGAGCTGGGTCAGTTTGTACTCGAGCAATGATGGGACAATGGTGTTGAAGGCAGAGCTGAAGTCCACGAACAGAATCCTTGCGTAGTTCCCTGGTTTGTCTAGATGTTGTAGGGTATAATGCAATCCCATGTTGACTGCATCATCCACAGACCGGTTTGATCTATAGGCAAACTGCAGAGGGTCCAGCAATGTCCTTCAGATACGCTAGCACCAGTCTTATAAATGACTTCATGGCCACAGATGTTAAGGCCACAGGTCATATAATAACAAATATACATATTTCAGTAGTAACCCATGTGGAAGCCCATTAGAAATATGTGCGAAACAAGGAAAATCACTGCTGATTATTACAGGACTGATATGGATGAAACTGATTTCTTTACAGCATGCAAGAAATGATTCTTATTTTGTGTGAAAGTGTCAGGGTTCTGCCAATCCGGTCTTGTAAATTCATGTTTTGGTGGCAGAGTCCAGACACTAGTTATGTATTGTCCTATATGTTGTGCTCTGCTAGAATTTTCTCGGGTCGAGCACTCGTTTTCTGTTGTGTCATTGTATGAGCGGCATTTTGGTAGCGCGCGAGGTCCGCGCGTGGTCTTGATGCGCGCTCTTGTCCTGGTGTTTGTGTTTGTTCTGTCGGCAGCGTGGTGTTTCATTCCCAGCGTCTCAGTCTAGTTGGTTTCGGTTGGCGCTGGGATGAAACATGCATGTTGCATGTGTGAGTGCATGGTAAGTGTTTTCATTTTATCGTGTACTCACCGTGCAATCACCGTCTGGTGCACTATCGTGCAATCATCGTCTGGTTTGGCTCAGCTGCCAAAACCGACCTCCGCAGACTACAGTGAATAGTCCGGACAGCTGAACGAATCACTGGCACTACCCTTCCTACACTTCAAGAACTGTACTCTTCCAGAGTGAGTAAAAGGGCTTACAAAATCACTCTGGACCCCTCACACCCAGCGCACTTCCTGTTTGAACTGTTATCGTCTGGTCGGCGCTACAGAGCACCAAGCACAAACACAGCCAGACACAGGAAAAGTTTCTTTCCTCAGGCCATCTACCTCATGAACAGTTAAATATTTTACTACTGTGCAATACTTTCTGATACGCACCCGTACACAGCACCTTATAACAATTTACAGTGCAATACTTTTTCTACGCAGTTGTACATAGCACCTTATAACTTGTATATTTATAACAAATATGTACATACAATTCAACATCCAGAGCTTTTTGACTGATTGCATCTCTGTATAATGTTTGTTGTGTTTTTCATATTTATTTCGTGTTGTCACTTGTCACTTTATGTACACTGGAAGCTTCTGTAGCCAAAACAAATTCCTTGTGTGTAAGCACACTTGGCAATAAAACCCATTCTGATTTTGATTCTGATACTCGTGTCTTGCGTTCAGTCTTCTGTTGGTGTTGTGTTTAGCGCATGCTCGAGTGGCATCATTACTACTACTACAGTTGCCTCGTTGTGTGTGTTTGTAGCTTCGCCGCTTAGAATTTAAATTTCAACTTTATCATAAAACACATCACTATTCGCTAGTATTTGTATTTTCTACTAAGGGTGAACAAACTCTTAATACATTTATACAATCAAATCTACTTTATAACGTTCTGTCTCTCGAGCATCTGCCTGTGAGTTGTAGCTTTAGCCTGCTAGCATCGCCAGCCAGCTAAAGCTACCGACCTCCTCTACTTACTGTCTTTGCTCTTCACCCTGTACTATGTCGCTTGCGTGTTCATTCTTGTGTGCAGAAGAAGCAGCGATGGAGGCATTGGATGTGGAACTGGAGAAGCTTGGGAACCAGATTCGCCTTCTGGAGCTGAAGCGAGCGCAGATCCGGAGACAGAGGGCCCTGCTCGATGTTCCCCGGACTGCGGCTCGCTCATCTGAGGTAAGTGTGCGATACAATCTTAACACTCAGTCCACCTCAACCCCGTGTGTTTCTCTGTCCAGTCCCAGCGCACCGAAGCTGCGGCTTGGCCAGGGGTCGGTCACGCTGGCTCCTGGCTACCGTGGCACCTGCACCTGGTTGCAGCCGCGTAAGGTGAATACCAGGTCGCGGGGCAGAACGTCTCCTCCTCCTGTGTTCGAGCTGCCCACGGAGAACCGATTCGCCCCCCTCTGCGAGACGGGTCGCGATGTGGCTGTCATCGGTGACTCCATCATTCGCCACGTCCGTGCTGCTTCCACTAAAGGTAACAACGTACGCACTCACTGCTTTCCCGGTGCTCGTGTTAAGGATGTTTCTGCTAGGGTACCCGCTATCCTGAGCGCTGGCGAGAGCATCGGAGCTGTCGTTCTCCACGTGGGGACGAACGACACCGGGCTGCGGCAGACGGAGATCCTGAAGAGGGACTTCAGGAGCCTGATCGAGACGGTTCGACACACCTCGCCCGCCACGCAGATCATCGTATCTGGACCGCTTCCTACTTACCGCCGAGGAAATGAAAGGTTCAGTAGACTTTTTGCTCTCAATGAATGGCTTTTAACATGGTGTAAAGAACAGAAGTTGCTCTTTGCCAATAACTGGAATCTTTTCTGGGAGCGTCCTAGGCTCTTCCGTCCTGATGGTCTGCACCCCAGCAGAGCTGGAGCTGAACTCCTGTCGGACAACATCTCCAGGATGCTTCGTTCTGTCTGACTAGTAAGTGAAAATTCACATTTTAGCCATATAGACTATTGCTCGTCACACTTAAATCACAGTAATGCATACCAGGTTAACCCTATAGAGACTGTGTCTGTTCCTCGTATTATTAGCTCAAGAAATAAACTCCATGTGCTCCAAAAAACATCTATTAAGAATCAAACCAGAAAAACTGCAAAAAAGTGAAAATAGACATTTTATAAAAGCTTGGTCTCTTAAACATCAGGTCACTAGCACCTAAAGCACTTATCATAAATGAAATAATAACAGACAATAATCTTAATGCACTCTGTCTCACTGAAACCTGGCTGAAACAAAATGACTATATTAGCTTAAATGAAACAACTCCTTCAGGATTCTTATATAAACATGTGGCTCGTCAAACTGGTCGTGGTGGTGAAGTTGCATCAATCTTTAATGATAGTCTTAATGTTAATCAGAGAAACGGACTTATGTTTAACTCTTTTGAAGTATTGGCACTTAATGTTATGTTTCCGGATATTAGGAAAAAAACTATGTTATCTCTCGCTTTAATTACCATATATAGACCTCCAGGACCCTATGTCACTTTTCTAAAAGAGTTTTCTGATTTTATTTCTGATGTACTAGTTAAAACTGATAAAATACTAATTGTAGGAGACTTTAACATACACATAGATGACGCTAACGATACATTAGGACTCGCATTTACCGATTTACTACAATCACTTGGGATAAAGCAAAACGTTGTTGGTCCAACCCATCGCTTAAAGCATACATTAGATCTAATCTTGTCCCATGGAATTGAGGTCATTGATGTAGACATTATACCACAAAGCGATGACATAACATACCACTACCTCTTATTATATAAGCTGTGTTTACCTGAAATTAGCAGATCTGCACAGATATATCGTCCTGGTAGAACTATCGTCCCATCCACTAAAGACGAATTTACAAATAACTTACCTGATCTATCTATATTTCTAAATGCACCCGCGAACGCAAGTGACCTTGATGTAGTAACCAGCAGTATAGATGCTATCTTTACTAACACACTAAATACTGTGGCACCCATTAAATTAAAAAAGGCTAGAGAGAATAAAAGTACACCATGGTATAATAGTCACACTCGCGCTCTCAAAACAGCAACTCGTGCCCTGGAACGTAAGTGGAAAAAAACTAAATTAGAGGTCTTTAGAATCGCGTACAAAGATAGTATGTCCAGCTATAGGAGGGCTCTAAAATCCGCCAGGACCAAGCACCTCCGCAAACTGATAGTAAACAATCAGAACAATCCTAGATTCTTATTTAACACCATTGGTAAATTAACAAATAATCGGTCATCTCTGGAACAGAATATCCCTCCGCACATTAGTAGTGATGACTTCATGAATTTCTTCAGTGATAAAATAGACGGCTTCAGACAGAAAATAGAAGATGTTAAACTTTCTGCTCCACATTATACCTCAGATTCAATAAACATTCCACTGAATCAATATAATCTTCAGTGCTTCAACAGGATAGAACAGGAAGAGCTAGATAAACTTATAAATGGTTCTAAACCAGCTACATGTATGTTAGACCCAATTCCAACTAAGTTACTGAAAGAGTTGTTACCTGTAGTAGGAGAACCTCTTCTTAATGTTATTAACTCTTCTTTATCTGTAGGCCATGTTCCAAATCCTTTCAAGCTAGCTGTTATTAACCCTATTATTAAGAAACCACAACTTGACCACAGCAACTTAGCTAATTATAGGCCTATTTCAAATCTTCCATTTATGTCTAAAATACTAGAGAAAGTTGTCTCTGCCCAATTATGCTCCTTTCTACAGATGAACAACGTTTTTGAAGTGTTTCAGTCAGGTTTCAGGCCTCATCACAGTACAGAAACCGCATTAGTGAAAATAACCAATGATCTACTCTTAGCTGCTGACCAAAGCTGCATCTCGTTATTAGTTTTACTGGATCTTAGTGCTGCATTTGACACCATTGACCACAATATACTTATAGATCGCTTAAACTCTACAGGTGTCCAGGGACAGGCTCTACAATGGTTTAAGTCATACTTAACTGACCGTTACCAGTTTGTCAATATAAATGGACAGCCCTCACAAACCAGGCCAGTAAAGTATGGGGTGCCTCAAGGGTCAGTTCTAGGCCCTTTGCTGTTTACAATATACATGCTACCCCTGGGAGACATTATTAGAAGACATGGGATCAGCTTCCACTGCTATGCAGATGATACCCAATTATATATTTCAACAAAACCTGATGAGACATCTGAACTGTCTAAACTAACTCAATGTATTAAAGATATTAAAGACTGGATGACCAACAATTTTCTTCTCTTAAACTCAGACAAAACAGAATTATTACTTATTGGGCCTAAATCCTGTACACAGCAGATCTCACAACTTGACCTGCAATTAGAGGGATGCAAAGTTAGCATTAGCTCTACTGTAAAAGATCTGGGCGTTATATTAGACAGCAATCTATCTTTTGAAAATCATATCTCCCATGTCACAAAAACCGCCTTCTTTCATCTGAGAAATATCGCTAAGTTAAGAAATATGCTATCCATCTCGGATGCAGAAAAGCTAGTTCACGCTTTTATGACCTCTAGGCTGGATTACTGTAATGCTCTGTTCGCTGGTTGCCCAGCATCTTCTATTAATAAACTTCAGCTAGTACAAAATGCAGCTGCCAGAGTTCTTACCAGGTCTAGAAAATATGACCATATCACCCCAATTTTATCCTCCTTACACTGGCTGCCTGTTAAGTTCCGTATTGATTACAAAATATTACTTCTTACCTATAAAGCTTTAAATAATGGAGTTCCTGTTTATCTAACTAACCTTCTGTCTCGGTACAATCCAACCCGCTCTTTAAGATCTCAAAACGCAGGGCTTCTGGTAATACCTAGAATAGCAAAATTGAGTAAAGGAGGTCGAGTTTTCTCATTTATGGCTCCTAAACTCTGGAATAGCCTTCCTGATAATGTCCGAGGCTCAGACACACTCTCTCAATTTAAAACTAGATTAAAGACTTATCTTTTTAGTAAAGCATACACTCAATGCGTCGCATAACGGTATGGTGTATTAGTGTACTACTGTCTTAATACACCAGCCATTGTGTTAGAAACTCTCATATGCTTTACATATTTGTTATATAGCTGCTATTTTCATCTATAACAATCACTTTTCTTTCTGGTTTAAATACACTATGAACAGCAGCTACGCTAAATATTTTCTTTATTTTCTATTTCCACCTGGGGATACTCATCCCGAGGTCCCTACAGATTTGCAGCGCCATCGATGCGATCCTAGACCTGTGAAGAGGTTATCCGAAGGTGTCCTGGACCAGGCCGTATCCCAAGCTGATACTGTGGTGGCCATGGAGTAATGGAGTGCATGAGACTGATTCCTGAAGGCTACAGTGACGAACGAGTCTACCTTTGATCCTGTGGGCCAGCCTTACCTCCCGCTGGTGCCCTACCCTCACCTGCAACTTACACGATGGATGTCAAGCTTCTCCAGCCGGCGCCTAGACTGCAGCTCCGCATAGGAAGCTTGGCCAGAAGAAAATGACCGTGCCTAACATAGCCTGGTTTCTCTTGAGGTTTTTTTTTCCTTCACTTCGTCAACTGGTGAAGTTTTTTCCTCGCTACTGTTGCCACTGGCCTGCTCGGGACTTGTGGAGCTGCGCTTCGCTGGAATTGCTCTTCAGTGTTTGAACTTTCAGCAGTGAAACTTAAGCCACACTGAACTGATCTGAACTAAACTCTAAAACCTGGACTTTACTTGAACTTGTTAAGCTGCTTTGACAATCTATATTGTAAAAAGCGCTATATAAATAAACTTGAATTGAATTGAATTTAGCACGTGGTGCATGTTTACATGCACCGCGTGCCGTGTCATGTGAACGCGCGGTAAATGAGTTCTCTCATTGGCTGCGTGTTCGAGTCTTGTGTTTGTGTGAGCACATGGCTTGTGTTTTGTTTGTGTCATGTGCTCTCCCGTCTATTGTCTAGTCCCACCCTCCTTGTTAACCCATTATTAGTTTATTATGTTCACCTGTTTGTGTGTTAATTATTTGCGCTTATATTCTCCTCATGTCTGCTGTCATGTGCCAGTTCGTCGTCTTATCTTTCTTGATGTCCTGTCGGATCCTGCCTTGTCCCGTTTCCTGCCACCTTGCCCAGTCAAGTTTGTTTGTTTGTTTGTTTGTTTGTTTGCTTTCTTAATGTTTTCCCCCTCGGGGTAGTTTGTTTTGCTTTTTGTTTTATTTTTTGATTATTAAAAAAAACATTTTTCCCTGCATTTGAGTCCTCGCTCCTTTCCCTCCACCCACATCCGTGACAGAAAGACCTAATTAGTTATTCATGTTGACATTTTTGTTAAATGTCTGTTTTATTATGACATAACACAATTCATTATATTGTTGGTTATACAGATAGTCTGGGGCATTTAGCACATGACTGTCACTGTCAGCATCTTCTATTAATGATGTCATCGTGGAACAACTTTATGAAATGTGAGATTGTAATCACAGCTTCTATGTGTACTATACTAACATCACAAAAGAAACCATTCTTTACAAATGTTATTTTAAACTTAAGAATACTGAAAAGAAATGTCAAATTTATACTGGAATATGGAAATATTTTCAATTCTTGGCTTGGAATACTGTCTGAATTGTATTCAAACTTTAGTTCTAGGTATGTCCAGCCCTTTTTGATTTTGAAAGGGAAACCCACCACCAATATGGATTTTTAGAAATCTTTTATGTCAATGGCACATCTTTTGAAGTTCAAAAAGTCACAGTTAAAACACTTTTTTTCCCCCTCCACTGATTATAATAGTAAACCACATCAAATACTCCAAACATTTTATACACCCTGATTGCAAAAATCACTAGTGTAGCTAGAAAAGAAAGTCTGGTTGTGCCTCATAACTGTTTGTGCTATATTTATTGTCAGATTTATTTTAAAATATTTGCAATTCTTGACTTGGGCTCACTGATAGATCTGCACCAGGAGGCCCACTGACCCCAGAGGTGAACCTGCACCAGGAGACCTACTGAGCCCAGAGGTGGAGCTGCACATAGTTGTAGTTGCTAGCACAGTCAATAGAAAAAGGCAGAAGGTAAGATCATTGAGCACTTGTTCATGGATTACTCTGGGGTTTTTTTTGCATGAATTATGGAAAACGTTATCTAGATGTATTTAAAAATGTATTTTAGAATTTAATGTGATGGTAAAATTGAGATCCATTTTAATAAAACAATGTTTAAATTAAAGCTTATTATTTTAGTATTTTTTTTATTTAATAAAAAAAAAAAAAGAAATTGCAACAACTTCAAGCAATTGAGTAAAATGGGACATAAAGCCACAACTGATAATATGGAATTTTGTGTGGGATTTTAATGGTGTTGTGCAGTTTATATCATTATTTTATATATATTTATAACAAATTATTAAAACTTAATTATTAAAAACAATGAAATTATAATATAATAAAAAATATGGTAGGAACAATAACAGTAACATAAAAACTACATTTTACTCTAAAATTTTGTTTATAAAAACTAATATATTCATGGTACTCACTGCACATACTATTTGTTTAATGTCAGTTGATCAACTTGTATATTCAGTAGTGTGTGTATTTGTCAGGGCACTCTACACATCACATCTGCCACTAAACTGCTCTACATATTCCATCATGCACTTCACACACACACACCATTTCCAGATCACCGCTGACACAGAGCTGAAGCTCATGAGGACTGATAACCAGGACTATATATACACACCTCACTTTCAAACACATCTTTGCTCAGTCTTGTTTCACTGTAAGTGTACAATTCCTAGCATTTCCTTGTTCCTGTTCTTGCCTTTTGTGGTTTTGGATTTTTGGACTGTGTTTTGTTGGATATTTTGAGTGTTTGCTGCCTGCCCTGACCTTTGCCTGTTCTTTGGATTTCGTTTGTGGATTACTTCTTTTGCTACTGTTTTGTTCCTGGTTTTCACCTTGCCTGTACAACCATCTGTTAAATAAAGCTGCACTTGGAACTTTTACCTCTGTGTATATGCCTCTCTTTACACAAACATTTTACTGTTTTTGACATTTAACATAAGTTTAACATGTAAGCACATATAAGTTAATGTATTAATTACACTTCAGCTTCGTATGTATTATGAGAACTAAAATGTATGACTTTATAAAAGGTATAATTTGTAGAATGTTCAATGTATTTACTATGTTCATTTATTTCCACAATAGTGTCTGTTTAATAAAAAATATATAAATAAATGTGGCAGTGTTTAGTGTCATTATTTAGTATATTTTATTATTACTTTGGTAACACTTTATTTTGATGGTCCATTTGAGTATTAGTAGACTGTCTGCTTAATATCTGTTGATACTGCTCCTTCAACAGACATTTAACTGACTATAAGAAACTTTGCAAGTACATGTCAACTTACACCAACCCTAACCCCAACCTAAAAGTCTACTTACAATCTAATGAGAAATTTATTAAAATTATTTTTATCATATAACTTGCTATAGTAGATATCGGTTTTACTTTTTTTTCTCTCTCTCTCTCTCTCTTCATTTGTTTTTTAGTTTGGATGATTTTTGTAATTTACATTTTTGTATTTTTTTTTTTTTTGCATATTATTGTGTTGAGCCTTCCATGTTTGATGCATAATTTGTAAAGTTTAATGTCATTTTGTTCTATTTGGATTTTGTATTTCCAATAAAAAAAAAATAAATTTTTTTTTAAAAAAGTAAATGTGAAGAATAATTTTTTTTTTTTTTTTTTTTTTTACATGTATGCCCACTTTAGGTTATTCATCCAGACCTGACGAGCAGACACGTCATCAAGAGAAGACTCATATGCAGCTCTGAAATCATAAAAAACAAACAAAAGAAAAAAAAAAAAAAACTCTGAGGTCATTAATATGCATGCCTCAGGCTGCGTTTGATAAGCCAAACATTTTCTAGTGAGACAACAGTGATACATTTCCCCCCTTAGTTATTTCAATTGTATATTTCACTTACGATGTATGTGGGACTTTTATTTTGAAAACGCGAGCACCAAATTGTTTACAGTTCAAGACAGCACGAGGCATGTTCAAACTCACCTCAGGACGCTAAATGCAAGATTCACACATCTCCACTCCGAAAAGGCATAAGGTATGTTTAGTTACATCTTTTGTTCATTTATCGTGTTTATTGTGAAATTTAAAGCGTGTTTCAACAAACACATGTAGACTGCTGAATCTAGTCAAATTACTCAGCTCAACTGTCATCTGTTCATGCAGAGGTTGATATTAATTCCTGGCTGTGTTTTCTTTGACTGTAGCTATAAAATACAACACCAAACATATCTATTGTCAAGTTTAATAATAATTTAGCCTTTATCCACAACAGATATGGTGAGCAAAAAAAAGATAAACATTACTCTGATTGGGCTTATATTTGTCTGTGTTCAGTGTACTTCATGCACTGTGTGTGTGTGTGTGTGTGTGTGTGTGTGTGTGTGTGTGTGTGTGTGTGTGTGTCTTTGTCACTGAGCAGCACGTTAGAGCAGAGCTCATTAATATTTACAATACAAACATATATGGTCAATCATGGACTTCATGATTTTAGGGGTATTTAAATGGAGTAATAAATGAGCTTATAAAGAGAGATTTGAACATGAAATTTAAACCACGTGGATATCTGAGAACAATTTAACTTATTAAACCAATGCAGTATATGGCACCTTTAAGCAATATTTGTTTTTGATTGGCTACAGAACAAACAATTGTTTTACAATGACTTGCCTAGTTAACCTAATTAACCCAGTAAAGCCTTTAAATTAGACACTAGAATCTTGCAAAAAATCTAGTAAAATATAATTTACTGTCATTATGGCAAAGATAAAATAAATCACTTATTACAAAGTAGTTATTAAAGGGCACCTATGATGAAAGTCAAATATGGAAGCTGTTTGGACAGAACTGGGTGTAGGTAGGCTTATAGTGTGTCCGCAGCCATATTGGGCTGATAGAATCACAATAAGTCTCTTTTTGTAAAATTTCCTTATGTTATAATAGAATCCAAATCCCCGCTATTTTGAGGCCCACCGCAACTTGACGCAGGAGTGCAGTTTCCCCACCCACTGAATTGATTGACAGCCGCGTATTAACATGTCTCCATAGTAACACGTATAATCATATTCACAAGACAGAACGTGCGCAAAGCAATTGGGATTAAAAGATCTGTTCAGCTCTCTGTGATCATCTGCACCTCAAGAATGACTTTTACAAGTTTAAAACAGTGCATGTTTGTAATAAAGACAGTAAAACCACTGTAATTCTGCAAAAAGCTGCATGTCAGTACAATTACAAAAGAAGATGCTTTAATCCTGGTTTGGGGATTTAAATCAGGTTTATTTTGTACATTAACATAACGAATGTGAATAGTGTATTCTGTCACATTTGCCGTGCAAAAACAGTGCAAAGCTAAACGTGTGTGTGTGTGTGACATTGCAGAAAGGCTTGAATCAAGTCCACGACAATTATATGAAATAACCGTTGGGACAGTTCTTACTGTAGTAAGGGAGATCTGCTTCATTCTTGTCTGTCACTGTGCTGTTTATCTATGTGAAGGCTACACGCATCAAAACAATACAGAGAGATCTCTATGGCTACACACACGGGAATGGTGGGCGGGGAGAACTAGCTCATTTGCATTAAAGGCACAGGCAACAAAAAAAAGCTACAATGTCCTAACAGCTCAAATTTCAGAGATTCAGAATGGTATAATAAATAATCTGATGGATATTTTGATCTGAATCTTTACAGACACATTCTGGAGAAAATCTTGAAAAAGGGCCCTTTAAAAAAAACTACACTTTATTTTAAAAAGTGTTAGTTAATAAAATATAAAATTATTCATCATACTTCACTGTACATATTCATATTTATTTGTATTTTTTAAGCTCTATATTCACAATGTCTGTTACATGTAGCACATGGCTATCACAATCATCTTCTATTAATGATGTCATCATGCAACAGTTATTTGGAATAAAAGATTGTAACCACTGCTACTATTTGTACTACACTGAGCCCAGAGGTGGAGCTTCACCAGGAGACCTACTGAACCCAGAGGATGGAGCTGCACCAGGACACCCACTGAGCCCAGAGGTGGAGCTGCACATTAAGCAATTACAGTCGCAAGCACAGCAACACTCATTTATAAATTATTGTCTTAAGTTCTTTCATGCATGAATTATGGAAAACAGTATCTGGATAAAAAAAATAATATTTTAGTACTTTAATGTGATGGTAAAGTTTCAATCCATTAAAATTTTTACCAAATTAGGTTTTGCTTAATTATTTAACTGTGCACATATGTAGGCATCATGCAACAATGGAATTAAATATGACAAAGCCACAGCTGACAATATTTTACGGGAGTTTTTAAGTTTAGCATGTTGTGCTATTTATATCAGTTCAGTTATTAAGAACAATGATATTAAAATATAAGAACAAAAAAAAGAAAAAAAACATTTTTTAAAAAACAATAAAACCAGTAACACATGTGGACGCCCATTCGAACTTCATCCATTAATGTTGAATCATCTCAGTTACTCGTCCAGCCTCCTTAACCCTTCACCCTTGTGTATTACTCCGCCCACATACAGCGGCTAGCAGAGGACACTCTACAGTTTGACAAATATTGCTGCTGTTGAGCAACATAATGTACTTTTGAGGCTTTTTTTACTCGAGAATGTAGTTGTTTGCCACAGTGGAATGAACCGCCAGCTTATCCAGCATATGTTTTACACAGCGGATGCCTTTCCAGCTGCAACCCAGTACTGGGAAACATCCATGCACTCAAATTCACACACATACACTACGGCCAATTTAGTTTATTCAATTCACCTACAGCACATGTCTTTTTGACTTTGGGGGAACCGGAGCACCCAGAGGAAATCCACGCCAACACGGGGAGAACATGCAAACATGCAAACTCCACACAGAAATACCAACTGGCCCAGCTGGGACTCGAACCAGTTTGCGGTTTTCCCCACAGCCCAAAGATATGCGCTATAAGGGAATTGGATTAACTAAATTGGTCGCAGTGTATGAGTGTGTGTGCGCACATGCAAGAATGTACAGGTGTGTCCCAGTACTGGGTTGCGGCTGGAAGGGCACCGGCCGCATAAAACGTGCTGCAATAGTTGCTGGTTCATTCCGCTGTGTTGATGTCTGATAAATCAGAGACTAAGCCATATGAAAATGAATGAATGAATATTAAATTCTTCATCATACTTCACTGTACATACTCATTTATAATTGTATTACTTTTTAAGCTTTATTATACATTATCCAGAATGTCTGGTGCATTTAGCACATGGCTATCACTGTCAGCTATCTTCTATTAGTGATGTCATCAGGCAACAAATGTTTGAAATGCAAGACTGTAACCACTGCACTACTACTATATGTACTACACTGAGCCCAGAGGTGGAGCTGCACCAGGAGACCCACTGAGCCCAGAGGTGGAGCTGCACCTGGAGACCCACTGAGCCAAGAGGTGGAGCTGCACATAGAGCAGTTGTAGTTGCAAACACAGTCGAGAGCAGCAGGTAAGATCATTAAATACTCATTTATAAATTACTTTTTTCTTTCATGATTGAATTATAAAAAACATCTAGATTTTTTACAACATATTTGTACTTTAATGTGATGGGAAAAAAAAGTAAATCCATTTTAATTTGGCTTTTTTATAATAATAATAATAATAATAATAATAATAATAATTATTATTATTATTATTAACTGTCCACATGTGGACACCATGCAATAAAGTAGTAAAATGGGACATAAAGCTACCGCTGAGAATATGGAATTTTGAGTTCTTAATGACGTGATGCTATTTATATCAGCTCCGTTATAAAGAATGATGATATTAACTAAATATTTACAAAAAAAACATAAAAGCCCTAAATAGTTATTCATGTTGAAATATTTGCTAAATGTCTGTTTATTATAATATAAGACAATTCATTACATTGTTGAAAAAAATAGAATAGATATACTACCAGGTTACAGAATCAGACTTGTAATGCAATCTGACTGCACTGTTCCATTATGTCCACATACGTTGTCAGTTGGTTGAAAAAAAAAAAACAAAAACAAAAAAAAAACATTTGACTTTAAATTGTCAATTTTACAATTGTACTCTAAATCATCATACTTCACTGTACTATATACAGTTGAGGTCAGAATTATTAGCTGTCCTGTTAAAGTTTAATTCTTTTATATTTTTTCCCCAATTTCTGTTTAACAGAGAAAAGATTTTAAAAAATAGCTTGAAGTTAATAATAGTGACCTTAAAATGTTAAAAAAAACAAAAAAAACAAAAACAAACTGCTTTTATTCTAACAGATTATTGGAAATACAAGAAAACAAACAAACAAAAGTTACAGGAGGGAGAATTTTAACTTCAGCTATATATATATATAACCTCAGTTGAACTGCTTGTATAAATGTTTTGACAGAATATCTGGGGCATTCAGCACATGACTGTCACTGTCAGCATCTTCTATTAATGATGTCATCATGCAATTCTATTTGTTCTTTTAATGCTTCTACAGTATATGTACTATATAACATAAAAGAAATCATTCCTGTGTTTTTTATAAATAATCTTATGCTTTGGAGAAAGTCAATAGAGCTTTACAAGTATTCTTTAGTGTTTAGAGTTACATATAACTTTCCAAGCAATTGCTTTAATCTGGATTTATTTAACATTTAGCTGTTAATTACATATAATAAAAGTTACCTATAAAATGACAGGGTCAATAAATACATCTTTAAAAATGTCAAATTTATACTGGAATAGGGAATTATTTTTCTAATTCTGTCAGAAATTCATTCAACCTTTTAATGGAGAACCACCAACAAAATGGATTTTTAGAAAACCTTTACATTAATGGCACATCTTTTAAAGGAGTTCAAAAACTCACTGAAGATCAAAGTGACTGTCACGGTCACACACACAAAGAAGAGAAGGCAGGGATTACTTTGAACGTACTTAATGTGGAGCGTGCACAAACAGGATGTAAACAAGTGAACGGTGTCACTGGGTGAAGACTCTCTCACACGCTTGTTCAAGCGGCAAGTAAAACGTCATTGCAGTCACAAACAAAAGTCACTTTCCTAAACATTGGTGTGCAGCGTACATAAGCAGTGGGTAAATACGTGAGCTGTGTCACTGGGTGAAGGTTCTCTCACGCGCTTGTCCAAGCAGTAAGCAAAAGTTCATAGTAATCATCAATGAAACAAATAGTCACTTCCCTTCATCAGTTGTCTGCATCCACAGGCAACGAAAGCAAGCCTCTAAGGAGCACAGGAGAGATCGGAGCACAGGAGAGATCGGCGCACAGGAGAGATCCAGGAAGAGGTGACCATCCAACTAAGATTCCAGCCGGTGAGTGATTGAATGAGGTGAGTATAAATAGGGAGTGGGTGATTGCAGGTGCAGATGTGTGTGATTAGTACTCGGGTGATTGTTCACAGGTGTGGTGTGTGGTGGATGGTGATTGAGTGGTGACTGGGACTGAGGGAACGTGCAGAGGGTGTGACAGTGACAGCTTTTAATTCAAGTTTTTTTTCCCTCCATTGATTATAATAGTGAACTACATATACTATACCAAACATTTTATACATTAGAATTGCAAAAACCACTAGTATAGCAAGAAAATAAAGTCTATTTGTGTTTCAGAAAACACAAGAGACCCACTGAGCCCAGAGGTGGAGATACATCAGGATACCCACTGAGCCCAGAGGTGGAGCTACATCAGGAGACCCACTGAGCC